>JAQFVV010006700.1:0-454024 GCA_028023455.1 Epiperipatus broadwayi
ACAATTAGCTAAATTATACTGAACTGCAATGTTAAAGTATTCAAATTCATCAATTTTTAGGAATGTGTAATTTGGCTGTATTTCCAAGCTTAAAACCCGCTAAGACCATGCTGGTGTACAGTACTATATTTTGAATGAATTTTTTTACTGGTTTTGTCATATTTAGGTAAAATTAGCTAAATTATACTGAACTGCAATGTTAAAGTATTCAAATTCATCAATTTTTAAAAATTTGTAACCAGGCTTCATTTCCAAGCTTAAAACACGCTATGAACATGCTGGTATACAGTAATATATTTTTAATGAATTTTTTCACTGGTTTTGTCATATTTAGGTAAAATTAGCTAAATTATACTGAACTGCAATGTTAAAGTATTCAAATTCATCAATTTTTAAAAATTTGTAACCAGGCTTCATTTCCAAGCTTAAAACGCGCTATGAACATGCTGGTATACAGTAATATATTTTTAATGAATTTTTTCACTGATTTTGTCATATTTAGGTAAAATTAGCTAAATTATACTGAACTGCAATGTTAAAGTATTCAAATTCATCAATTTTTAAAAATGTGTAATTTGGCTGTATTTCCAAGCTTAAAACCCGCTAACACCATGCTGGTGTACAGTACTATATTTTGAATGAATTTTTTTACTGGTTTTGTCATATTTAGGTAAAATTAGCTAAATTATACTGAACTGCAATGTTAAAGTATTCAAATTCATCAATTTTTAAAAATTTGTAACCAGGCTGTATTTCCAAGCTTAAAACGCGCTATGAACATGCTGGTATACAGTAATATATTTTTAATGAATTTTTTCACTGATTTTGTCATATTTCGGTAGAATTAGCTAAATTATACTGAACTGCAATGTTAAAGTATTCAAATTCATCAATTTTTAAAAATGTGTAATTTGGCTGTATTTCCAAGCTTAAAACCCGCTAAGACCATGCTGGTGTACAGTACTATATTTTGAATGAATTTTTTTACTGGTTTTGTCATATTTAGGTAAAATTAGCTAAATTATACTGAACTGCAATGTTAAAGTATTCAAATTCATCAATTTTTAAAAATTTGTAACCAGGCTTCATTTCCAAGCTTAAAACGCGCTATGAACATGCTGGTATACAGTAATATATTTTTAATGAATTTTTTCACTGATTTTGTCATATTTCGGTAAAATTAGCTAAATTATACTGAACTGCAATGTTAAAGTATTCAAATTCATCAATTTTTAGGAATGTGTAATTTGGCTGTATTTCCAAGCTTAAAACCCGCTAAGACCATGCTGTTGTACAGTACTATATTTTGAATGAATTTTTTTACTGGTTTTGTCATATTTAGGTAAAATTAGCTAAATTATACTGAACTGCAATATTAAAGTATTCAAATTCATCAATTTTTAAAAAATTTGTAACCAGGCTTCATTTCCAAGCTTAAAACGCGCTATGAACATGCTGGTATACAGTAATATATTTTTAATAAATTTTTTCACTGATTTTGTCATATTTAGGTAGAATTAGCTAAATTATACTGAACTACAATGTTAAAGTATTCAAATTCATCAATTTTTAAAAATTTGTAACCAGGCTGTATTTCCAAGCTTAAAACGCGCTATGAACATGGTGGTAAACAGTAATATATTTTTAATAAATTTTTTCACTGATTTTGTCATATTTCGGTAAAATTAGCTAAATTATACTGAACTGCAATGTTAAAGTATTCAAATTCATCAATTTTTAGGAATGTGTAATTTGGCTGTATTTCCAAGCTTAAAACCCGCTAAGACCATGCTGGTGTACAGTACTATATTTTGAATGAATTTTTTTACTGGTTTTGTCATATTTAGGTAAAATTAGCTAAATTCTACTGAACTGCAATGTTAAAGTATTTAAATTCATCAATTTTTAAAAATTTGTAACCAGGCTTCATTTCCAAGCTTAAAACACGCTATGAACATGCTGGTATACAGTAATATATTTTTAATGAATTTTTTGACTGGTTTTGTCATATTTAGGTAAAATTAGCTAAATTATACTGAACTGCAATGTTAAAGTATTCAAATTCATCAATTTTTAAAAATTTGTAACCAGGCTTCATTTCCAAGCTTAAAACGCGCTATGAACATGCTGGTATACAGTAATATATTTTTAATGAATTTTTTCACTGATTTTGTCATATTTAGGTAAAATTAGCTAAATTATACTGAACTGCAATGTTAAAGTATTCAAATTCATCAATTTTTAGGAATGTGTAATTTGGCTGTATTTCCAAGCTTAAAACCCGCTAAGACCATGCTGTTGTACAGTACTATATTTTGAATGAATTTTTTTACTGGTTTTGTCATATTTAGGTAAAATTAGCTAAATTATACTGAACTGCAATGTTAAAGTATTCAAATTCATCAATTTTTAAAAATTTGTAACCAGGCTTCATTTCCAAGCTTAAAACGCGCTATGAACATGCTGGTATACAGTAATATATTTTTAATGAATTTTTTCACTGATTTTGTCATATTTCGGTAGAATTAGCTAAATTATACTGAACTGCAATGTTAAAGTATTCAAATTCATCAATTTTTAGGAATGTGTAATTTGGCTGTATTTCCAAGCTTAAAACCCGCTAAGACCATGCTGTTGTACAGTACTATATTTTGAATGAATTTTTTTACTGGTTTTGTCATATTTAGGTAAAATTAGCTAAATTATACTGAACTGCAATGTTAAAGTATTCAAATTCATCAATTTTTAAAAATTTGTAACCAGGCTTCATTTCCAAGCTTAAAACGCGCTATGAACATGCTGGTATACAGTAATATATTTTTAATAAATTTTTTCACTGATTTTGTCATATTTAGGTAGAATTAGCTAAATTATACTGAACTACAATGTTAAAGTATTCAAATTCATCAATTTTTAAAAATTTGTAACCAGGCTGTATTTCCAAGCTTAAAACGCGCTATGAACATGGTGGTAAACAGTAATATATTTTTAATAAATTTTTTCACTGATTTTGTCATATTTCGGTAAAATTAGCTAAATTATACTGAACTGCAATGTTAAAGTATTCAAATTCATCAATTTTTAGGAATGTGTAATTTGGCTGTATTTCCAAGCTTAAAACCCGCTAAGACCATGCTGGTGTACAGTACTATATTTTGAATGAATTTTTTTACTGGTTTTGTCATATTTAGGTAAAATTAGCTAAATTCTACTGAACTGCAATGTTAAAGTATTTAAATTCATCAATTTTTAAAAATTTGTAACCAGGCTTCATTTCCAAGCTTAAAACACGCTATGAACATGCTGGTATACAGTAATATATTTTTAATGAATTTTTTCACTGATTTTGTCATATTTAGGTAAAATTAGCTAAATTATACTGAACTGCAATGTTAAAGTATTCAAATTCATCAATTTTTAGGAATTTGTAATTTGGCTGTATTTCCAAGCTTAAAACGCGCTATGAACATGCTGGTATACAGTAATATATTTTTAATGAATTTTTTCACTGATTTTGTCATATTTAGGTAGAATTAGCTAAATTATACTGAACTGCAATGTTAAAGTATTTAAATTCATCAATTTTTATGAATTTGTCACCTGGCTGTATTTCCAAGCTTAAAACGCGCTATGAACATGCTGGTATACAGTAATATATTTTTAATGAATTTTTTCACGGATTTTGTCATATTTCGGTAGAATTAGCTAAATTATACTGAACTGCAATGTTAAAGTATTCAAATTCATCAATTTTTAAAAATTTGTAACCAGGCTTCATTTCCAAGCTTAAAACGCGCTATGAACATGCTGGTATACAGTAATATATTTTTAATAAATTTTTTCACTGATTTTGTCATATTTAGGTAGAATTAGCTAAATTATACTGAACTACAATGTTAAAGTATTCAAATTCATCAATTTTTAAAAATTTGTAACCAGGCTGTATTTCCAAGCTTAAAACGCGCTATGAACATGGTGGTAAACAGTAATATATTTTTAATAAATTTTTTCACTGATTTTGTCATATTTCGGTAAAATTAGCTAAATTATACTGAACTGCAATGTTAAAGTATTCAAATTCATCAATTTTTAGGAATGTGTAATTTGGCTGTATTTCCAAGCTTAAAACCCGCTAAGACCATGCTGGTGTACAGTACTATATTTTGAATGAATTTTTTTACTGGTTTTGTCATATTTAGGTAAAATTAGCTAAATTATACTGAACTGCAATGTTAAAGTATTCAAATTCATCAATTTTTAGGAATGTGTAATTTGGCAGTATTTCCAAGCTTAAAACCCGCTAAGACCATGCTGTTGTACAGTACTATATTTTGAATGAATTTTTTTACTGGTTTTGTCATATTTAGGTAAAATTAGCTAAATTATACTGAACTGCAATGTTAAAGTATTCAAATTCATCAATTTTTAAAAATTTGTAACCAGGCTTCATTTCCAAGCTTAAAACGCGCTATGAACATGCTGGTATACAGTAATATATTTTTAATGAATTTTTTCACTGATTTTGTCATATTTCGGTAAAATTAGCTAAATTATACTGAACTGCAATGTTAAAGTATTCAAATTCATCAATTTTTAAAAATTTGTAACCAGGCTTTATTTCCAAGCTTAAAACGCGCTATGAACATGCTGGTATACAGTAATATATTTTTAATGAATTTTTTTACTGATTTTGTCATATTTCGGTAGAATTAGCTAAATTATACTGAACTGCAATGTTAAAGTATTCAAATTCATCAATTTTTAGGAATGTGTAATTTGGCTGTATTTCCAAGCTTAAAACCCGCTAAGACCATGCTGGTGTACAGTACTATATTTTGAATGAATTTTTTTACTGGTTTTGTCATATTTAGGTAAAATTAGCTAAATTATACTGAACTGCAATGTTAAAGTATTCAAATTCATCAATTTTTAAAAATTTGTAACCAGGCTTCATTTCCAAGCTTAAAACGCGCTATGAACATGCTGGTATACAGTAATATATTTTTAATAAATTTTTTCACTGATTTTGTCATATTTAGGTAGAATTAGCTAAATTATACTGAACTACAATGTTAAAGTATTCAAATTCATCAATTTTTAAAAATTTGTAACCAGGCTGTATTTCCAAGCTTAAAACGCGCTATGAACATGGTGGTAAACAGTAATATATTTTTAATAAATTTTTTCACTGATTTTGTCATATTTAGGTAAAATTAGCTAAATTATACTGAACTGCAATGTTAAAGTATTCAAATTCATCAATTTTTAGGAATGTGTAATTTGGCTGTATTTCCAAGCTTAAAACCCGCTAAGACCATGCTGGTGTACAGTACTATATTTTGAATGAATTTTTTTACTGGTTTTGTCATATTTAGGTAAAATTAGCTAAATTATACTGAACTGCAATGTTAAAGTATTCAAATTCATCAATTTTTAAAAATTTGTAACCAGGCTTCATTTCCAAGCTTAAAACACGCTATGAACATGCTGGTATACAGTAATATATTTTTAATGAATTTTTTGACTGGTTTTGTCATATTTAGGTAAAATTAGCTAAATTATACTGAACTGCAATGTTAAAGTATTCAAATTCATCAATTTTTAAAAATTTGTAACCAGGCTTCATTTCCAAGCTTAAAACGCGCTATGAACATGCTGGTATACAGTAATATATTTTTAATGAATTTTTTCACTGATTTTGTCATATTTAGGTAAAATTAGCTAAATTATACTGAACTGCAATGTTAAAGTATTCAAATTCATCAATTTTTAGGAATGTGTAATTTGGCTGTATTTCCAAGCTTAAAACCCGCTAAGACCATGCTGTTGTACAGTACTATATTTTGAATGAATTTTTTTACTGGTTTTGTCATATTTAGGTAAAATTAGCTAAATTATACTGAACTGCAATGTTAAAGTATTCAAATTCATCAATTTTTAAAAATTTGTAACCAGGCTTCATTTCCAAGCTTAAAACACGCTATGAACATGCTGGTATACAGTAATATATTTTTAATGAATTTTTTGACTGATTTTGTCATATTTAGGTAGAATTAGCTAAATTATACTGAACTGCAATGTTAAAGTATTCAAATTCATCAATTTTTAGGAATTTGTAATTTGGCTGTATTTCCAAGCTTAAAACGCGCTATGAACATGCTGGTATACAGTAATATATTTTTAATGAATTTTTTCACTGATTTTGTCATATTTCGGTAGAATTAGCTAAATTATACTGAACTGCAATGTTAAAGTATTCAAATTCATCAATTTTTAAAAATTTGTAACCAGGCTTCATTTCCAAGCTTAAAACGCGCTATGAACATGCTGGTATACAGTAATATATTTTTAATAAATTTTTTTCACTGATTTTGTCATATTTAGGTAGAATTAGCTAAATTATACTGAACTACAATGTTAAAGTATTCAAATTCATCAATTTTTAAAAATTTGTAACCAGGCTGTATTTCCAAGCTTAAAACGCGCTATGAACATGGTGGTAAACAGTAATATATTTTTAATAAATTTTTTCACTGATTTTGTCATATTTCGGTAAAATTAGCTAAATTATACTGAACTGCAATGTTAAAGTATTCAAATTCATCAATTTTTAGGAATGTGTAATTTGGCTGTATTTCCAAGCTTAAAACCCGCTAAGACCATGCTGTTGTACAGTACTATATTTTGAATGAATTTTTTACTGGTTTTGTCATATTTAGGTAAAATTAGCTAAATTATACTGAACTGCAATGTTAAAGTATTCAAATTCATCAATTTTTAAAAATTTGTAACCAGGCTTCATTTCCAAGCTTAAAACGCGCTATGAACATGCTGGTATACAGTAATATATTTTTAATGAATTTTTTCACTGATTTTGTCATATTTAGGTAGAATTAGCTAAATTATACTGAACTGCAATGTTAAAGTATTCAAATTCATCAATTTTTAAAAATTTGTAACCAGGCTGTATTTCCAAGCTTAAAACGCGCTATGAACATGGTGGTAAACAGTAATATATTTTTAATAAATTTTTTCACTGATTTTGTCATATTTCGGTAAAATTAGCTAAATTATACTGAACTGCAATGTTAAAGTATTCAAATTCATCAATTTTTAGGAATGTGTAATTTGGCTGTATTTCCAAGCTTAAAACCCGCTAAGACCATGCTGGTGTACAGTACTATATTTTGAATGAATTTTTTACTGGTTTTGTCATATTTAGGTAAAATTAGCTAAATTATACTGAACTGCAATGTTAAAGTATTCAAATTCATCAATTTTTAGGAATGTGTAATTTGGCTGTATTTCCAAGCTTAAAACGCGCTATGAACATGCTGTTATACAGTAATATATTTTTAATGAATTTTTTTACTGGTTTTGTCATATTTAGGTAAAATTAGCTAAATTATACTGAACTGCAATGTTAAAGTATTCAAATTCATCAATTTTTAAAAATTTGTAACCAGGCTTCATTTCCAAGCTTAAAACGCGCTATGAACATGCTGGTATACAGTAATATATTTTTAATGAATTTTTTCACTGATTTTGTCATATTTAGGTAGAATTAGCTAAATTATACTGAACTGCAATGTTAAAGTATTCAAATTCATCAATTTTTAAAAATTTGTAACCAGGCTTCATTTCCAAGCTTAAAACGCGCTATGAACATGCTGGTATACAGTAATATATTTTTAATGAATTTTTTCACTGATTTTGGTCATATTTCGATAGAATTAGCTAAATTATACTGAACTGCAATGTTAAAGTATTCAAATTCATCAATTTTTAGGAATGTGTAATTTGGCTGTATTTCCAAGCTTAAAACCCGCTAAGACCATGCTGGTGTACAGTACTATATTTTGAATGAATTTTTTTACTGGTTTTGTCATATTTAGGTAAAATTAGCTAAATTATACTGAACTGCAATGTTAAAGTATTCAAATTCATCAATTTTTAAAAATTTGTAACCAGGCTTCATTTCCAAGCTTAAAACGCGCTATGAACATGCTGGTATACAGTAATATATTTTTAATAAATTTTTTTCACTGATTTTGTCATATTTAGGTAGAATTAGCTAAATTATACTGAACTACAATGTTAAAGTATTCAAATTCATCAATTTTTAAAAATTTGTAACCAGGCTGTATTTCCAAGCTTAAAACGCGCTATGAACATGGTGGTAAACAGTAATATATTTTTAATAAATTTTTTCACTGATTTTGTCATATTTCGGTAAAATTAGCTAAATTATACTGAACTGCAATGTTAAAGTATTCAAATTCATCAATTTTTAGGAATGTGTAATTTGGCTGTATTTCCAAGCTTAAAACCCGCTAAGACCATGCTGTTGTACAGTACTATATTTTGAATGAATTTTTTTACTGGTTTTGTCATATTTAGGTAAAATTAGCTAAATTATACTGAACTGCAATGTTAAAGTATTCAAATTCATCAATTTTTAAAAATTTGTAACCAGGCTTCATTTCCAAGCTTAAAACACGCTATGAACATGCTGGTATACAGTAATATATTTTTAATGAATTTTTTTACTGGTTTTGTCATATTTAGGTAAAATTAGCTAAATTATACTGAACTGCAATGTTAAAGTATTCAAATTCATCAATTTTTAAAAATTTGTAACCAGGCTTCATTTCCAAGCTTAAAACGCGCTATGAACATGCTGGTATACAGTAATATATTTTTAATGAATTTTTTCACTGATTTTGTCATATTTAGGTAAAATTAGCTAAATTATACTGAACTGCAATGTTAAAGTATTCAAATTCATCAATTTTTAGGAATGTGTAATTTGGCTGTATTTCCAAGCTTAAAACCCGCTAAGAACCATGCTGTTGTACAGTACTATATTTTGAATGAATTTTTTTACTGGTTTTGTCATATTTAGGTAAAATTAGCTAAATTATACTGAACTGCAATGTTAAAGTATTCAAATTCATCAATTTTTAAAAATTTGTAACCAGGCTTCATTTCCAAGCTTAAAACACGCTATGAACATGCTGGTATACAGTAATATATTTTTAATGAATTTTTTGACTGATTTTGTCATATTTAGGTAAAATTAGCTAAATTATACTGAACTGCAATGTTAAAGTATTTAAATTCATCAATTTTTATGAATTTGTCACCTGGCTGTATTTCCAAGCTTAAAACGCGCTATGAACATGCTGGTATACAGTAATATATTTTTAATGAATTTTTTCACTGATTTTGTCATATTTCGATAGAATTAGCTAAATTATACTGAACTGCAATGTTAAAGTATTCAAATTCATCAATTTTTAAAAATTTGTAACCAGGCTTCATTTCCAAGCTTAAAACGCGCTATGAACATGCTGGTATACAGTAATATATTTTTAATAATTTTTTTCACTGATTTTGTCATATTTAGGTAGAATTAGCTAAATTATACTGAACTGCAATGTTAAAGTATTCAAATTCATCAATTTTTAAAAATTTGTAACCAGGCTGTATTTCCAAGCTTAAAACGCGCTATGAACATGGTGGTAAACAGTAATATATTTTTAATAAATTTTTTCACTGATTTTGTCATATTTCGGTAAAATTAGCTAAATTATACTGAACTGCAATGTTAAAGTATTCAAATTCATCAATTTTTAGGAATGTGTAATTTGGCTGTATTTCCAAGCTTAAAACCCGCTAAGACCATGCTGTTGTACAGTACTATATTTTGAATGAATTTTTTACTGGTTTTGTCATATTTAGGTAAAATTAGCTAAATTATACTGAACTGCAATGTTAAAGTATTCAAATTCATCAATTTTTAAAAATTTGTAACCAGGCTTCATTTCCAAGCTTAAAACGCGCTATGAACATGCTGGTATACAGTAATATATTTTTAATGAATTTTTTCACTGATTTTGTCATATTTCGGTAGAATTAGCTAAATTATACTGAACTGCAATGTTAAAGTATTCAAATTCATCAATTTTTAGGAATGTGTAATTTGGCTGTATTTCCAAGCTTAAAACCCGCTAAGAACATGCTGGTGTACAGTACTATATTTTGAATGAATTTTTTTACTGGTTTTGTCATATTTAGGTAGAATTAGCTAAATTATACTGAACTGCAATGTTAAAGTATTCAAATTCATCAATTTTTAAAAATTTGTAACCAGGCTGTATTTCCAAGCTTAAAACGCGCTATGAACATGCTGGTATACAGTAATATATTTTTAATAAATTTTTTCACTGATTTTGTCATATTTCGGTAAAATTAGCTAAATTATACTGAACTGCAATGTTAAAGTATTCAAATTCATCAATTTTTAGGAATGTGTAATTTGGCTGTATTTCCAAGCTTAAAACCCGCTAAGACCATGCTGGTGTACAGTACTATATTTTGAATGAATTTTTTTACTGGTTTTGTCATATTTAGGTAAAATTAGCTAAATTCTACTGAACTGCAATGTTAAAGTATTTAAATTCATCAATTTTTAAAAATTTGTAACCAGGCTTCATTTCCAAGCTTAAAACACGCTATGAACATGCTGGTATACAGTAATATATTTTTAATGAATTTTTTTACTGGTTTTGTCATATTTAGGTAGAATTAGCTAAATTATACTGAACTGCAATGTTAAAGTATTCAAATTCATCAATTTTTAAAAATTTGTAACCAGGCTTCATTTCCAAGCTTAAAACGCGCTATGAACATGCTGGTATACAGTAATATATTTTTAATGAATTTTTTCACTGATTTTGTCATATTTAGGTAAAATTAGCTAAATTATACTGAACTGCAATGTTAAAGTATTCAAATTCATCAATTTTTAGGAATGTGTAATTTGGCTGTATTTCCAAGCTTAAAACCCGCTAAGAACATGCTGGTGTACAGTACTATATTTTGAATGAATTTTTTTACTGGTTTTGTCATATTTAGGTCAAATTAGCTAAATTATACTGAACTGCAATGTTAAAGTATTCAAATTCATCAATTTTTAAAAATTTGTAACCAGGCTTCATTTCCAAGCTTAAAACGCGCTATGAACATGCTGGTATACAGTAATATATTTTTAATGAATTTTTTCACTGATTTTGTCATATTTCGGTAAAATTAGCTAAATTATACTGAACTGCAATGTTAAAGTATTCAAATTCATCAATTTTTAGGAATGTGTAATTTGGCTGTATTTCCAAGCTTAAAACCCGCTAAGAACATGCTGTTGTACAGTACTATATTTTGAATGAATTTTTTTACTGGTTTTGTCATATTTAGGTAAAATTAGCTAAATTATACTGAACTGCAATGTTAAAGTATTCAAATTCATCAATTTTTAAAAATTTGTAACCAGGCTTCATTTCCAAGCTTAAAACGCGCTATGAACATGCTGGTATACAGTAATATATTTTTAATGAATTTTTTCACTGATTTTGTCATATTTCGGTAGAATTAGCTAAATTATACTGAACTGCAATGTTAAAGTATTCAAATTCATCAATTTTTAAAAATTTGTAACCAGGCTGTATTTCCAAGCTTAAAACGCGCTATGAACATGGTGGTAAACAGTAATATATTTTTAATAAATTTTTTCACTGATTTTGTCATATTTCGGTAAAATTAGCTAAATTATACTGAACTGCAATGTTAAAGTATTCAAATTCATCAATTTTTAGGAATGTGTAATTTGGCTGTATTTCCAAGCTTAAAACCCGCTAAGACCATGCTGGTGTACAGTACTATATTTTGAATGAATTTTTTTACTGGTTTTGTCATATTTAGGTAAAATTAGCTAAATTCTACTGAACTGCAATGTTAAAGTATTTAAATTCATCAATTTTTAAAAATTTGTAACCAGGCTTCATTTCCAAGCTTAAAACACGCTATGAACATGCTGGTATACAGTAATATATTTTTAATGAATTTTTTGACTGATTTTGTCATATTTAGGTAGAATTAGCTAAATTATACTGAACTGCAATGTTAAAGTATTCAAATTCATCAATTTTTAAAAATTTGTAACCAGGCTGTATTTCCAAGCTTAAAACGCGCTATGAACATGCTGGTATACAGTAATATATTTTTAATGAATTTTTTTACTGGTTTTGTCATATTTAGGTAAAATTAGCTAAATTATACTGAACTGCAATGTTAAAGTATTCAAATTCATCAATTTTTAAAAATTTGTAACCAGGCTGTATTTCCAAGCTTAAAACGCGCTATGAACATGCTGGTATACAGTAATATATTTTTAATGAATTTTTTCACTGATTTTGTCATATTTCGGTAGAATTAGCTAAATTATACTGAACTGCAATGTTAAAGTATTCAAATTCATCAATTTTTAAAAATTTGTAACCAGGCTGTATTTCCAAGCTTAAAACGCGCTATGAACATGCTGGTATACAGTAATATATTTTTAATGAATTTTTTCACTGATTTTGTCATATTTCGGTAAAATTAGCTAAATTATACTGAACTGCAATGTTAAAGTATTCAAATTCATCAATTTTTAGGAATGTGTAATTTGGCTGTATTTCCAAGCTTAAAACCCGCTAAGAACATGCTGGTGTACAGTACTATATTTTGAATGAATTTTTTTACTGGTTTTGTCATATTTAGGTAAAATTAGCTAAATTATACTGAACTGCAATGTTAAAGTATTCAAATTCATCAATTTTTAAAAATTTGTAACCAGGCTTCATTTCCAAGCTTAAAACGCGCTATGAACATGCTGGTATACAGTAATATATTTTTAATGAATTTTTTCACTGATTTTGTCATATTTCGGTAGAATTAGCTAAATTATACTGAACTGCAATGTTAAAGTATTCAAATTCATCAATTTTTAGGAATGTGTAATTTGGCTGTATTTCCAAGCTTAAAACCCGCTAAGACCATGCTGGTGTACAGTACTATATTTTGAATGAATTTTTTTACTGGTTTTGTCATATTTAGGTAAAATTAGCTAAATTATACTGAACTGCAATGTTAAAGTATTCAAATTCATCAATTTTTAAAAATTTGTAACCAGGCTTCATTTCCAAGCTTAAAACGCGCTATGAACATGCTGGTATACAGTAATATATTTTTAATAAATTTTTTCACTGATTTTGTCATATTTAGGTAGAATTAGCTAAATTATACTGAACTACAATGTTAAAGTATTCAAATTCATCAATTTTTAAAAATTTGTAACCAGGCTGTATTTCCAAGCTTAAAACGCGCTATGAACATGGTGGTAAACAGTAATATATTTTTAATAAATTTTTTCACTGATTTTGTCATATTTCGGTAAAATTAGCTAAATTATACTGAACTGCAATGTTAAAGTATTCAAATTCATCAATTTTTAGGAATGTGTAATTTGGCTGTATTTCCAAGCTTAAAACCCGCTAAGACCATGCTGGTGTACAGTACTATATTTTGAATGAATTTTTTTACTGGTTTTGTCATATTTAGGTAAAATTAGCTAAATTCTACTGAACTGCAATGTTAAAGTATTTAAATTCATCAATTTTTAAAAATTTGTAACCAGGCTTCATTTCCAAGCTTAAAACACGCTATGAACATGCTGGTATACAGTAATATATTTTTAATGAATTTTTTCACTGATTTTGTCATATTTAGGTAAAATTAGCTAAATTATACTGAACTGCAATGTTAAAGTATTCAAATTCATCAATTTTTAAAAATTTGTAACCAGGCTTCATTTCCAAGCTTAAAACGCGCTATGAACATGCTGGTATACAGTAATATATTTTTAATGAATTTTTTCACTGATTTTGTCATATTTAGGTAAAATTAGCTAAATTATACTGAACTGCAATGTTAAAGTATTCAAATTCATCAATTTTTAGGAATGTGTAATTTGGCTTTATTTCCAAGCTTAAAACCCGCTATGAACATGCTGGTATACAGTAATATATTTTTAATGAATTTTTTTACTGGTTTTGTCATATTTAGGTAAAATTAGCTAAATTATACTGAACTGCAATGTTAAAGTATTCAAATTCATCAATTTTTAAAAATTTGTAACCAGGCTGTATTTCCAAGCTTAAAACGCGCTATGAACATGCTGGTATACAGTAATATATTTTTAATAAATTTTTTCACTGATTTTGTCATATTTCGGTAAAATTAGCTAAATTATACTGAACTGCAATGTTAAAGTATTCAAATTCATCAATTTTTAGGAATGTGTAATTTGGCTGTATTTCCAAGCTTAAAACGCGCTAAGACCATGCTGGTGTACAGTACTATATTTTGAATGAATTTTTTTACTGGTTTTGTCATATTTAGGTAAAATTAGCTAAATTATACTGAACTGCAATGTTAAAGTATTCAAATTCATCAATTTTTAAAAATTTGTAACCAGGCTGTATTTCCAAGCTTAAAACGCGCTATGAACATGCTGGTATACAGTAATATATTTTTAATAAATTTTTTCACTGATTTTGTCATATTTCGGTAAAATTAGCTAAATTATACTGAACTGCAATGTTAAAGTATTCAAATTCATCAATTTTTAGGAATGTGTAATTTGGCTGTATTTCCAAGCTTAAAACCCGCTAAGACCATGCTGGTGTACAGTACTATATTTTGAATGAATTTTTTTACTGGTTTTGTCATATTTAGGTAAAATTAGCTAAATTATACTGAACTGCTGCAATGTTAAAGTATTAAATTCATCAATTTTTAAAAATTTGTAACCAGGCTTCATTTCCAAGCTTAAAACGCGCTATGAACATGCTGGTATACAGTAATATATTTTTAATGAATTTTTTCACTGATTTTGTCATATTTCGGTAGAATTAGCTAAATTATACTGAACTGCAATGTTAAAGTATTCAAATTCATCAATTTTTAAAAATTTGTAACCAGGCTGTATTTCCAAGCTTAAAACGCGCTATGAACATGCTGGTATACAGTAATATATTTTTAATGAATTTTTTCACTGATTTTGTCATATTTCGGTAGAATTAGCTAAATTATACTGAACTGCAATGTTAAAGTATTCAAATTCATCAATTTTTAAGAATGTGTAATTTGGCTGTATTTCCAAGCTTAAAACCCGCTAAGAACATGCTGGTGTACAGTACTATATTTTGAATGAATTTTTTTACTGGTTTTGTCATATTTAGGTAAAATTAGCTAAATTATACTGAACTGCAATGTTAAAGTATTCAAATTCATCAATTTTTAAAAATTTGTAACCAGGCTGTATTTCCAAGCTTAAAACGCGCTATGAACATGCTGGTATACAGTAATATATTTTTAATGAATTTTTTCACTGATTTTGTCATATTTCGGTAGAATTAGCTAAATTATACTGAACTGCAATGTTAAAGTATTCAAATTCATCAATTTTTAGGAATGTGTAATTTGGCTGTATTTCCAAGCTTAAAACCCGCTAAGAACATGCTGGTGTACAGTACTATATTTTGAATGAATTTTTTTACTGGTTTTGTCATATTTAGGTAAAATTAGCTAAATTATACTGAACTGCAATGTTAAAGTATTCAAATTCATCAATTTTTAAAAATTTGTAACCAGGCTGTATTTCCAAGCTTAAAACGCGCTATGAACATGCTGGTATACAGTAATATATTTTTAATGAATTTTTTCACTGATTTTGTCATATTTCGGTAAAATTAGCTAAATTATACTGAACTGCAATGTTAAAGTATTCAAATTCATCAATTTTTAGGAATGTGTAATTTGGCTGTATTTCCAAGCTTAAAACCCGCTAAGAACATGCTGGTGTACAGTACTATATTTTGAATGAATTTTTTTACTGGTTTTGTCATATTTAGGTAAAATTAGCTAAATTATACTGAACTGCAATGTTAAAGTATTCAAATTCATCAATTTTTAAAAATTTGTAACCAGGCTGTATTTCCAAGCTTAAAACGCGCTATGAACATGCTGGTATACAGTAATATATTTTTAATGAATTTTTTCACTGATTTTGTCATATTTCGGTAAAATTAGCTAAATTATACTGAACTGCAATGTTAAAGTATTCAAATTCATCAATTTTTAGGAATGTGTAATTTGGCTGTATTTCCAAGCTTAAAACCCGCTAAGAACATGCTGGTGTACAGTACTATATTTTGAATGAATTTTTTTACTGGTTTTGTCATATTTAGGTAAAATTAGCTAAATTATACTGAACTGCAATGTTAAAGTATTCAAATTCATCAATTTTTAAAAATTTGTAACCAGGCTGTATTTCCAAGCTTAAAACGCGCTATGAACATGCTGGTATACAGTAATATATTTTTAATGAATTTTTTCACTGATTTTGTCATATTTCGGTAAAATTAGCTAAATTATACTGAACTGCAATGTTAAAGTATTCAAATTCATCAATTTTTAAAAATTTGTAACCTGGCTGTATTTCCAAGCTTAAAACGCGCTAAGAACATGCTGGTGTACAGTACTATATTTTGAATGAATTTTTTTACTGATTTTGTCATATTTAGGTAAAATTAGCTAAATTATACTGAACTGCAATGTTAAAGTATTCAAATTCATCAATTTTTAAAAATTTGTAACCAGGCTGTATTTCCAAGCTTAAAACGCGCTATGAACATGCTGGTGTACAGTACTATATTTTGAATGAATTTTTTCACTGATTTTGTCATATTTAGGTAAAATTAGCTAAATTATACTGAACTGCAATGTTAAAGTATTCAAATTCATCAATTTTTAAAAATTTGTAACCTAGCTGTATTTCCAAGCTTAAAACGCTAAATGGACATGCTGGTATACAGTAATATATTTTTAATGAATTTTTTCACTGATTTTGTCATATTTCGGTAGAATTAGCTAAATTATACTGAACTGCAATGTTAAAGTATTCAAATTCATCAATTTTTAAAAATTTGTAACCAGGCTGTATTTCCAAGCTTAAAACGCGTAATGAACATGCTGGTATACAGTAATATATTTTTAATGAATTTTTTCACTGATTTTGTCATATTTAGGTAGAATTAGCTAAATTATACTGAACTGCAATGTTAAAGTATTCAAATTCATCAATTTTTAAAAATTTGTAACCAGGCTTCATTTCCAAGCTTAAAACCGCTATGAACATGCTGGTATACAGTAATATATTTTTAATGAATTTTTTCACTGATTTTGTCATATTTAGGTAAAATTAGCTAAATTATACTGAACTGCAATGTTAAAGTATTCAAATTCATCAATTTTTAAAAATTTGTAACCAGGCTGTATTTCCAAGCTTAAAACGCGCTATGAACATGCTGGTATACAGTAATATATTTTTAATGAATTTTTTGACTGATTTTGTCATATTTAGGTAGAATTAGCTAAATTATACTGAACTGCAATGTTAAAGTATTCAAATTCATCAATTTTTAAAAATTTGTAACCTGGCTGTATTTCCAAGCTTAAAACGCGCTATGAACATGCTGGTGTACAGTACTATATTTTGAATGAATTTTTTCACTGATTTTGTCATATTTAGGTAGAATTAGCTAAATTATACTGAACTGCAATGTTAAAGTATTCAAATTCATCAATTTTTAAAAATTTGTAACCAGGCTGTATTTCCAAGCTTAAAACGCGCTATGAACATGCTGGTATACAGTAATATATTTTTAATGAATTTTTTCACTGATTTTGTCATATTTCGGTAGAATTAGCTAAATTATACTGAACTGCAATGTTAAAGTATTCAAATTCATCAATTTTTAAAAATTTGTAACCAGGCTTTATTTCCAAGCTTAAAACGCGCTATGAACATGCTGGTATACAGTAATATATTTTTAATGAATTTTTTTACTGATTTTGTCATATTTAGGTAGAATTAGCTAAATTATACTGAACTGCAATGTTAAAGTATTCAAATTCATCAATTTTTAGGAATTTGTAACCTGGCTGTATTTCCAAGCTTAAAACCCGCTAAGAACATGCTGGTGTACAGTACTATATTTTTAATGAATTTTTTCACTGATTTTGTCATATTTAGGTAGAATTAGCTAAATTATACTGAACTGCAATGTTAAAGTATTCAAATTCATCAATTTTTAAAAATTTGTAACCAGGCTGTATTTCCAAGCTTAAAACGCGCTATGAACATGCTGGTATACAGTAATATATTTTTAATGAATTTTTTTACTGATTTTGTCATATTTAGGTAGAATTAGCTAAATTATACTGAACTGCAATGTTAAAGTATTCAAATTCATCAATTTTTAAAATGTTGTAACCAGGCTTCATTTCCAAGCTTAAAACGCGCTATGAACATGCTGGTATACAGTAATATATTTTTAATGAATTTTTTCACTGATTTTGTCATATTTAGGTAGAATTAGCTAAATTATACTGAACTGCAATGTTAAAGTATTCAAATTCATCAATTTTTAAAAATTTGTAACCTGGCTGTATTTCCAAGCTTAAAACGCGCTATGAACATGCTGGTGTACAGTACTATATTTTGAATGAATTTTTTTACTGGTTTTGTCATATTTAGGTAAAATTAGCTAAATTATACTGAACTGCAATGTTAAAGTATTCAAATTCATCAATTTTTAAAAATTTGTAACCAGGCTGTATTTCCAAGCTTAAAACACGCTATGAACATGCTGGTATACAGTAATATATTTTTAATGAATTTTTTCACTGATTTTGTCATATTTAGGTAGAATTAGCTAAATTATACTGAACTGCAATGTTAAAGTATTCAAATTCATCAATTTTTAGGAATTTGTAACCTGGCTGTATTTCCAAGCTTAAAACCCGCTAAGAACATGCTGGTGTACAGTACTATATTTTGAATAAATTTTTTTACTGGTTTTGTCATATTTAGGTAGAATTAGCTAAATTATACTGAACTGCAATGTTAAAGTATTCAAATTCATCAATTTTTATGAATTTGTAACCTGGCTGTATTTCCAAGCTTAAAACGCGCTATGAACATGCTGGTGTACAGTACTATATTTTGAATGAATTTTTTTACTGGTTTTGTCATATTTAGGTAAAATTAGCTAAATTATACTGAACTGCAATGTTAAAGTATTCAAATTCATCAATTTTTAAAAATTTGTAATTTGGCTGTATTTCCAAGCTTAAAACGCGCTATGAACATGCTGGTATACAGTAATATATTTTTAATGAAATTTTTCACTGATTTTGTCATATTTCGGTAGAATTAGCTAAATTATACTGAACTGCAATGTTAAAGTATTCAAATTCATCAATTTTTATGAATTTGTAACCTGGCTGTATTTCCAAGCTTAAAACGCGCTATGAACATGCTGGTATACAGTAATATATTTTTAATAAATTTTTTCACTGGTTTTGTCATATTTAGGTAGAATTAGCTAAATTATACTGAACTGCAATGTTAAAGTATTCAAATTCATCAATTTTTATTAATTTGTAACCTGGCTGTATTTCCAAGCTTAAAACGCGCTAAGAACATGCTGGTGTACAGTACTATATTTTGAATGAATTTTTTTACTGGTTTTGTCATATTTAGGTAAAATTAGCTAAATTATACTGAACTGCAATGTTAAAGTATTCAAATTCATCAATTTTTAAGAATTTGTAACCAGGCTTCATTTCCAAGCTTAAAACGCGCTATGAACATGCTGGTATACAGTACTATATTTTTAATGAATTTTTTCACTGATTTTGTCATATTTCGGTAGAATTAGCTAAATTATACTGAACTGCAATGTTAAAGTATTCAAATTCATCAATTTTTAGGAATTTGTAACCAGGCTGTATTTCCAAGCTTAAAACGCGCTATGAACATGCTGGTGTACAGTACTATATTTTGAATGAATTTTTTTACTGGTTTTGTCATATTTAGGTAAAATTAGCTAAATTATACTGAACTGCAATGTTAAAGTATTCAAATTCATCAATTTTTAAAAATTTGTAACCAGGCTGTATTTCCAAGCTTAAAACGCGCTATGAACATGCTGGTATACAGTAATATATTTTTAAAAAATTTTTTCACTGATTTTGTCATATTTCGGTAGAATTAGCTAAATTATACTGAACTGCAATGTTAAAGTATTCAAATTCATCAATTTTTAAAAATTTGTAACCAGGCTTCATTTCCAAGCTTAAAACGCGCTATGAACATGCTGGTGTACAGTACTATATTTTGAATGAATTTTTTCACTGATTTTGTCATATTTAGGTAAAATTAGCTAAATTATACTGAACTGCAATGTTAAAGTATTCAAATTCATCAATTTTTAAAAATTTGTAACCAGGCTGTATTTCCAAGCTTAAAACGCGCTATGAACATGCTGGTGTACAGTACTATATTTTGAATGAATTTTTTTACTGGTTTTGTCATATTTAGGTAAAATTAGCTAAATTATACTGAACTGCAATGTTAAAGTATTCAAATTCATCAATTTTTAGGAATGTGTAATTTGGCTGTATTTCCAAGCTTAAAACCCGCTATGAACATGGTGGTGTACAGTACTATATTTTGAATGAATTTTTTTACTGGTTTTGTCATATTTAGGTAAAATTAGCTAAATTATACTGAACTGCAATGTTAAAGTATTCAAATTCATCAATTTTTAGGAATGTGTAATTTGGCTGTATTTCCAAGCTTAAAACCCGCTATGAACATGCTGGTGTACAGTACTATATTTTGAATGAATTTTTTTACTGGTTTTGTCATATTTAGGTAGAATTAGCTAAATTATACTGAACTGCAATGTTAAAGTATTCAAATTCATCAATTTTTAGAAATTTGTAACCTGGCTGTATTTCCAAGCTTAAAACGCGCTATGAACATGCTGGTGTACAGTACTATATTTTGAATGAATTTTTTTACTGATTTTGTCATATTTAGGTAGAATTAGCTAAATTATACTGAACTGCAATGTTAAAGTATTCAAATTCATCAATTTTTAGGAATTTGTAATTTGGCTGTATTTCCAAGCTTAAAACAAGCTTTGAATATGCTGGTGTACAATGCTATATTTTATATGAATTTTTTTACTGTTTTTGTCATATTTAGGTAGAATTAGCTAAATTATACTGAACTGCAATGTTAAAGTATTCAAATTCATCAATTTTTAGGAATGTGTAATTTGGCTGTATTTCCAAGCTTAAAACCCGCTAAGAACATGCTGGTGTACAGTACTATATTTTGATAAAAAATTTTTACTGGTTTTGTCATATTTAGGTAAAATTAGCTAAATTATACTGAACTGCAATGTTAAAGTATTCAAATTCATCAATTTTTAAGAATTTGTAATTTGGCTGTATTTCCAAGCTTAAAACGCGCTATGAACATGCTGGTATACAGTAATATATTTTTAATGAATTTTTTAACTGATTTTGTCATATTTAGGTAGAATTAGCTAAATTATACTGAACTGCAATGTTAAAGTATTCAAATTCATCAATTTTTATGAATTTGTCACCTGGCTGTATTTCCAAGCTTAAAACAAGCTATGAACATGCTGATGTACAGTACTATATTTTGAATGAATTTTTTTACTGGTTTTGTCATATTTAGGTAAAATTAGCTAAATTATACTGAACTGCAATGTTAAAGTATTCAAATTCATCAATTTTTAGGAATGTGTAATTTGGCTGTATTTCCAAGCTTAAAACGCGCTATGAACATGGTGGTGTACAATACTATATTTTGTATGAATTTTTTGACTGATTTTGTCATATTTAGGTAGAATTAGCTAAATTATACTGAACTGCAATGTTAAAGTATTCAAATTCATCAATTTTTAGGAATTTGTAATTTGGCTGTATTTCCAAGCTTAAAACGCGCTATGAACATGCTGGTATACAGTAATATATTTTTAATAAATTTTTTCACTGATTTTGTCATATTTCGGTAGAATTAGCTAAATTATACTGAACTGCAATGTTAAAGTATTCAAATTCATCAATTTTTAGGAATTTGTAACCTGGCTGTATTTCCAAGCTTAAAACGCGCTAAGAACATGCTGGTGTACAGTACTATATTTTGAATGAATTTTTTTACTGATTTTGTCATATTTAGGTAGAATTAGCTAAATTATACTGAACTGCAATGTTAAAGTATTCAAATTCATCAATTTTTAGGAATGTGTAATTTGGCTGTATTTCCAAGCTTAAAACCCGCTATGAACATGCTGGTGTACAGTACTATATTTTGAATGAATTTTTTTACTGGTTTTGTCATATTTAGGTAAAATTAGCTAAATTATACTGAACTGCAATGTTAAAGTATTCAAATTCATCAATTTTTAAAAATTTGTAATTTGGCTGTATTTCCAAGCTTAAAACGCGCTATGAACATGCTGGTGTACAATACTATATTTTGAATGATTTTTTTTACTGATTTTGTCATATTTAGGTAGAATTAGCTAAATTATACTGAACTGCAATCTTAAAGTATTCAAATTCATCAATTTTTAGAAATTTGTAACCTGGCTGTATTTCCAAGCTTAAAACGCGCTATGAACATGCTGGTGTACAGTACTATATTTTTAATGAATTTTTTTACTGGTTTTGTCATATTTAGGTAGAATTAGCTAAATTATACTGAACTGCAATGTTAAAGTATTCAAATTCATCAATTTTTAAAAATTTGTAACCAGGCTTCATTTCCAAGCTTAAAACGCGCTATGAACATGCTGGTGTACAGTACTATATTTTGAATGAATTTTTTTACTGATTTTGTCATATTTAGGTAGAATTAGCTAAATTATACTGAACTGCAATGTTAAAGTATTCAAAATCATCAATTTTTAAAAATTTGTAACCAGGCTGTATTTCCAAGCTTAAAACGCGCTATGAACATGCTGCTTTACAATACTATGTTTTGATAAAAAAAATTTCGCTAATTTTGTCATATTTAGGTTGAATTTGCTAAATTATACTGAACTGCAATGTTAGAGTATTCAAATTCATC
Source organism: Epiperipatus broadwayi (assembly GCA_028023455.1). Taxonomy (NCBI): domain Eukaryota; kingdom Metazoa; phylum Onychophora; class Udeonychophora; order Euonychophora; family Peripatidae; genus Epiperipatus; species Epiperipatus broadwayi. The sequence goes on from JAQFVV010006700.1 coordinate 22,904, forward strand.
AATTTTTAGGAATTTGTAACCTGGCTATATTTCCAAGCTTAAAACCCGCTAAGAACATGCTGGTGTACAGTACTATATTTTGAATGAATTTTTTTACTGGTTTTGTCATATTTAGGTAGAATTAGCTAAATTATACTGAACTGCAATGTGAAAATATTCAAATTCATCAATTTTTAGGAATTTGTAACCTGGCTGTATTTCCAAGTTTAAAATGCGCTAAGACAACATGCTGGTGTACAATACTATATTTTGAATGAATTTTTTGCTGATTTTGTCATATTTAGGTAGAATTAGCTAAATTATACTGAACTGCAATGTTAAAGTATTCAAATTCATCAATTTTTAGGAATTTGTAACCTGGCTGTATTTCCAAGCTTAAAACGCGCTATGAACATGCTGGTGTACAGTACTATATTTTGAATGAATTTTTTTACTGATTTTGTCATATTTAGGTAGAATTAGCTAAATTATACTGAACTGCAATCTTAAAGTATTCAAATTCATCAATTTTTAGAAATTTGTAACCTGGCTGTATTTCCAAGCTTAAAACGCGCTATGAACATGCTGGTGTACAGTACTATATTTTGAATGAATTTTTTTACTGATTTTGTCATATTTAGGTAGAATTAGCTAAATTATACTGAACTGCAATGTTAAAGTATTCAAATTCATCAATTTTTAGGAATTTGTAATCTGGCTGTATTTCCAAGCTTAAAACGTGCTAAGAACATGCTGCTGTACAATATTATATTTGTATGAAATTTTTTGCTGATTTTGTCATATTTATGTAGAATTAGCTAAATTATACTGAACTGCCATGTTAAAGTATTCAAATTCATCAATTTTTAGGAATTTGTAACCTGGCTGTATTTCCAAGCTTAAAATGAGCTAAGAACTTGCTGGTGAGCAATACTATATTTTGAATGAATTTTTTACTCTGATTTTGTCTTATTTAGGTTGACTTAGCTATATTATACTGAACTCAATGTTAAAGTATTCAATTTCATCCATTTTTAGAAATTTGTAAACTGGCTGTATTTCCAAGCTTAAAACGTGCTATGAACCTACTGATGTACAATACTATATTTTGAATGAAATTTTCAGTGATTTTGTCATATGTAGGTAAAATTAGCTAAATTATACTGAACTGCAATGTTAAAGTACTCAAGTTCATCAATTTTTAGAAGTTTGTAACCTGGCTGTATTTCGAAGCTTAAAACACGCTATAAACATGGAGGTGTACAATACTATATTTTGTATGAATTTTTTGACTGATTTTGTCATATTTAGATAGAATCCGCTAAATGATACTGAACTGCAATGTTAATGTATTCAAATTCATCAATTTTAGGAATTTGTAACCTGGCTGTATTCCCAAGCTTAAAACATGCTATGAACATGCTGGTGTACAATACTATATTTTGAATGAATTTTTTCACTGATTTTGTCATATTTAGGTAGAATTAGCTAAATTATACTGAACTGCAATGTTAAAGTATTCAAATTCATCAATTTTTAGGAATTGTAATTTGGATGTATTTCCAAGCTTAAAACCCGCTAAGAACATGCTGGTGTACAGTACTATATTTTGAATGAATTTTTTTACTGATTTTGTCATATTTAGGTAGAATTAGCTAAATTATACTGAACTGCAATCTTAAAGTATTCAAATTCATCAATTTTTAGGAATTTGTAATTTGGCTGTATTTCCAAGCTTAAAACCCGCTAAGAACATGCTGGTGTACAGTACTATATTTTGAATGAATTTTTTTACTGTTTTTGTCATATTTAGATAGAATTCGCTAAATTATACTGAACTGCCATGTTAAATTATTCAAAATCATCAATTTTTAGGAATTTGTAATCTGACTATATTTCCAAGTTTAAAACACGCTATAAACATGCTGCTGTACATTACTATATTTTGATAAAAAAATTTTACTGGTTTTGTCATATTTAGGTAAAATTAGCTAAATTATACTGAACTGCAATGTTAAAGTATTCAAATTCATCAATTTTTAAAAATTTGTAACCTGGCTGTATTTCCAAGCTTAAAATGAGCTAAGAACATGCTGGTGAACAATACTATATTTTGAATGAATTTTTTAATCTGATTTTGTCTTATTTAGGTTGAATTAGCTAAATTATACCGAACTCAATGTTAAAGTATTCAATTTCATCCATTTTTAGGAATTTGTAAAGTGGCTGTATTTCCAACTTAAAACTTGCTATGAACCTTCTGATGCACAATACTATATTTTCAATGAATTTTTCAGTGATTTTGTCATATGTAGGTAAAATTAGCTAAATTATACTGAACTGCAATGTTAAAGTACTCAAGTTCATCAATTTTTAGAAGTTTGTAACCTGGCTGTATTTCCAAGCTTAAAACACGCTATAAACATGGAGGTGTACAATACTATATTTTGTATGAATTTTTTGACTGATTTTGTTCATATTTAGGTAGAATTAGCTAAATGATACTGAACTGCATTGTTAAAGTATTCAGATTTCATCAATTTTAGGAATTTGTAACCTGGCTGTATTCCCAAGCTTAAAACATGCTATGAACATGCTGGTGTACAATACTTTATTTTGAATGAATTTTTTTACTGATTTTGTCATATTTAGGTAGAATTAGCTAAATTATACTGAACTGCAATGTTAAAGTACTCAAATTCATCAATTTTTAGGAATTTGTAACCTGGCTGTATTTCCAAGCTTAAAACACGCTATGAACATGCTGGTATACAGTAATATATTTTGAATGAATTTTTTCACTGATTTTGTCATATTTAGGTAGAATTAGCTAAATTATTCTGAACTGCAATGTTAAAGTATTTAAATTCATCAATTTTTAGGAATTTGTAACCTGGCTGTATTTCCAAGCTTAAAACGCGCTATGAACATGCTGGTGTACAATAATATATTTTGAATGAATTTTTTTACTTATTTTGTCATATTTAGGTAGAATTAGCTAAATTATACTGAACTGCAATGTTAAAGTATTTAAATTCATGAATTTTTAAAAATTTGTAACCTGGCTGTATTTTCAAGCTTAAAACACACTATACACATGGAGGTGTCCAATACTATATTTTGTATAAATTTTTTGACTGATTTTGTCATATTTAGGTAGAATTAGCTAAATGATACTGAACTGCAATGTTAATGTATTCAAATTTATCAATTTTAGGAATTTGTAACCTGGCTCTATTCCCAAGCTTAAAACACGCTATGAACATGCTGGTGTTCAATACTATATTTTGAATGAATTTTTTCACTGATTTTGTTTTATTTACATAGAATTAGGTATATTATACTGAACTCTATATTAAAGTATTCAATTTCATCCATTTTTAGGAATTTATAAACTGAATGTATATCAAAGCTTAAAATGTGCTATGAACATGCTGATGTACAATACTATATTTTGAATAAATTTTTTCAGTGATTTTGTCATATTTATGTAAAATTAGCTAAATTATTCTGAACTGCAATGTTAAAGTATTTAAATTCATGAATTTTAAAAATTTGTAACCTGGCTGTATTTTCAAGCTTAAAACACACTATGAGCATACTGGTGTACAATACAATATTTTGAAAGAATTTTTTGCTGATTTTGTCATATTTACGTAGAATTAGCTATATTATACTGAACTGCAATGTTAATGTATTCAAAATCATCAATTTTTAGGAATTTGTAATCTGGCTGTATTTCCAAGCTTAAAACGCACGATGAACATGCTGCTTTACAATACTATGTTTTGATAATAAAAAATTTCGCTAATTTTGTCATATTTAGGTAGAATTTGCTAAATTATACTGAACTGCCAAGTTAGAGTATTCAAAATCATCAATTTTTAGGAATTTGTAATCTGGCTATATTTCAAGCTTAAAACACGCTATAAACATGCTGCTGTACATTACTATATTTTGATAAAAAAATTTTACTGGTTTTATCATATTTAGGCAGAGTTAGCTAAATTATACTGAACTGCTATGTGAAAATATTCAAATTCATCAATTTTTAGGAATTTGTAACCTGGCTGTATTTCCAAGTTTAAAATGAGCTAATACTATATTTGGTGAGCAATACTATATTTTGAATGAATTTTTTACTCTGATTTGGTTTTATTTATGTAGAATTAGATATGTTATACTGAACTCAATGTTAAAGTATTTAATTTCATCCATTTTTAGGAATTTGTAAACTGAATGCATTTCCAAGCTTAAAATGTGCTATGAACATGCTGATGTACAATACTGTATTTTGAATGATTTTTTTCAGTCATTTTGTCATATTTAGGTAGAATTAGGTAAGTTGTACCAAACTGCAATCTTAACGTATCCAATTCATCAATTTTTAGGAATTTGTAACCATGCTGTATTTCCAAGCTTAAAACACACTATGAACATACTGGTGTACAATACAATATTTTGAAAGAATTTTTTGCTGTTTTTGTTATATTTAGGTAGAATTACCTAAATTATACTGAACTGCAATGTTAAAGTATTCAAAATCATCAATTTTTGGGAATTTGTAATCTTGCTGTATTTCCAAGCCTAAAACGTGCTATGAACATGCTGCTGTACAATATTATGTTTTCCTAAAAAAAATTTCGCTAATTTTGTCATATTTAGGTAGAATTAGCTAAATTATACTGAACTGCCATGTTAAAATATTCAAATTCACCAATTTTTAGGAATTTGTAACCTGGCTGTATTTCCAAGTTTAAAATGAGCTAAGAACTTGCTGGTGAGCAATACTATATTTTGAATGAATTTTTTACTCTGATTTTGTCTTATTTAGGTTGACTTAGCTATATTATACTGAACTCAATGTTAAAGTATTCAATTTCATCCATTTTTAGAAATTTGTAAACTGGCTGTATTTCCAAGCTTAAAACGTGCTATGAACCTACTGATGTACAATACTATATTTTGAATGAATTTTTTCACCGATTTTGTCATATTTAGGCAGAATTAGCTAAATTATACTGAACTGCAATGTTAAAGTACTCAAGATCATCAATTTTTAGGAGTTTGTAACCTCGCTGTATTTCCAAGCTTAAAACACGCTATGAACATGGTGGTTTACATTACCAAATTTTGAATGAATTTTTTCGCTGATTATGTCATATTTAGGAAGAATTAGCTAAATTATTCTGAACTGCCATGTTAAAGTATTTAAATTCATAAATTTTTAGGAATTTGTAACCTGGCTGTGTTTCAATGCTTAAAGCACACTATGAACATGCTGGTGTACAATACAATATTTTGAATGAATTTTTTTGCTTATTTTGTCATATTTAGGTAGAATTAGCTAAATTATACTGAACTGCAATGTTAAAGTATTTAAATTCATGAATTTTTAAAAATATGTAACCTGGCTGTATTTTCAAGCTTAAAACACACTATACACATGGAGGTGTCCAATACTATATTTTGTATAAATTTTTTGACTGATTTTGTCATATTTAGGTAGAATTAGCTAAATGATACTGAACTGCAATGTTAATGTATTCAAATTTATCAATTTTAACAATTTGTAACCTGGCTGTATTCCCAAGCTTAAAACACGCTATGAACATGCTGGTGTTCAATACTATATTTTGAATGAATTTTTTCACTGATTTTGTTTTATTTACATAGAATTAGGTATATTATACTGAACTCTATATTAAAGTATTCAATTTCATCCATTTTTAGGAATTTATAAACTGAATGTATATCCAAGCTTAAAATGTGCTATGAACATGCTGATGTACAATACTATATTTTGAATGATTTTTTTAGTGATTTTATCATATTTAGGTAAAATTAGCTAAGTTGTACCAAACTGCAATCTTAAAGTATCCAATTCATCAATTTTTAGGAATTTGTAACCATGCTGTATTTCCAAGCTTAAAACACACTAAGAACATGCTGGTGTACAATACAATATTTTGAAAGAATTTTTTGCTGTTTTTGTCATATTTAAGTAGAATTAGCTAAATTATACTGAACTGCAATGTTAAAGAATTCAAAATCATCAATTTTTTGGAATTTGTAATATGGCTGTATTTCCAAGCTTAAAACGTGCTATGAACATGCTGCTGTACAATATTATTTTTTCATAAAAAAAATTTCCCTAATTTTGTCATATTTAGGTAGAATATGCTAAATTATACTGAACTGCTATGTTAAAATATTTAAATTCATCAATTTTTAGGAATTTGTAACCTGGCTGTATTTCCAAGTTTAAAATGAGCTAAGAACATGCTGGTGAGCAATACTTTATTTTGAATGAATTTTTTACTCTGATTTGGTATTATTTAGGTTGAATTAGCTAAATTATACAGAACTCAATGTTAAAGTATTCAATTTCATCCATTTTTAGGAATTTGTAAACTGGCTGTATTTCCAAGCTTAAAACTTGCTATGAACCTCCTGATGTCCAATACTATATTTTGAATAAATTTTTCAGTGATTTTGTCATATGTAGATAAAATTAGCTAAATTATACTGAACTGCAATGTTAAAGTACTCAAGTTCATCAATTTTAGAAGTTTGTAACCTGGCTGTATTTCCAAGCTTAAAACACGCTATAAACATAAAGGTGTAAAATACTATATTTTGTATAATTTTTTTGGCTGATATTGTCATATTTAGGTAGAATTAGCTAAGTTGTACCAAACTGCAATCTTAAAGTATCCAATTCATCAATTTTTAGGAATTTGTAACCATGCGGTATTTCCAAGCTTAAAACACACTATGAACATACTGGTGTACAATATAATATTTTGAAAGAATTTTTTGCTGTTTTTGTCATATTTCGGTAGAATTAGCTAAATTATACTGAACTGCAATATTAAAGTATTTAAATTCATGAATTTTTAAAAATATGTAACCTTGCTGTATTTTCAAGCTTAAAACACACTATGAACATACTGGTGTACAATACAATATTTTGAAAGAATTTTTTGCTGATTTTGTCATATTTAGGTAGAATTAGCTATATTATACTGAACTGCAATGTTAATGTATTCAAAATCATCAATTTTTAAAAATTTGTAATCTGGCTGTATTTCCAAGCTTAAAACGCACTATGAACATGCTGCTTTACAATACTATGTTTTGATAAAAAAATGTTTGCTAATTTTGTCATATTTAGGTAGAATTTGCTAAATTATACTGAACTGCCATGTTAAATTATTCAAAATCATCAATTTTTTAGGAATTTGTAATCTGACTATATTTCCAAGTTTAAAACACGCTATAAACATGCTGCTGTACATTACTATATTTTGATAAAAAAATTTTACTGGTTTTGTCATATTTAGGCAGAGTTAGATAAATTACACTCAACTGCTATGTTAAAATATTCAAATTCATCAATTTTTAGGAATTTGTAACCTGGCTGTATTTCCAAGTTTAAAATGAGCTAAGAACTTGCTGGTGAGCAATACTATATTTTGAATGAATTTTTTAATCTGATTTTGTCTTATTTAGGTTGAATTAGCTAAATTATACCGAACTCAATGTTAAAGTATTCAATTTCATCCATTTTTAGGAATTTGTAAAGTGGCTGTATTTCCAAGCTTAAAACGCGCTATGAACCTTCTGATGCACAATACTATATTTTCAATGAATTTTTCAGTGATTTTGCCATATGTAGGTAAAATTAGCGAAATTATACTGAACTGCAATGTTAAAGTACTCAAGTTCATCAATTTTTAGAAGTTTGTAACCTGGCTGTATTTCCAAGCTTAAAACACGCTATAAACATGGAGGTGTACAATACTATATTTTCTATGAATTTTTTGACTGATTTTGTTCATATTTAGGTAGAATTAGCTAAATGATACTGAACTGCAATGTTAAAGTATTCAAATTCATCAATTTTAGGAATTTGTAACCTGGCTGTATTCCCAAGCTTAAATCATGCTATGAACATGCTGGTGTACAATACTATATTTTGAATGAATTTTTTCACTGATTTTGTTTTATTTATGTAGAATTAGGTATATTATACTGAACTCAATGTTAAAGTATCCAATTCATCTATTTTTAGGAATTTGTAACCATGCTGTATTTCCAAACTTAAAACACACTATGAACATACTGGTGTACAATAGTATATTTTGAATGAATTTTTTCATTGATTTTGTCATATTTAGGTAAAATTAGCTAAATGATACTGAACTGCAATGTTAAAGTACTCAAATTCATCAATTTTTAGGAGTTTGTAACCTGGCTGTATTTCCAAGCTTAAAACCCGCTATGAACATGCTGGTGTACAGTACTATATTTTGAATGAAATTTTTCACTGATTTTGTCATATTTAGGTAGAATTAGCTAAATTATACTGAACTGCAATGTTAAAGTATTCAAATTCAGAAATTTTTAGGAATTTGTAACCTGGCTTTGTTTCAAAGCTTAAAACACACTATGAACATGCTGGTGTACAATACAATATTTTAATGAATTTTTTTGCTTATTTTGTCTTATTTAGGTAGAATTACTTAAATTATACTGAACTACAATGTTAAAGTATTTAAATTCATACATTTCTAAAAATTTGTAACCTGGTTGTATTTCCAAGCATAAAATGCGCAATGACCATGCTGGTGTACAATACTATATTTTGAATGAATTTTTTCAGTGATTTTGTCATATGTAGGTAGAATTAGCTAAGTTGTACCAAACTGCAATCTTAAAGTATCCAATTCATCAATTTTTAGGAATTTGTAACCATGCTGTATTTCCAAGCTTAAAACACACTATGAACAGGCTGGTGTACAATACAATATTTTGAAAGAATTTTTTGTCGATTTTGTTATATTTAGGTAGAAGTAGCTAAATTATACTGAACTGCAATGTTAAAGTATTCAAATTCATAAATTTTTTAGGATTTTGCAATCTTGCTTTATTTTGAAGCTTAAAAAACGCTATAAACATGCTGGTGTACAATACTGTATTTTGAATGAATTTTTTCACTGATTTTGTCATATTTAGGCAGAATTAGCTAAATTATACTGAACTGCAATGTTAAAGTACTCAAGTTCATCAATTTTTAGGAGTTTGTAACCTCGCTGTATTTCCAAGCTTAAAACACACTATGTGCATGCTGGTGTACAGTACTATATTTTGAATGAATTTTTTTGCTTATTTTGTCATATTTAGGTAGAATTAGCTAAATTATACTGAACGACAATGTTAAAGTATTTAAATTTATGAATTTTTCAAAATTTGTAACCTGGCTGTATTTTCAAGCTTAAAACACACTATGAACATACTGGTGTACAATACAATATTTTGAAAGAATTTTTTGCTGATTTTGTCATATTTAGGTAGAATTAGCTATATTATACTGAACTGCAATGTTAATGTATTCAAAATCATCAATTTTTAGAAATTTGTAATCTGGCTGTATTTCCAAGCTTAAAACGCGTTATGAACATGCTGCTTTACAATACTATGTTTTGATAAAAAAAATTTCGCTAATTTTGTCATATTTAGGTAGAATTTGCTAAATTATACTGAACTGCCATGTTAAAGTATTCAAAATCATCAATTTTTAGGAATTTGTAATCTGGCTATATTTCCAAGATTAAAACACGCTATAAACATGCTGCTGTACATTACTATATTTTGATAAAACAATTTTACTGGTTTTGTCATATTTAGGCAGAGTTAGTGAAATTACACTGAACTGCTATGTTAAAATATTCAAATTCATCAATTTTTAGGAATTTATAACCTGGCTGTCTTTCCAAGTTTAAAATGAGCTAAAAACATGCTGGTGAGCAATACTATATTTTGAATGAATTTTTTACTCTGATTTGGTCTTATTTAGGTTGAATTAACTAAATTATACTGAACTCAATGTTAAAGTATTCAATTTCATCCATTTTTAGGAATTTGTAAACTGGCTGTTTTTCCAAGCTTAAAACACGCTATGAACCTCCTGATGTACAATAGTATAGTTTGAATGAATTTTTCAGTGATTTTGTCATATGTAGGAAAAATTAGCTAAATTATACTGAACTGCAATGTTAAAGTACTCAAGTTCATCAATTTTTAGAAGTTTGTAACCTGGCTGTATTTCCAAGCTTAAAACATGCTATAAACATGGAGGTGTAGAATACTATATTTTGTATAAATTTTTTGACTGATTTTGTCATATTTAGGTAGAATTAGCTAAATGATACTGAACTGCAATGTTAAAGTATTTAAATTCATCAATTTTAGGAATTTGTAACCTCGCTGTATTTCCAAGCTTAAAACACGTTATGAACATGCTGGTTTACATTACCAAATTTTGAATGAATTTTTTCGCTGATTTTGTCATATTTAGGTAGAATTAGCTAAATTATTCTGAACTGCAATGTTAAAGTATTCAAATTCATCAATTTTTAGGAATTTGTAACCTGGCTGTATTTCAAAGCTTAAAATGCGCAATGACGATGCTGGTGTACAATACTATATTTTGAATGAATTTTTTTACTGATTTTGTCATATTTAGGTAGAATTAGCTAAATTATACTGAACTGCAATGTTAAATTATTCAAATTCATCAATTTTAGGAATTTGTAACCTGGCTGTATTTTCAAGCTTAAAACACACTATGAACATACTGGTGTACAATAAAATATTTTGAAAGAATTTTTTGCTGATTTTGTCATATATAGGTAGAATTAGCTATATTATACTGAACTGCAATGTTAATGTATTCAAAATCATCAATTTTTAGGAATTTATAATCTGGCTGTATTTCCAAGTTTAAAACGCGCTATGAATATGCTGCTTTACAATACTATGTTCTGATAAAAAAAATTTCGCTAATTTTGTCATATTTAAATAGAATTTGCTAAATTATACTGAACTGCCATGTTAAAGTATTCAAAATCATCAATTTTTAGGAATTTGTAATGTGGCTATATTTCCAAGCTTAAAACACGCTATACACATGGAGGTGTACAATACTATAGTTTGTATAAATTTTTTGACTGATTTTGTCATATTTAGGTAGAATTAGCTAAATGATACTGAACTGCAATGTTAAAGTATTCAAATTTATCAATTTTTAGGAATTTGTAACCTGGCTGTATTTCCAAGCTTAAAACGCGCTATGAACATGCTGGTGTACAGTACTATATTTTGAATGAATTTTTTCACTGATTTTGTCTTATTTAGGTAAAATTAGCTAAATTATACTGAACTGCAATGTTAAAGTATTCAAATTCATCAATTTTTAGGAATTTGGAAACTGAATGTATTTCCAAGCTTAAAACCCGCTAAGAACATGCTGGTGTACAATACTATATTTTGAATGAATTTTTTCACTGATTTTGTCATATTTAGGTAGAATTAGCTAAATTATACTGAACTGCAATGTTAAAGTATTCAAATTTATCAATTTTTAAAAATTTGTAACCTGGCTGTATTTTCAAGCTTAAAACACGCTATGAACATGCTGGTGTACAATACTATATTTTGAATGAATTTTTTGCTGATTTTGTCATATTTAGGTAGAATTAGCTAAATTATACTGAACTGCAATGTTAATGTATTCAAAATCATCAATTTTTAGAAATTTGTAATCTGGCTGTATTTCCAAGCTTAAAACACGCTATGAACATACTGCTTTACAATACTATGTTTTGATAAAAAAAAATTTCGCTAATTTTGTCATATTTAGGTATAATTTGCTAAATTATACTGAACTGCCATGTTAAAGTATTCAAACTCATCAATTTTTAGGAATTCGTAACCATGCTGTATTTCCAAGATTAAAACACACTATGAACATACTGGTGTACAATACAATATTTTGAAAGACTTTTTTGCTGTTTTTGTCGTATTTAGGGAGGATTAGCTAAATTATACTGAACTGCAATGTTAAAGTATTCAAAATCATCAATTTTTTGGAATTTGTAATCTGGCTGTATTTCCAAGCTTAAAACGTGCTATGAACATGCTGCTGTACAATATTATGTTTTCATAAAAAAAATTTAGCTAATTTTGTCATATTTAGGTAGAATTAGCTAAATAAAATATACTGAACTGCCATGTTAAAATATTCAAATTCACCAATTTTTAGGAATTTAAAATCTGGTTGTATTTCCAAGCTTAAAACACACTATGTACATGCTGGTGTACAATACTATGTTTTGAATGAATTTTTTCATTGATTTTGTAAAATTTAAGTAAAATTAGCTAAATTATACTAAACTGCAATGTTAAAGTACTCAAGTTCATCAAATTTTAGGAGTTTGTAATCTGGCTGTATTTCCAAGCTTAAAACATGCTATGAACATGCTGGTGTACATTACCAAATATTGAATGAATTTTTTCACTGATTTTGTCATATTTAGGTAGAATTAGCTAAATTTTACTGAACTGCAATGTTAAAGTATTCAAATTCATAAATTTTTAGGAATTTGTAATCTGGCTGTGTTTCAAAGCTTAAAACATACTATGAACATTCTTGTGTAGAATACAATATTTTAATGAATTTTTTTGCTTATTTTGTCATATTTAGGTAGAATTACCTAAATTATACTGAACTGCAATGTTAAAGTATTCAAATTCATAAATTTTTAGGATGTTGCAATCTTGCTTTATTTTGAAGCTTAAAAAACGCTATAAACATGCTGGTGTACAATACTGTATTTTGAATGAATTTTTTCACTGATTTTGTCATATTTAGGTAAAATTAGCTAAATTATACTGAACTGCAATGTTAATGTACTCAAGTTCGTCAATTTTTAGGAATTTGTAACCTGGATGTGTTTCAACGCTTAAAATGCGCAATGACGATGCTGGTGTACAATACTATATTTTGTATAAATTTTTTTGCTGATTTTGTCATATTTAAATAGAATTCCCTAAATGATACTGAACTGCAATGTTAAAGTATTCAAATTCATCAATTTTAGGAATTTGTAACCTGGCTGTGTTTCAATGCTTAAAGCACACTATGAACATGCTGGTGTACAATACAATATTTTGAAAGAATTTTTTGCTGATTTTGTCATATTTAGGTAGAATTAGCTAAATTATACTGAACTGCAATGTTAAAGTATTCAAAATCATCAATTTTTTGGAATTTGTAATCTGGCTGTATTTCCAAGCAAAAACACACTATGTACATGCTTGTGTACAATACCACATTTTGAATGAATTTTTTTGCTTATTTTGTCATATTTCGGTAGAATTAGCCAAATTATACTGAACTGCAATGTTAAAGTATTTAAATTCATGAATTTTAAAAAATTTGTAACCTGGCTGTATTTTCAAGCTTAAAACACACTATGAACATACTGATGTACAATACAATATTTTGAAGGAATTTTTTGCTGATTTTGTCATATTTAGGTAGAATTAGCTATATTATACTGAACTTCAATGTTAATGTATTCAAAATCATCAATTTTTAGGAATTTGTAATCTGGCTGTATTTCCAAGCTTAAAACGCGCTATCGACATGCTGCTTTACAGTACTATGTTTTGATAACAAAAAATTTCGCTCTTTTTATCATATTTAGGTAAAATTTGCTAAATTATACTGAACTGCCATGTTAAAGTATTCAAAATCATCAATTTTTTAGGAATTTGAAATCCGGCTATATTTCCAAGCTTAAAACACGTTATAAACATCCTGCTGTACATTACTATATTTTGTTAAAAAAATTTTACTGGTTTTGTCATATTTAGGCAGAGTTAGTTAAATTATACTGAACTGCTATGTTAAAATATTCAAATTCATCAATTTTTAGGAATTTGTAACCTGGCTGTATTTCCAAGTTTAAAATGAGCTAAGAACATGCTGGTGAGCAATACTATATTTTGAATGATTTTTTTACTCTGATTTTGTCTTTTTTAGGTTGAATTAGCTAAATTATACTGAACTCAATGATAAAGTATTCAATTTCATCCATTTTTAGGAATTTGTAAAGTGGCTGTATTTCCAAGCTTAAAACGCGCTATGAACCTCCTGATGTACAATACTATATTTTGAATGAATTTTTCAGTGATTTTGTCATATGTAGGTAAAATTAGCTAAATTATACTGAACTGCAATGTTAAAATACTCAAGTTCATCAATTTTTAGGAGTTTGTAACCTGGCTGTATTTCCAAGCTGAAAACACACTATAAACATGGAGGTGTACAATACTGTATTTTGTATGAATTTTTTGACTGATTTTGTCATATTTAGGTAGAATTAGCTAAATGATACTGAACTGCAATGTTAAAGTATTCAAATTCATTAATTTTAGGAATTTGTAACCTGGCTGTATTCCCAAGCTTAAAACATGCTATGAACATGCTGGTGTACAATACTATATTTGGAATGAATTTTTTCACTGATTTTGTTTTATTTACGTAGAATAAGGTATATTATATTGAACTCAATGTTAAAGTATTCAATTTCAACCATTTTTAGGAATTTGTAAGCTGAATGTATTTCCAAGCTTAAAATGTGCTATGAACATGCTGATGTACAATACTATATTTTGAATGAATTTTTTCAGTGATTTTGTCATATTTAGGTAGAATTGGCTAAATTGTAACAAACTGCAATCTTAAAGTATCCAATTTATCAATTTTTAGGAATTTGTAACCATGCTGTATTTCCAAGCTTAAAACACACTATGAACAGGCTGGTGTACAATACAATATTTTGAAAGAATTTTTTTGTCGATTTTGTTATATTTAGGTAAAAGTAGCTAAATTATACTGAACTGCAAGACTAAAGTATTCAAATTCATAAATTTTTAGGATTTTGCAATCTTGCTTTATTTTGAAGATTAAAAAACGCTATAATTATGCTGGTGTACATTACTGTATTTTGAATAAATTTTTTCACTGATTTTGTCATATTTAGGCAGAATTAGCTAAATTATACTGAACTGCAATGTTAAAGTACTCAAGTTCATCAATTTTTAGGAGTTTGTAACCTCGCTGTATTTCCAAGCTTAAAACACGCTATGAACATGCGGTGTACATTACCACATTTTGAATGAATTTTTTCACTGATTATGTCATATTTAGTTAGAATTAGATAAATTATTCTGAACTGCAATGTTAAAGTATTCAAATTCATAAATTTTTAGGAATTTGTAACCTGGCTGCGTTTCAAAGCTTAAAATGCGCAATGACGATGCTGGTGTACAATACTATATTTAGAAAGAATTTTTTGACTGATTTTGTCATATTTAGGTAGAATTAGCTAAATGATACTGAACTCAATGTTAAAGTATTCAATTTCATTCATTTTTATGAATTTGTAAACTGAATGTATTTCCAAGCTTAAAATGTGCTATGAACCTGCTGATGTACAATACTATATTTTGAATGAATTTTTTTGCTGATTTTATTTTATTGAGGTGGAATTAGCTAAATGATACTGACGTCAATGTTAAAGTATTTAATTTCATCCATTTTTAAAAATTTGTAGACTGGCTGTATTTCCAATCTTAAAACACACTGAACATACTGGTGTACAATACAATATTTTGAAAGAATTTTTTGCTGATTTTTTCATATTTAGGTAGAATTAGCTAAATTATACTGAACTCCAATGTTAAAGTATTCAAATTCTTAAATTTTTAGGAATTTGTAACCTGGCTGAATTTTTTCACTGATTTTGTTTTATTTAGGTAGAATTAGTTATATTATACTGAACTCAATGTTAAAGTATTCAATTTCATCCATTTTCAGGAATTTGTTAACTGATTGTATTTCCAAGCTTAAAATGTGCTATGAACATGCTGATGTACAATACTATATTTTGAATGAATTTTTTCAGTGATTTTGTCATATATAGGTAAAATTAGCTAAGTTGTACCAAACTGCAATCGTAAAGTATCCAATACATCAATTTTTAGGAATTTGTAACCATGCTGTATTTCCAAGCTTAAAACACACTATGAACTAACTGGTGTACAATACAATATTTTTAAAGAATTTTTTGCTGATTTTGTCAGATTTAGGTAGAATTAGCTAAATTATACTGAACTGCAATGTTAACTTATTTAAATTCATCAAATTTTACGATTTTGCAATCTTACTTTATTTCCAAGCTTAAAATGCGCTATGAACCTGTTGGTGTACAATACTATATTTTGAATGAGGGTTTTCACTGATTTTGTCATATTTAAGTAGAGTTAGCTAAATTATACTGAACTGCAATGTTAAAGTATTCCAATTCATCAATTTTTAAGAATTTGTAACCTGGCTGTATTTCTAAGGTTAAAATGTGCTATGAACATTCTGGGGTACAATGCTATATTTTGAATAATTTTTGTTGCTGACTTTGTCTTATTCAGGTAGAATTTGATAAATTATACTGAACTGCAATGTTAACGTATTTAAATTCATCAAATTTTAGGATTTTGCAATCTTGCTTTATTTCCAAGCTTAAAAGACGCTATGAACATGCTGATGTACATACTATATTTTGAATGAATTTTTTCAGTGATTTTGTCATATTTAGATATAGTTAGCTAAGTTGTACCAAACTGCAATGTTAACATATTTAAATTCATCAAATTTTAGGATTTTCCATACTTCCTTTACTTCCAAGCTTAAAACACGCTATAAACTTGGTGGTGTACAATACTATATTTTGAATAAATTTTTTCGCTGATTTTGTTTTATTTAGATAGAATTAGCTATATTATACTGAACTCAATGTTAAAGTACTCAATTTTATCCATTTTTAGGTATTTGTAAACTTACTGTATTTCCAAGCTTAAAATGTACTATGAACATGCTGATGTACAATCCTATATTTTATATGAATTTTTTCAGTAATTTTGTTATATTTAGGTAGAATTAGCTCAATTATATTGAACTGCATTGTTAAAGTATTCAAAATCATCAATTTTATGGAATTTGTAATCTGAATGTATTTCCAAGCTTAAAACGTGCTATGAGCATGCTACTGTACAATACTATGTTTTCATAAAAGAAATTCACTAATTTTGTCATATTTAGGTAGAATTAGCTACATTATACTGAACTGCCATGTTAAAATATTCAAATTCACCAATTTTTAGGAATTTAAAATCTGGCCGTATTTCCAAGCTTAAAACACGCTATGAACATGCTGGTGTACATTACCAAATTTTGAATGAATTTTTTCACTGATTTTGTGATATTTAGGTAGAATTAGCTAAATTATGCTGAACTGCAATGTTAAAGTATTCAAATTCATAAATATTTAGGAATTTGTAAACTAGCTGTATTTCCAAGCATAAAACGCGCAATGACCATGCTGGTGTACAATACTATATTTTGTATGAATTTTTTGATGATTTTGTCATATTTAGGTAGAATTAGCTAAATTATACTGAACTCCAATGTTAAAGTATTCAAATTCATAAATTTTTAGGAATTTGTAACCTGGCTGAATTTTTTCACTGATTTTGTTTTATTTAGGTAGAATTAGCTATATTATACTGAACTCAATGTTAAAGAATTCAATTTCATCCATTTTCAGGAATTTGGAAACTGACTGTATTTCCAATCTTAAATGTGCTATGAACATGCTGCTGTACAATACTATGTTTTCGTAAAAGAAATTCACTAATTTTGTCATATTTAAATAGAATTAGCTAAATTATACTGAACTGCCATGTTAAAATATTCAAATTCACCAATTTTTAGGAATTTAAAATCGGGCTGTATTTCCAAGCTTAAAACATGCTATGAACATGCTGGTGTACATTACCAAATTTTGAATGAATTTTTTCACTGATTTTGTCATATTTAGGTAGAATTAGCTAAATTATGCTGAACTGCAATGTGAAAGTATTCAAATTCATAAATATTTAGGAATTTGTAACCTGGCTGTATTTCCATGCTTAAAACACGCTGTGAACACGCTGGTGTACAATAGAATATTTTGAAAGAATTTTTTGATGATTTTGTCATATTTAGGTAGTATTAGCTAAATTATATTGAACTGCAATGTTAACATATTTAAATTCATCAAATTTTAGAATTTTGCAATCGTAATTTATTTGCAAGCTTAAAATGTGCTATGAACCTGCTGTCTTACAATACTATCTTTTGAATGACCTTTTCACTGATTTTGTCATATTTAAGTAGAATTAGCTAAATTACACTGAACTGCAATGTTAAAGTATTCAAATTCATAAATTTTAGGAATTTGTAACCTGGCTGTGTTTCAAAGCTTAAAACACACTATTAACATGCTGGTGAACAATATAATATTTTGAATGAATTTTGTCCTGATTTTGTCATATTTAGGTAGTATTAGCTAAATTATACTGAACTGCTATGTTAAAGTATTTAAATTCATAAATTTTTAAAAATTTGTAACCTGGCTGTATTTCCACGCATAAAATGCGCAATGAGCATGCTGGTGTACAATACTATATTTTGTATGAATTTTTTGCTGAGTTTGTCATATTTAGGTAGAATTAACTACATTATACTGAACTCCAATATTAAAGTATTCAAATTCATAATTTTTTAGGAATTTGTAACCTCGCTGAATTTTTTCACTGATTTTGTTTTATTTAGGTAGAATTAGCTATATTATACTGAAATCAATGTTAAAGTATTCAATTTCATCCATTTTTAGGAATTTGTAAACTGACTGTATTTCCAAGCTTAAAATGTGCTATGAACATGCTGATGAACAATACTATATTTTGAATGAATTTTTTCAGTGATTTTGTCATATTTAGGTAGAATTAGCTAAGTTATACCAAACTCTAATCTTAAAGTATCCTAGTCATCAATTTTTAGGAATTTGTAACCATGCTGTATTTCCAAGCTTAAAACGCTCTATGAACATACTGGTATCCAATACAATATTTTGAAAGAATTTTTTGCTGATTTTGTCATATTTAGGTAGAATTAACTAAATTATACTGAACTGCAACATTAAAGTATTCAAAATCATCAATTTTTTGTAAATAGTAATCTGGCTGTATTTCCAAGCTTAAAACGTGCTATGAACATGCTGCTGTACAATACTATGTTTTCATAAAAAAAATTCAATAATTTTCTCATATTTAGGTAGAATTAGTTAAATTATACTGAACTGCCATGTTAAAATATTCAAATTCACCAATTTTTAGGAATTTAAAATCTGGCTGTATTTCCAAGCTTAAAACACGCTATGAACATGCTGGTGTACATTACCAAATTTTGAAATAATTTTTGCTGATTTTGTCATATTTATGTAGAATTAGCTAAATTCTCCTGAACTGCAATGTTAACTTATTTAAATTCATCAAATTTTACGATTTTGCAATCTTACTTTATTTGCAAGCTTAAAATGCGATATGAACCTGCTGGTGTACAATACTATATTTTGAATGACGGTTTTCACTGATTTTGTCATATTTAAGTACAATTAGCTAAATTATACTGAACTGCAATGTTAAAATATTCCAATTCATCAATTTTTAAGAATTTGTAACCTGGCTGTATTTCTAAGTTTAAAATGCGCTATGAACATGCTGGGGTACAATGCTATATATTGAATAATTTTTTTTGCTGACTTTGTCATATTTAGGTAGAATTTGCTAAATTATACTTAACTGCATTGTTAACGTATTTAAATTCATCAAATTTTAGGATTTTGCAATCTTGCTTTATTTCCAAGCTTAAAATACGCTATGAACATGCTGATGTACATACTATATTTTGAATGAATTTTTTCAGTGATTTTGTCATATTTAGATATAGTTAGCTAAGTTGTACCAAACGGCAATGTTAACATATTTAATTTCATCAAATTTTAGGATTTTCCATACTTCCTTTATTTCCAAGCTTAAAACACGCCATAAACTTCCTGGTGTACAATACTATATTTTGAATGAATTTTTTCACTGATTTTGTTTTATTTAGATAGAATTAGCTATATTATACTGAACTCGATGTTAAAGTACTCAATTTTATCCATTTTTAGGAATTTGTAAACTGACTGTATTTCCAAGCTTAAAATGTACTATGAACATGCTGATGTACAATACTATATTTTGAATGAATTTTTTCAGTGATTTTGTCATACTTAGGTAGAATTAGCTCAATTATATTGAACTGCAATGTTAAAGTATTCAAAATCATCAATTTTTTGGAATTTGTAAACTGACTGTATTTCCAAAGCATAAAATGTACTATTAACTTGCTGATGTACAATACTATATTTTGAATGAATTTTTTCAGTGATTTTGTCATATTTAGGTAGAATTAGCTTAATTATATTGAACTTCAATGTTAAAGTATTCAAAATCATCAATTTTTTGGAATTTGTAATCTGAATGTATTTCCATGCTTAAAACATGCTATGAACATGCTGCTGTACAATACTATGTTTTTGTAAAAGAAATTCACTAATTTTGTCATATTTAGGTAGAATTAACTAAATTATACTGAATTGCCATGTTAAAATATTCAAATTCACCAATTTTTAGGAATTTAAAATGTGGCTGTATTTCCAAACTTAAAACACGCTATGAACATGCTTGTGTACATTACCAAATTTTGAATGAATTTTTTCGCTGATTTTGTCATATTTGGGTAGAATTATCTAAATTATGCTGAACTGCAATGTTAAAGTATTCAAATTCATAAATATTTAGAAATTTGTAAACTGGCTGTATTTCCAAGCATAAAATGCGCAATGACCATGCTGGTGTACAATACAATATTTTGAAAGAATTTCTTGATGATTTTGTCATATTTAGGCAGTATTAGCTAAATTATACTGAACTGCAATGTTAATGTATTTAAATTCATCAAATTTTAGGATTTTGCAATCTTACTTTATTTCCAAGCTTAAAATGTGCTATGAACCTGCTGGTGTACAATATATTTTGAATGACCTTTTCACTGATTTTGTCATATTTAAGTAGAATTAGCTAAATTATACTGAACTGCAATGTTAAACTATTCAAATTCATAAATTTTTAGGAATTTGTAACCTGGCTTTGTTTAAAACTTAAAACACACTATGACATGCTGGTGTACAATACAATATTTTTAATGAATTTTTTTGCTTATTTTGTCATATTTAGGTAGAATTAGCTAAATTATACTGAAGTGCAATGTTAAAGTATTTAAATTCATAAATTTTTAAAAATTTGTAACCTGGCTGTATTTCCAAGCATAAAACGCGCAATGACCATGCTGGTGTACAATACTATATTTTGTATGAATTTTTTGCTGATTTTGTCATATTTAGGTAGAATTATCTAAATTATACTGAACTCCAATGTTAAAGTATTCAAATTCATAAATATTTAGGAATTTGTAACCTAGCTGTATTTCCAAGCTTAAAACACGCTATGAACATGCTGGTGTACT
Organism: Epiperipatus broadwayi; assembly: GCA_028023455.1. Taxonomy (NCBI): domain Eukaryota; kingdom Metazoa; phylum Onychophora; class Udeonychophora; order Euonychophora; family Peripatidae; genus Epiperipatus; species Epiperipatus broadwayi. The sequence goes on from JAQFVV010006700.1 coordinate 44,244, forward strand.
TTACCAAATTTTGAATGAATTTTTTCACTGATTTTGTCATATTTAGGAAGAATTAGCTAAATTATGCTGAACTGCAATGTTAAAGTATTCAAATTCATAAATATTTAGGAATTTGTAACCTAGCTGTATTTCCAAGCTTAAAACACGCTATGAACATGCTGGTGTACAATAGAATATTTTGAAAGAATTTTTTGATGATTTTGTCATATTTAGGAAGTATTAGCTAAATTATACTGAACTGCAATGTTAACATATTTAAATTCATCAAATTTTAGGATTTTGCAATATTACTTTATTTCCAAGCTTAAAATGTGCTATGAACCTGCTGTCTTACAATACTCTATTTTGAATGACCTTTTCACTGATTTTGTCATATTTAAGTAGAATTAGCTAAATTATACTGAACTGCAATGTTAAAGTATTTAAATTCATAAATTTTAGGAATTTGTAACCTGGCGGTGTTTCAAAGCTTAAAACACACTAACAACATGCTGGTGTACAATACAATATTTTGAATGAATTTTGTCCTGATTTTGTCATATTTAGGTAGTATTAGCTAAATTATACTGAACTGCTATGTTAAAGTATTTAAATTCATAAATTTTTAAAAATTTGTAACCTGGCTGTATTTCCACGCATAAAATGCGCAATGACCATGCTGGAGTACAATACTATATTTTGTATGAATTTTTTGCTGAGTTTGTCATATTTAGGTAGAATTAGCTACATTATACTGAACTCCAATGTTAAAGTATTCAAATTCATAAGTTTTTAGGAATTTGTAACCTCGCTGAATTTTTTCACTGATTTTGTCATATTTAGGTAGTATTAGCTAAATTATACTTAACTTCAATGTTAACGTATTTAAATTCATCAAATTTTAGGATTTTGCAATCTTGCTTTATTTTCAAGCTTAAGTTACGCTATGAACATGCTGATGTACATACTATATTTTGAATGAATTTTTTCACTGATTTTGTCATATTTAGATACAGTTAGCTAAGTTGTACCAAACTGCAATGTTAACATATTTAAATTCATGAAATTTTAGGATTTTCCATACTTCCTTTATTTCCAAGCTTAAAACACGCTATAAACTTGGTGGTGTACAATACTATATTTTGAATGAATTTTTTCACTGATTTTGTTTTATTTAGATAGAATTAGCTATATTATACTGAATTCAATGTTAAAGTATTCAAAATCATCAATTTTTGGAATTTGTAATCTGAATGTATTTCCACGCTTAAAACACGCTATGAACATGCTGGTGTCCAATACTATGTTTTCGTAAAAGAAATTCACTAATTTTGTCATATTTAGGTAGAATTAGCTAATTTATACTGAACTGCCAAGTTAAAATATTCAAATTCACCAATTTTTAGGAATTTAAAATCTGGCTGTATTTCCAAGCTTAAAACATGCTATGAACATGCTGGTGTACTTTACCAAATTTTGAATGCATTTTTTCACTGATTTTGTCATATTTAGGTAGAATTAGCTAAATTATACTGATCTGCAATATTAAAGTATTCAAATTCATAAATATTTAGGAATTTGTAACCTGGCTGTGTTTAAAAGCTTAAAACAGACTATGAAATTGCTGGTGTACAATACAATATTTTGAATGAATTTTTTTGCTTATTTTGTCATATTTATGTAGAATTAGCTAAGTTATACTGAACTGCAATGTTAAAGTATTTAAATTCATAAATTTTTAAAAATTTGTAAACTGGCTGTATTTCCAAGCATAAAACGCGCAATGACCATGCTGGTGTACAATACTATATTTTGTATGAATTTTTTTTCCTGAAATTTGTCATATTTACATAGAATTACGTAAATTATACTGAACTCCAATTTTAAAGTTTTCAAATTCATAAATTTTTAGGAATTTGTAACCTGGCTGTATTTCCAAGCTTAAAACACGAAATTTTAGGATTTTGCAATCTTACTTTATTTCCAAGCTTAAAATGCGCTATGAACCTGCTGGTTTACAATACTGTATTTTGAATGACTTTTTCACTGATTTTGTCATATTTAAGTAGAATTATCTAAATTATACTGAACTGCAATGTTAAAGTATTCAAATTCATAAATTTTAGAAATTTGTAACCTCGCTGTGTTTCAAAGCTTAAAACACACTATGAACATGCTGGTGTACAATACAATATTTTGAATGAATTTTTTTGTTTATTTTGTCATATTTAGGTAGAATTAGCTAAATTATACTGAACTGATGTGTTAAAATATTTAAATTCATAAATTTTTAAAAATTTGAAAACTGGCTTTATTTTCAAGCTTAAAACACGCTATGAACCTGCTGGTGTACAATACAATATTTTGAATCACGTTTTCACTGATTTTGTCATATTTAAGTAGAATTAGCTAAATTATACTGAACTGCAATGTTAAACTATTCATAACATTTCGGAATTTGTAACCTGGCTGTGTTTCAAAGCTTAAAACACACTATGAACATGCTGCTGTACAATACAATATTTCGAATGAATTTTTTCCTGAAATTTGTCATATTTACATAGAATTAGGTAAATTATACTGAACTCCAATGTTAAAGAATTCAAATTCATAAATTTTTAGGAATTTGTAACCTGGCTAAATTTTTTCACTGATTTTGTTTTATTTAGGTAGAATTAGCTATATTATAATGAACTCAATGTTAACATATTCAATTTCATCCATTTTGAGGAATTTGTAAACTGACTGCATTTCCAAGCTTAAAATGTGCTATGAATATGCTAATGTACAATACTATATTTTGAATGATTTTTTTCAGTGATTTTGTCATATATAGGTAGAATTAGCTAAGTTGTACCAAATTGCAATTGTAAAGTATCCAATTCATCAATTTTTAGGAATTTGTAACCATGCTGTATTTCAAAGCTTAAAACACACTATGAACATACTGGTGTACAATACAATATTTTGAAAGAATTTTTTGCTGATTTTGTCATATTTAGGTAGAATTAGCTAAATGATACTGAACTGCAATGTTAAAGTGTAAAAATTCATCAATTTTAAAAATTTGTAATCTGGCTGAATTCCCAAGCTTAAAACATGCTATGAACATGCTGGTGTACAATACTATATTTTGAATGAATTTTTTCACTGATTTTGTTTTATTTAGGTAAAATTAGCTATATTATACTGAACTCTATGTTAAAGTATTCAATTTTAACCATTTTTACAAATTTGTAAACTGACTGTATTTCCAAGCTTAAAACACCAAATTTTAGGATTTTGCAATCTTACTTTATTTCCAAGCTTAAAATGCGCTATGAACCTGTTGGTGTACAACACTATATTTTGAATGACTTTTTCACTGATTTTGTCATATTTAAGTAGAATTAGCTAAATTATACGTAACTGCAATGTTAAAGTATTCAAATTCATAAATTTTAGGAATTTGTAACCTGGCTGTGTTTCAAAGCTTAAAACACACTATGAACATGCTGGTGTACAATACAATATTTTAAATGAATTTTTTTGCTTATTTTGTCATATTTCGGTAGAATTAGCTAAACTATACTGAACTGCAATGTTAAAGTATTTAAATTCATAAATTTTTAAAAATTTGAAAACTGGCTGTATTTCCATGCATAAAACGCGCAATGACCATGCTGGTGTACAATACTATATTTTGTATGAATTTTTTGCTGATTTTGTCATATTTAGGTAGAATTAGCTACATTATACTGAACTCCAATGTTAAAGTATTCAAATTCATAATTTTTTAAGAATTTGTAACCTCGCTGAATTTTTTTTACTGACTTTGTTTTATTTAGGTAGAATTAGCTATATTATACTGAAATCAATGTTAAAGTATTCAATTTCATCCATTTTTAGGAATTTGTAAACTGACTGTATTTCCAAGCTTAAAATGAGCTATGATAATGCTGATGAACAATACTATATTTTGAATGAATTTTTTCAGTGATTTTGTCATATTTAGGTAGAATTAGCTAAGTTGTACCAAACTCTAATCTTAAAGTATCCAATTCATCAATTTTTAAAAATTTGTAACCATGCTGTATTTCAAAGCTTAAAACACTCTATGAACATTCTGGTGTACAGTACAATATTTTAAAAAATTTTTTTGCTGATATTGTTTATATTTAAGTAGAATTAGCTAAATTATACTGAACTGCAATGTTAAAGTAGTCAAAATCATCAATTTTTTGTAATTAGTAATCTGGCTGTATTTCCAAGCTTAAAACGTGCGATGAACATGCTGCTGTACAATACTATGTTTTCATAAAAAAAAAATCAATAATTTTGTCATATTTAGGTAGAATTAGTTAAATCATACTGAACTGCCATGTTAAAATATTCAAATTCACCAATTTTTAGGAATTTAAAATCTGGCTGTATTTCCAAGCTTAAAACACGCTATGAACATGCTGGTGTACATTACCAAATTTTGAATGCATTTTTTCGCTGATTTTCTCATATTTAGGTAGAATTAGCTAAATTATACTGAACTGCAATGTTAACTTATTTCAATTCATCAAATTTTACGATTTTGCAATCTTACTTTATTTCCAAGCTTAAAATGCGCTATGAATCTGCTGGTGTACAATACTATATTTTGAATGAATTTTTTCACTGATTTTGTCATATTTAAGTAGAATTAGCTAAATTATACTGAACTGCAATGTTAAAGTATTCCAATTCATCAATTTTTAAGAATTTGTAACCTGGCTGTATATCTAAGGTTAAAATGCGCTATGAACCTGCTGGCTATATTATGAATAATTTTTTTTGCTGACTTTGTCATATTTAGGTAGAATTTGCTAAATTATACTGAACTGCAATGTTAACGTATTTAAATTCATCAAATTTTAGGATTTTGCAATCTTGCTTTATTTCCAAGCTTAAAATACGCTATGAACATGCTGATGTACATAGTATATTTTGAATGAATTTTTTCAGTGATTTTGTCATATTTAGATACAGTTAGCTATGGTGTACCAAACTGCAATGTTAACATATTTAAATTCAACCAATTTTAGGATTTTACATACTTCCTTTATTTCCATACTTAAAACCCGCTATAAACTTGGTGGTGTACAGTACTATATTTTGAATGAATTTTTTCACTGATTTTGTTTTATTTAGATAGAATTAGCTATATTATACCGAACTCAATGTTAAAGTACTCAATTTTATCCATTTTTAGGAATTTGTAAACTGACTGTATTTCCAAGCTTAAAATGTACTATGCACATGCTGATGTACAATACTATATTTTGAATGAATTTTTTTCAGTGATTTTGTCATATTTAGGTAGAATTATCTTAATTATATTGAATTGCAAAGTTAAAGTATTCAAAATCATCAATTTTTTGGAATTTGTAATCTGAAATTATTTCCAAGCTTTAAAACGTGCTATGAACATGCTGCTGTACAATGCTATGTTTTCAGAAAAGAAATTCACTAATTATGTCATATTTAGGTAGAATTAGCTAAATTATACTGAACTGCCATGTTAAAATATTCAAATTCACCAATTTTTAGGAATTTAAAATCTGGCTGTATTTCCAATCTTAAAACACGCTATGAACATGCTGGTGTACATTACCAAATTTTGAATGAATTTTTTCGCTGATTTTGTCATATTTAGGTAGAATTAGCTACATTATGCTGAACTGCAATGTTAAAGTATTCAAATTCATTAATATTTAGGAATTTGTAAACTGGCTGTATTTCCAAGCATAAAACCCGCAATGACCATGCTGGTGTACAATACTATATTTTGTATGAATTTTTTCCTAAAATTTGTCATATTTAGGTAGAATGAGGTAAATTATACTGAACTCCAATGTTAAAGTATTCAAATTCATAAATTTTTAGGAATTTGTAACCTGGCTGTATTTCCAAGCTTAAAACACGCTATGAACATGCTGGTGTATAATACAATATTTTCAAAGAATTTTTGGCTGATTTTGTCATATTTAAGTGGAATTAGCTAAATTATACTGAACTGCAATGTTAAAGTATTGAAAATCATCAATTTTTTGTAATTAGTAATCTGGCTGTATTTCCAAGCTTAAAACGTGCTATGAACATGCTGCTGTACAGTAGTATGTTTTCATAAAAAAAATTCAATAATTTTGTCATATTTAGGTAGAATTAGTTAAATTATACTAAATTGCAATGTTAAAATATTCAAATTCACTAATTTTTAGGAATTTAAAATCTGGCTGTATTTCCAAGCTTAAAACACGCTATGAACATGCTGGTGTACATTACCAAATTTTGAATGCATTTTTTCACTGATTTTCTCATATTTAGGTAGAATTAGCTAAATTATACTGAACTGCAATGTTAAAGTATTCAAATTCATAAATATTTAGGAATTTGTAACCTGGCTGTGTTTCAAAGCTTAAAACACACTATGAACTTGCTGGTGTAAAATACAATATTTTGAATGAATTTTCTTGCTTATTTTGTCATATTTATGTAGAATTAGCTAAATTATACTGAACTGCCATGTTAAAGTATTTAAGTTCATAAATTTTTAAAAATTTGTAAACTGGCTGTATTTCCAAGCATAAAACGCGCAATTACCATGCTGGTGTACAATACTATATTTTGTATGAATTTTTTTCCTGAAATTTGTCATATTTACATAAAATTAGGTAAATTATACTGAACTCCAATGTTAAAGTAGTCAAATTCATAAATTTTTAGGAATTTATAACCTGGCTGTATTTCCAAGCTTAAAACACCAAATTTTAGGATTTTGCAATCTTACTTTATTTCCAAGCTTAAAATGCGCTATGAACCTACTGGTGTACAATACTATATTTGGAATGATTTTTTCACTGATTTTGTCATATTTAAGTAGAATTAGCTAAATTATACTGAACTGCAATATTAAAGTATTCAAATTCATAAATTTTAAAAATTTGTAACCTGGCTGTGTTTCAAAGCTGAAAACACACTATGAAGATGCTGGCATACAATACTATATTTTGAATGAATTTTTTTGCTTATTTTGTCATATTTAGGTAGAATTAGCTAAATTATACTGAACTGCAATGTTAAAGTATTTAAATTCATAAATTTTTAAAAATTTGTAACCTGGCTGTATTTCCAAGCATAAAACACGCAATGACCATGCTGGTGTACAATACTATATTTTGTATGAATTTTTTTGCTGATTTTGTCATATTTAGGTAGAATTAGGTAAATTATACTGAATTCCAATGTTAAAGTATTCAAATTCATAAATTTTTAGGAATTTGTAACCTGGCTGAATTTTTTCACTGATTTTGTTTTATTTAGGTAGAATTAGCTATATTATACTGAACTCAATTTTAAAGTATTCAATTTCATACATTTTGAAAAATTTGTAAACTGACTGTATTTCCAAGCTTAAAATGTGCTATGAACATGCTGATGTACAATACTATATTTTGAATGAATTTTTTCAGTGATTTTGTCATATTTCGATACAGTTAGCTAAGTTGTACCAACCTGCAATGTTAACGTATTTAAATTCATCAAATTTTAGGATTTTGCATACTTGTTTTATTTCCAAGCTTAAAACAGGCTATAAAATTGGTGGTGTACAATACTATATTTTGAATGAATTTTTTCACTGATTTTGTTTTATTTAGGTAGAATTAGCTATATTATACTGAACTCAATGTTAAAGTAATCAATTTTATCCATTTTTAGGAATTTGTAAACTGACTGTATTTCCAAGCTTAAAATGAGCTATGATAATGCTGATGAACAATACTATATTTTGAATGAATTTTTTCAGTGATTTTGTCATATTTAGGTAGAATTAGCTAAGTTGTACCAAACTCTAATCTTAAAGTATCCAATTCATCAATTTTTAAAAATTTGTAACCATGCTGTATTTCAAAGCTTAAAACACTCTATGAACATTCTGGTGTACAGTACAATATTTTAAAAAATTTTTTTGCTGATATTGTTTATATTTAAGTAGAATTAGCTAAATTATACTGAACTGCAATGTTAAAGTAGTCAAAATCATCAATTTTTTGTAATTAGTAATCTGGCTGTATTTCCAAGCTTAAAACGTGCGATGAACATGCTGCTGTACAATACTATGTTTTCATAAAAAAAAAAATCAATAATTTTGTCATATTTAGGTAGAATTAGTTAAATCATACTGAACTGCCATGTTAAAATATTCAAATTCACCAATTTTTAGGAATTTAAAATCTGGCTGTATTTCCAAGCTTAAAACACGCTATGAACATGCTGGTGTACATTACCAAATTTTGAATGCATTTTTTCGCTGATTTTCTCATATTTAGGTAGAATTAGCTAAATTATACTGAACTGCAATGTTAACTTATTTCAATTCATCAAATTTTACGATTTTGCAATCTTACTTTATTTCCAAGCTTAAAATGCGCTATGAATCTGCTGGTGTACAATACTATATTTTGAATGACGGTTTTCACTGATTTTGTCATATTTAAGTAGAATTAGCTAAATTATACTGAACTGCAATGTTAAAGTATTCCAATTCATCAATTTTTAAGAATTTGTAACCTGGCTGTATATCTAAGGTTAAAATGCGCTATGAACCTGCTGGCTATATTATGAATAATTTTTTTTGCTGACGTTGTCATATTTAGGTAGAATTTGCTAAATTATACTGAACTGCAATGTTAACGTATTTAAATTCATCAAATTTTAGGATTTTGCAATCTTGCTTTATTTCCAAGCTTAAAATACGCTATGAACATGCTGATGTACATAGTATATTTTGAATGAATTTTTTCAGTGATTTTGTCATATTTAGATACAGTTAGCTAAGGTGTACCAAACTGCAATGTTAACATATTTAAATTCAACCAATTTTAGGATTTTACATACTTCCTTTATTTCCATACTTAAAACCCGCTATAAACTTGGTGGTGTACAGTACTATATTTTGAATGAATTTTTTCACTGATTTTGTTTTATTTAGATAGAATTAGCTATATTATACCGAACTCAATGTTAAAGTACTCAATTTTATCCATTTTTAGGAATTTGTAAACTGACTGTATTTCCAAGCTTAAAATGTACTATGCACATGCTGATGTACAATACTATATTTTGAATGAATTTTTTTCAGTGATTTTGTCATATTTAGGTAGAATTCTCTTAATTATATTGAATTGCAAAGTTAAAGTATTCAAAATCATCAATTTTTTGGAATTTGTAATCTGAAATTATTTCCAAGCTTTAAAACGTGCTATGAACATGCTGCTGTACAATGCTATGTTTTCAGAAAAGAAATTCACTAATTATGTCATATTTAGGTAGAATTAGCTAAATTATACTGAACTGCCATGTTAAAATATTCAAATTCACCAATTTTTAGGAATTTAAAATCTGGCTGTATTTCCAATCTTAAAACACGCTATGAACATGCTGGTGTACATTACCAAATTTTGAATGAATTTTTTCGCTGATTTTGTCATATTTAGGTAGAATTAGCTACATTATGCTGAACTGCAATGTTAAAGTATTCAAATTCATTAATATTTAGGAATTTGTAAACTGGCTGTATTTCCAAGCATAAAACCCGCAATGACCATGCTGGTGTACAATACTATATTTTGTATGAATTTTTTCCTAAAATTTGTCATATTTAGGTAGAATGAGGTAAATTATACTGAACTCTAATGTTAAAGTATTCAAATTCATAAATTTTTAGGAATTTGTAACCTGGCTGTATTTCCAAGCTTAAAACACGCTATGAACATGCTGGTGTATAATACAATATTTTCAAAGAATTTTTGGCTGATTTTGTCATATTTAGGTAGAATTAGCTCAATTATACTGAACTGCAATGTTAAAGTATTCAAAATCATCAATTTTTTGTAATTAGTAATCTGGCTGTATTTCCAAGCTTAAAACGTGCTATGAACATGCTGCTGTACAGTAGTATGTTTTCATAAAAAAAAATTCAATAATTTTGTCATATTTAGGTAGAATTAGTTAAATTATACTAAATTGCAATGTTAAAATATTCAAATTCACTAATTTTTAGGAATTTAAAATCTGGCTGTATTTCCAAGCTTAAAACACGCTATGAACATGCTGGTGTACATTACCAAATTTTGAATGCATTTTTTCACTGATTTTCTCATATTTAGGTAGAATTAGCTAAATTATACTGAACTGCAATGTTAAAGTATTCAAATTCATAAATGTTTAGGAATTTGTAACCTGGCTGTGTTTCAAAGCTTAAAACACACTATGAACTTGCTGGTGTAAAATACAATATTTTGAATGAATTTTCTTGCTTATTTTGTCATATTTATGTAGAATTAGCTAAATTATACTGAACTGCCATGTTAAAGTATTTAAGTTCATAAATTTTTAAAAATTTGTAAACTGGCTGTATTTCCAAGCCTAACACGCACTAAGACCATGCTGGTGTACAATACTATATTTTGTATGAATTTTTTTCCTGAAATTTGTCATATTTACATAAAATTAGGTAAATTATACTGAACTCCAATGTTAAAGTAGTCAAATTCATAAATTTTTAGGAATTTGTAACCTGGCTGTATTTCCAAGCTTAAAACACCAAATTTTAGGATTTTGCAATCTTACTTTATTTCCAAGCTTAAAATGCGCTATGAACCTACTGGTGTACAATACTATATTTGGAATGATTTTTTCACTGATTTTGTCATATTTAAGTAGAATTAGCTAAATTATACTGAACTGCAATATTAAAGTATTCAAATTCATAAATTTTAAAAATTTGTAACCTGGCTGTGTTTCAAAGCTGAAAACACACTATGAAGATGCTGGCATACAATACAATATTTTGAATGAATTTTTTTGCTTATTTTGTCATATTTAGGTAGAATTAGCTAAATTATACTGAACTGCAATGTTAAAGTATTTAAATTCATAAATTTTTAAAAATTTGAAAACTGGCTGTATTTCGAAGCATAAAACACGCAATGACCATGCTGGTGTACAATACTATATTTTGTATGAATTTTTTTGCTGATTTTGTCATATTTAGATAGAATTAGGTAAATTATACTGAATTCCAATGTTAAAGTATTCAAATTCATAAATTTTTAGGAATTTGTAACCTGGCTGAATTTTTTCACTGATTTTGTTTTATTTAGGTAGAATTAGCTATATTATACTGAACTCAATTTTAAAGTATTCAATTTCATACATTTTGAAAAATTTGTAAACTGACTGTATTTCCAAGCTTAAAATGTGCTATGAACATGCTGATGTACAATACTATATTTTGAATGAATTTTTTCAGTGATTTTGTCATATTTCGATACAGTTAGCTAAGTTGTACCAACCTGCAATGTTAACGTATTTAAATTCATCAAATTTTAGGATTTTGCATACTTGTTTTATTTCCAAGCTTAAAACAGGCTATAAAATTGGTGGTGTACAATACTATATTTTGAATGAATTTTTTCACTGATTTTGTTTTATTTAGGTAGAATTAGCTATATTATACTGAACTCAATGTTAAAGTACTCAATTTTATCCATTTTTAGGAATTTGTAAACTGACTGTATTTCCAAGCTTAAAATGAGCTATGATAATGCTGATGAACAATACTATATTTTGAATGAATTTTTTCAGTGATTTTGTCATATTTAGGTAGAATTAGCTAAGTTGTACCAAACTCTAATCTTAAAGTATCCAATTCATCAATTTTTAAAAATTTGTAACCATGCTGTATTTCAAAGCTTAAAACACTCTATGAACATTCTGGTGTACAGTACAATATTTTAAAAATTTTTTTTGCTGATATTGTTTATATTTAAGTAGAATTAGCTAAATTATACTGAACTGCAATGTTAAAGTAGTCAAAATCATCAATTTTTTGTAATTAGTAATCTGGCTGTATTTCCAAGCTTAAAACGTGCGATGAACATGCTGCTGTACAATACTATGTTTTCATAAAAAAAAAAAATCAATAATTTTGTCATATTTAGGTAGAATTAGTTAAATCATACTGAACTGCCATGTTAAAATATTCAAATTCACCAATTTTTAGGAATTTAAAATCTGGCTGTATTTCCAAGCTTAAAACACGCTATGAACATGCTGGTGTACATTACCAAATTTTGAATGCATTTTTTCGCTGATTTTCTCATATGTAGGTAGAATTAGCTAAATTATACTGAACTGCAATGTTAACTTATTTCAATTCATCAAATTTTACGATTTTGCAATCTTACTTTATTTCCAAGCTTAAAATGCGCTATGAATCTGCTGGTGTACAATACTATATTTTGAATGACGGTTTTCACTGATTTTGTCATATTTAAGTAGAATTAGCTAAATTATACTGAACTGCAATGTTAAAGTATTCCAATTCATCAATTTTTAAGAATTTGTAACCTGGCTGTATATCTAAGGTTAAAATGCGCTATGAACCTGCTGGCTATATTATGAATAATTTTTTTTGCTGACTTTGTCATATTTAGGTAGAATTTGCTAAATTATACTGAACTGCAATGTTAACGTATTTAAATTCATCAAATTTTAGGATTTTGCAATCTTGCTTTATTTCCAAGCTTAAAATACGCTATGAACATGCTGATGTACATAGTATATTTTGAATGAATTTTTTCAGTGATTTTGTCATATTTAGATACAGTTAGCTAAGGTGTACCAAACTGCAATGTTAACATATTTAAATTCAACCAATTTTAGGATTTTACATACTTCCTTTATTTCCATACTTAAAACCCGCTATAAACTTGGTGGTGTACAGTACTATATTTTGAATGAATTTTTTCACTGATTTTGTTTTATTTAGATAGAATTAGCTATATTATACCGAACTCAATGTTAAAGTACTCAATTTTATCCATTTTTAGGAATTTGTAAACTGACTATTTCCAAGCTTAAAATGTACTATGCACATGCTGATGTACAATACTATATTTTGAATGAATTTTTTTCAGTGATTTTGTCATATTTAGGTAGAATTATCTTAATTATATTGAATTGCAAAGTTAAAGTATTCAAAATCATCAATTTTTTGGAATTTGTAATCTGAAATTATTTCCAAGCTTTAAAACGTGCTATGAACATGCTGCTGTACAATGCTATGTTTTCAGAGAAGAAATTCACTAATTATGTCATATTTAGGTAGAATTAGCTAAATTATACTGAACTGCCATGTTAAAATATTCAAATTCACCAATTTTTAGGAATTTAAAATCTGGCTGTATTTCCAATCTTAAAACACGCTATGAACATGCTGGTGTACATTACCAAATTTTGAATGAATTTTTTCGCTGATTTTGTCATATTTAGGTAGAATTAGCTACATTATGCTGAACTGCAATGTTAAAGTATTCAAATTCATTAATATTTAGGAATTTGTAAACTGGCTGTATTTCCAAGCATAAAACCAGCAATGACCATGCTGGTGTACAATACTATATTTTGTATGAATTTTTTCCTAAAATTTGTCATATTTAGGTAGAATGAGGTAAATTATACTGAACTCTAATGTTAAAGTATTCAAATTCATAAATTTTTAGGAATTTGTAACCTGGCTGTATTTCCAAGCTTAAAACACGCTATGAACATGCTGGTGTATAATACAATATTTTCAAAGAATTTTTGGCTGATTTTGTCATATTTAGGTAGAATTAGCTAAATTATACTGAACTGCAATGTTAAAGTATTCAAAATCATCAATTTTTTGTAATTAGTAATCTGGCTGTATTTCCAAGCTTAAAACGTGCTATGAACATGCTGCTGTACAGTAGTATGTTTTCATAAAAAAATTCAATAATTTTGTCATATTTAGGTAGAATTAGTTAAATTATACTAAATTGCAATGTTAAAATATTCAAATTCACTAATTTTTAGGAATTTAAAATCTGGCTGTATTTCCAAGCTTAAAACACGCTATGAACATGCTGGTGTACATTACCAAATTTTGAATGCATTTTTTCACTGATTTTCTCATATTTAGGTAGAATTAGCTAAATTATACTGAACTGCAATGTTAAAGTATTCAAATTCATAAATATTTAGGAATTTGTAACCTGGCTGTGTTTCAAAGCTTAAAACACACTATGAACTTGCTGGTGTAAAATACAATATTTTGAATGAATTTTCTTGCTTATTTTGTCATATTTATGTAGAATTAGCTAAATTATACTGAACTGCCATGTTAAAGTATTTAAGTTCAAAAATTTTTAAAAATTTGTAAACTGGCTGTATTTCCAAGCATAAAACACGCAATTACCATGCTGGTGTACAATACTATATTTTGTATGAATTTTTTTCCTGAAATTTGTCATATTTACATAAAATTAGGTAAATTATACTGAACTCCAATGTTAAAGTAGTCAAATTCATAAATTTTTAGGAATTTGTAACCTGGCTGTATTTCCAAGCTTAAAACACCAAATTTTAGGATTTTGCAATCTTACTTTATTTCCAAGCTTAAAATGCGCTATGAACCTACTGGTGTACAATACTATATTTGGAATGATTTTTTCACTGATTTTGTCATATTTAAGTAGAATTAGCTAAATTATACTGAACTGCAATATTAAAGTATTCAAATTCATAAATTTTAAAAATTTGTAACCTTGCTGTGTTTCAAAGCTGAAAACACACTATGAAGATGCTGGCATACAATACAATATTTTGAATGAATTTTTTTGCTTATTTTGTCATATTTAGGTAGAATTAGCTAAATTATACTGAACTGCAATGTTAAAGTATTTAAATTCATAAATTTTTAAAAATTTGAAAACTGGCTGTATTTCGAAGCATAAAACACGCAATGACCATGCTGGTGTACAATACTATATTTTGTATGAATTTTTTTGCTGATTTTGTCATATTTAGGTAGAATTAGGTAAATTATACTGAATTCCAATGTTAAAGTATTCAAATTCATAAATTTTTAGGAATTTGTAACCTGGCTGAATTTTTTCACTGATTTTGTTTTATTTAGGTAGAATTAGCTATATTATACTGAACTCAATTTTAAAGTATTCAATTTCATACATTTTGAAAAATTTGTAAACTGACTGTATTTCCAAGCTTAAAATGTGCTATGAACATGCTGATGTACAATACTATATTTTGAATGAATTTTTTCAGTGATTTTGTCATATTTCGATACAGTTAGCTAAGTTGTACCAACCTACAATGTTAACGTATTTAAATTCATCAAATTTTAGGATTTTGCATACTTGTTTTATTTCCAAGCTTAAAACAGGCTATAAAATTGGTGGTGTACAATACTATATTTTGAATGAATTTTTTCACTGATTTTGTTTTATTTAGGTAGAATTAGCTATATTATACTGAACTCAATGTTAAAGTATTCAATTTTATCAATTTTTAGGAATTTGTAAACTGACTGTATTTCCAAGCTTAAAATGTACTATGCACATGCTGGTGTACAATACTATATTTTGAATGAATTTTTTTACTGATTTTGTCATATTTAGGTAGAATTAGCTAAATTATACTGAACTGCAATGTTAAAGTATTCAAATTCATCAATTTTTAAAAATTTGTAACCTGGCTGTATTTCCAAGCATAAAACGCACAATGACCATGCTGGTGTACAATACTATATTTTGTATAAATTTTTTCCTGAAATTTGTCATATTTACATAGAATTACGTAAATTATACTGAACTCCAATGTTAAAGTATTAGAATTCATAAATTTTTAGGAATTTGTAACGTGGGTGTATTTCCAAGCTTAAAACCCCAAATTTTAGGATTTTGCAATCTTACTTTATTTCCAAGATTAAAATGCGCTATGAACCTGCTGGTGTACAATACTATATTTTGAATGACTTTTTCACTGATTTTGTCATATTTAAGTAGCATTAGCTAAATTATGCTGAACTGCAATGTTAAAGTATTCAAATTCATAAATTTTAGGAATTTGTAACCTGGCTGTGTTTCAAAGCTTAAAACACACTATGAACATGCTGCTGTACAATACAATATTTTGAATGAATTTTTTTCCTGAAATTTGTCATATTTACATAGAATTAGGTAAATTATACTGAACTCCAATGTTAAAGTATTCAAATTCATAAATTTTTAGGAATTTGTAACCTGGCTAAATTTTTTCACTGATTTTGTTTTATTTAGGTAGAATTAGCTATATTATAATGAACTCAATGTTAACATATTCAATTTCATCCATTTTGAGGAATTTGTAAACTGACTGCATTTCCAAGCTTAAAATGTGCTATGAATATGCTAATGTACAATACTATATTTTGAATGATTTTTTTCAGTGATTTTGTCATATATAGGTAGAATTAGCTAAGTTGTACCAAATTGCAATTGTAAAGTATCCAATTCATCAATTTTTAGGAATTTGTAACCATGCTGTATTTCAAAGCTTAAAACACACTATGAACATACTGGTGTACAATACAATATTTTGAAAGAATTTTTTGCTGATTTTGTCATATTTAGGTAGAATTAGCTAAATGATACTGAACTGCAATGTTAAAGTGTAAAAATTCATCAATTTTAAAAATTTGTAATCTGGCTGAATTCCCAAGCTTAAAACATGCTATGAACATGCTGGTGTACAGTACAATATTTTAAAAAATTTTTTTGCTGATATTGTTTATATTTAAGTAGAATTAGCTAAATTATACTGAACTGCAATGTTAAAGTATTCAAAATCATCAATTTTTTGTAATTAGTAATCTGGCTGTATTTCCAAGCTTAAAACGTGCGATGAACATGCTGCTGTACAATACTATGTTTTCATAAAAAAAAATCAATAATTTTGTCATATTTAGGTAGAATTAGTTAAATCATACTGAACTGCCATGTTAAAATATTCAAATTCACCAATTTTTAGGAATTTAAAATCTGGCTGTATTTCCAAGCTTAAAACACGCTATGAACATGCTGGTGTACATTACCAAATTTTGAATGCATTTTTTCGCTGATTTTCTCATATTTAGGTAGAATTAGCTAAATTATACTGAACTGCAATGTTAACTTATTTCAATTCATCAAATTTTACGATTTTGCAATCTTACTTTATTTCCAAGCTTAAAATGCGCTATGAATCTGCTGGTGTACAATACTATATTTTGAATGACGGTTTTCACTGATTTTGTCATATTTAAGTAGAATTAGCTAAATTATACTGAACTGCAATGTTAAAGTATTCCAATTCATCAATTTTTAAGAATTTGTAACCTGGCTGTATATCTAAGGTTAAAATGCGCTATGAACCTGCTGGCTATATTATGAATAATTTTTTTTGCTGACGTTGTCATATTTAGGTAGAATTTGCTAAATTATACTGAACTGCAATGTTAACGTATTTAAATTCATCAAATTTTAGGATTTTACAATCTTGCTTTATTTCCAAGCTTAAAATTCGCTATGAACATGCTGATGTACATAGTATATTTTGAATGAATTTTTTCAGTGATTTTGTCATATTTAGATACAGTTAGCTAAGGTGTACCAAACTGCAATGTTAACATATTTAAATTCAACCAATTTTAGGATTTTACATACTTCCTTTATTTCCATACTTAAAACCCGCTATAAACTTGGTGGTGTACAGTACTATATTTTGAATGAATTTTTTCACTGATTTTGTTTTATTTAGATAGAATTAGCTATATTATACCTAACTCAATGTTAAAGTACTCAATTTTATCCATTTTTAGGAATTTGTAAACTGACTGTATTTCCAAGCTTAAAATGTACTATGCACATGCTGATGTACAATACTATATTTTGAATGAATTTTTTTCAGTGATTTTGTCATATTTAGGTAGAATTATCTTAATTATATTGAATTGCAAAGTTAAAGTATTCAAAATCATCAATTTTTTGGAATTTGTAATCTGAAATTATTTCCAAGCTTTAAAACGTGCTATGAACATGCTGCTGTACAATGCTATGTTTTCAGAAAAGAAATTCACTAATTATGTCATATTTAAATAGAATTAGCTAAATTATACTGAACTGCCATGTTAAAATATTCAAATTCACCAATTTTTAGGAATTTAAAATCTGGCTGTATTTCCAATCTTAAAACACGCTATGAACATGCTGGTGTACATTACCAAATTTTGAATGAATTTTTTCGCTGATTTTGTCATATTTAGGTAGAATTAGCTACATTATGCTGAACTGCAATGTTAAAGTATTCAAATTCATTAATATTTAGGAATTTGTAAACTGGCTGTATTTCCAAGCATAAAACCCGCAATGACCATGCTGGTGTACAATACTATATTTTGTATGAATTTTTTCCTAAAATTTGTCATATTTAGGTAGAATGAGGTAAATTATACTGAACTCTAATGTTAAAGTATTCAAATTCATAAATTTTTAGGAATTTGTAACCTGGCTGTATTTCCAAGCTTAAAACACGCTATGAACATGCTGGTGTATAATACAATATTTTCAAAGAATTTTTGGCTGATTTTGTCATATTTAGGTAGAATTAGCTAAATTATACTGAACTGCAATGTTAAAGTATTCAAAATCATCAATTTTTTGTAATTAGTAATCTGGCTGTATTTCCAAGCTTAAAACGTGCTATGAACATGCTGCTGTACAGTAGTATGTTTTCATAAAAAAAATTCAATAATTTTGTCATATTTAGGTAGAATTAGTTAAATTATACTAAATTGCAATGTTAAAATATTCAAATTCACTAATTTTTAGGAATTTAAAATCTGGCTGTATTTCCAAGCTTAAAACACGCTATGAACATGCTGGTGTACATTACCAAATTTTGAATGCATTTTTTCACTGATTTTCTCATATTTAGGTAGAATTAGCTAAATTATACTGAACTGCAATGTTAAAGTATTCAAATTCATAAATATTTAGGAATTTGTAACCTGGCTGTGTTTCAAAGCTTAAAACACACTATGAACTTGCTGGTGTAAAATACAATATTTTGAATGAATTTTCTTGCTTATTTTGTCATATTTATGTAGAATTAGCTAAATTATACTGAACTGCCATGTTAAAGTATTTAAGTTCATAAATTTTTAAAAATTTGTAAACTGGCTGTATTTCCAAGCATAAAACGCGCAATTACCATGCTGGTGTACAGTACTATATTTTGTATGAATTTTTTTCCTGAAATTTGTCATATTTACATAAAATTAGGTAAATTATACTGAACTCCAATGTTAAAGTAGTCAAATTCATAAATTTTTAGGAATTTGTAACCTGGCTGTATTTCCAAGCTTAAAACACCAAATTTTAGGATTTTGCAATCTTACTTTATTTCCAAGCTTAAAATGCGCTATGAACCTACTGGTGTACAATACTATATTTGGAATGATTTTTTCACTGATTTTGTCATATTTAAGTAGAATTAGCTAAATTATACTGAACTGCAATATTAAAGTATTCAAATTCATAAATTTTAAAAATTTGTAACCTGGCTGTGTTTCAAAGCTGAAAACACACTATGAAGATGCTGGCATACAATACAATATTTTGAATGAATTTTTTTGCTTATTTTGTCATATTTAGGTAGAATTAGCTAAATTATACTGAACTGCAATGTTAAAGTATTTAAATTCATAAATTTTTAAAAATTTGAAAACTGGCTGTATTTCGAAGCATAAAACACGCAATGACCATGCTGGTGTACAATACTATATTTTGTATGAATTTTTTTGCTGATTTTGTCATATTTAGATAGAATTAGGTAAATTATACTGAATTCCAATGTTAAAGTATTCAAATTCATAAATTTTTAGGAATTTGTAACCTGGCTGAATTTTTTCACTGATTTTGTTTTATTTAGGTAGAATTAGCTATATTATACTGAACTCAATTTTAAAGTATTCAATTTCATACATTTTGAAAAATTTGTAAACTGACTGTATTTCCAAGCTTAAAATGTGCTATGAACATGCTGATGTACAATACTATATTTTGAATGAATTTTTTCAGTGATTTTGTCATATTTCGATACAGTTAGCTAAGTTGTACCAACCTACAATGTTAACGTATTTAAATTCATCAAATTTTAGGATTTTGCATACTTGTTTTATTTCCAAGCTTAAAACAGGCTATAAAATTGGTGGTGTACAATACTATATTTTGACATGAATTTTTTCACTGATTTTGTTTTATTTAGGTAGAATTAGCTATATTATACTGAACTCAATGTTAAAGTACTCAATTTTATCCATTTTTAGGAATTTGTAAACTGACTGTATTTCCAAGCTTAAAATGTACTATGCACATGCTGATGTACAATACTATATTTTGAATGAATTTTTTTACTGGTTTTGTCATATTTATGTAAAATTAGCTAAATTATACTGAACTGCAATGTTAAAGTATTCAAATTCATCAATTTTTAAAAATTTGTAACCAGGCTTCATTTCCAAGCTTAAAACGCGCTATGACCATGCTGGTGTACAATACTATATTTTGTATAAATTTTTTTCCTGAAATTTGTCATATTTACATAGAATTACGTAAATTATACTGAACTCCAATGTTAAAGTATTAGAATTCATAAATTTTTAGGAATTTGTAACGTGGGTGTATTTCCAAGCTTAAAACCCCAAATTTTAGGATTTTGCAATCTTACTTTATTTCCAAGATTAAAATGCGCTATGAACCTGCTGGTGTACAATACTATATTTTGAATGACTTTTTCACTGATTTTGTCATATTTAAGTAGCATTAGCTAAATTATGCTGAACTGCAATGTTAAAGTATTCAAATTCATAAATTTTAGGAAACTGTAACCTGGCTGTGTTTCAAAGCTTAAAACACACTATGAACATGCTGCTGTACAATACAATATTTTGAATGAATTTTTTCCTGAAATTTGTCATATTTACATAGAATTAGGTAAATTATACTGAACTCCAATGTTAAAGTATTCAAATTCATAAATTTTTAGGAATTTGTAACCTGGCTAAATTTTTTCACTGATTTTGTTTTATTTAGGTAGAATTAGCTATATTATAATGAACTCAATGTTAACATATTCAATTTCATCCATTTTGAGGAATTTGTAAACTGACTGCATTTCCAAGCTTAAAATGTGCTATGAATATGCTAATGTACAATACTATATTTTGAATGATTTTTTTCAGTGATTTTGTCATATATAGGTAGAATTAGCTAAGTTGTACCAAATTGCAATTGTAAAGTATCCAATTCATCAATTTTTAGGAATTTGTAACCATGCTGTATTTCAAAGCTTAAAACACACTATGAACATACTGGTGTACAATACAATATTTTGAAAGAATTTTTTGCTGATTTTGTCATATTTAGGTAGAATTAGCTAAATGATACTGAACTGCAATGTTAAAGTGTAAAAATTCATCAATTTTAAAAATTTGTAATCTGGCTGAATTCCCAAGCTTAAAACATGCTATGAACATTCTGGTGTACAGTACAATATTTTAAAAAATTTTTTTGCTGATATTGTTTATATTTAAGTAGAATTAGCTAAATTATACTGAACTGCAATGTTAAAGTATTCAAAATCATCAATTTTTTGTAATTAGTAATCTGGCTGTATTTCCAAGCTTAAAACGTGCGATGAACATGCTGCTGTACAATACTATGTTTTCATAAAAAAAAAATCAATAATTTTGTCATATTTAGGTAGAATTAGTTAAATCATACTGAACTGCCATGTTAAAATATTCAAATTCACCAATTTTTAGGAATTTAAAATCTGGCTGTATTTCCAAGCTTAAAACACGCTATGAACATGCTGGTGTACATTACCAAATTTTGAATGCATTTTTTCGCTGATTTTCTCATATTTAGGTAGAATTAGCTAAATTATACTGAACTGCAATGTTAACTTATTTCAATTCATCAAATTTTACGATTTTGCAATCTTACTTTATTTCCAAGCTTAAAATGCGCTATGAATCTGCTGGTGTACAATACTATATTTTGAATGACGGTTTTCACTGATTTTGTCATATTTAAGTAGAATTAGCTAAATTATACTGAACTGCTATGTTAAAGTATTTAAATTCATAAATTTTTAAAAATTTGTAACCTGGCTGTATTTCCACGCATAAAATGCGCAATGAGCATGCTGGTGTACAATACTATATTTTGTATGAATTTTTTGCTGAGTTTGTCATATTTAGGTAGAATTAACTACATTATACTGAACTCCAATATTAAAGTATTCAAATTCATAATTTTTTAGGAATTTGTAACCTCGCTGAATTTTTTCACTGATTTTGTTTTATTTAGGTAGAATTAGCTATATTATACTGAAATCAATGTTAAAGTATTCAATTTCATCCATTTTTAGGAATTTGTAAACTGACTGTATTTCCAAGCTTAAAATGTGCTATGAACATGCTGATGAACAATACTATATTTTGAATGAATTTTTTCAGTGATTTTGTCATATTTAGGTAGAATTAGCTAAGTTATACCAAACTCTAATCTTAAAGTATCCTAGTCATCAATTTTTAGGAATTTGTAACCATGCTGTATTTCCAAGCTTAAAACGCTCTATGAACATACTGGTGTCCAATACAATATTTTGAAAGAAATTTTTGCTGATTTTGTCATATTTAGGTAGAATTAACTAAATTATACTGAACTGCAACATTAAAGTATTCAAAATCATCAATTTTTTGTAAATAGTAATCTGGCTGTATTTCCAAGCTTAAAACGTGCTATGAACATGCTGCTGTACAATACTATGTTTTCATAAAAAAAATTCAATAATTTTCTCATATTTAGGTAGAATTAGTTAAATTATACTGAACTGCCATGTTAAAATATTCAAATTCACCAATTTTTAGGAATTTAAAATCTGGCTGTATTTCCAAGCTTAAAACACGCTATGAACATGCTGGTGTACATTACCAAATTTTGAAATAATTTTTGCTGATTTTGTCATATTTATGTAGAATTAGCTAAATTATACTGAACTGCAATGTTAACTTATTTAAATTCATCAAATTTTACGATTTTGCAATCTTACTTTATTTGCAAGCTTAAAATGCGATATGAACCTGCTGGTGTACAATACTATATTTTGAATGACGGTTTTCACTGATTTTGTCATATTTAAGTACAATTAGCTAAATTATACTGAACTGCAATGTTAAAGTATTCCAATTCATCAATTTTTAAGAATTTGTAACCTGGCTGTATTTCTAAGTTTAAAATGCGCTATGAACATGCTGGGGTACAATGCTATATATTGAATAATTTTTTTTGCTGACTTTGTCATATTTAGGTAGAATTTGCTAAATTATACTTAACTGCATTGTTAACGTATTTAAAGTCATCAAATTTTAGGATTTTGCAATCTTGCTTTATTTCCAAGCTTAAAATACGCTATGAACATGCTGATGTACATACTATATTTTGAATGAATTTTTTCAGTGATTTTGTCATATTTAGATATAGTTAGCTAAGTTGTACCAAACGGCAATGTTAACATATTTAATTTCATCAAATTTTAGGATTTTCCATACTTCCTTTATTTCCAAGCTTAAAACACGCCATAAACTTCCTGGTGTACAATACTATATTTTGAATGAATTTTTTCACTGATTTTGTTTTATTTAGATAGAATTAGCTATATTATACTGAACTCGATGTTAAAGTTCTCAATTTTATCCATTTTTAGGAATTTGTAAACTGACTGTATTTCCAAGCTTAAAATGTACTATGAACATGCTGATGTACAATACTATATTTTGAATGAATTTTTTCAGTGATTTTGTCATACTTAGGTAGAATTAGCTCAATTATATTGAACTGCAATGTTAAAGTATTCAAAATCATCAATTTTTTGGAATTTGTAAACTGACTGTATTTCCAAAGCATAAAATGTACTATTAACATGCTGATGTACAATACTATGTTTTGAATGAATTTTTTCAGTGATTTTGTCATATTTAGGTAGAATTAGCTTAATTATATTGAACTTCAATGTTAAAGTATTCAAAATCATCAATTTTTTGGAATTTGTAATCTGAATGTATTTCCATGCTTAAAACGTGCTATGAACATGCTGCTGTACAATACTATGCTTTTGTAAAAGAAATTCACTAATTTTGTCATATTTAGGTAGAATTAGCTAAATTATACTGAACTGCCATGTTAAAATATTCAAATTCACCAATTTTTAGGAATTTAAAATGTGGCTGTATTTCCAAACTTAAAACACGCTATGAACATGCTTGTGTACATTACCAAATTTTGAATGAATTTTTTCGCTGATTTTGTCATATTTGGGTAGAATTATCTAAATTATGCTGAACTGCAATGTTAAAGTATTCAAATTCATAAATATTTAGAAATTTGTAAACTGGCTGTATTTCCAAGCATAAAATGCGCAATGACCATGCTGGTGTACAATACAATATTTTGAAAGAATTTCTTGATGATTTTGTCATATTTAGGCAGTATTAGCTAAATTATACTGAACTGCAATGTTAATGTATTTAAATTCATCAAATTTTAGGATTTTGCAATCTTACTTTATTTCCAAGCTTAAAATGTGCTATGAACCTGCTGGTGTACAATATATTTTGAATGACCTTTTCACTGATTTTGTCATATTTAAGTAGAATTAGCTAAATTATACTGAACTGCAATGTTAAACTATTCAAATTCATAAATTTTTAGGAATTTGTAACCTGGCTTTGTTTAAAACTTAAAACACACTATGACATGCTGGTGTACAATACAATATTTTTAATGAATTTTTTTGCTTATTTTGTCATATTTAGGTAGAATTAGCTAAATTATACTGAAGTGCAATGTTAAAGTATTTAAATTCATCAATTTTTAAAAATTTGTAACCTGGCTGTATTTCCAAGCTTAAAACGCGCAATGACCATGCTGGTGTACAATACTATATTTTGTATGAATTTTTTGCTGATTTTGTCATATTTAGGGAGAATTATCTAAATTATACTGAACTCCAATGTTAAAGTATTCAAATTCATAAATATTTAGGAATTTGTAACCTAGCTGTATTTCCAAGCTTAAAACACGCTATGAACATGCTGGTGTACTTTACCAAATTTTGAATGAATTTTTCACTGATTTTGTCATATTTAGGAAGAATTAGCTAAATTATGCTGAACTGCAATGTTAAAGTATTCAAATTCATAAATATTTAGGAATTTGTAACCTAGCTGTATTTCCAAGCTTAAAACACGCTATGAACATGCTGGTGTACAATAGAATATTTTGAAAGAATTTTTTGATGATTTTGTCATATTTAGGTAGTATTAGCTAAATTATACTGAACTGCAATGTTAAAGTATTCCAATTCATCAATTTTTAAGAATTTGTAACCTGGCTGTATTTCAAAGGTTAAAATGCACTATGAACATGCTGGGGTACAATGCTATATTTTGAATAATTTTTTTTGCTGACTTTGTCATATTTAGGTAGAATTTGCTAAATTATACTGAACTGCAATTTAAACGTATTTAAATCCATCAAATTTTAGGATTTTGCAATCTTGCTTTATTTCCAAGCTTAAAATACGCTATGAAAATGCTGATGTACATACTATATTTTGAATGAATTTTTTCAGTGATTTTGTCATATTTAGATACAGTTAGCTACGTTGTACCAAACTGCAATGTTAACATATTTAAATTCATCAAATTTTAGGATTTACCATACATCCTTTATTTCCGAGCTTAAAAGACGCTATAAACTTGGTGGTGTACAATACTATATTTTGAATGAATTTTTTCACTGATTTTGTTTTATTTAGATAGAATTAGCTATATTATACTGAACTCAATGTTAAAGTACTCAATTTTATCCATTTTTAGGAATTTGTAAACTGACTGTATTTCCAAGCTTAAAATGTTCTATGAACATGCTGATGTACAATATTATATTTTGAATGAATTTTTTCAGTGATTTTGTCATATTTAGGTAGAATTATCTCAATTATATTGAACTGTAATGTTAAAGTATTCAAAATCATCAATTTTTTGGAATTTGTAATCTGAATGTATTTCCAAGCTTAAAACGTGCTATGAACATGCTGCTGTACAATACTATGTTTTCATAAAAGAAATTCACTAATTTTGTCATATTTAGGTAGAATTAGCTAAATTATACTGAACTGCCATGTTAAAATATTCAAATTCACCAATTTTTAGGAATTTAAAATCTGGCTGTATTTCCAAGCTTAAAACACGCTATGATCAGGCTGGTGTACATTACCAAATTTTGAATGAATTTTTTCACTGATTTTGTCGTATTTAGGTAGAATTAGCTACATTATGCTGAACTGCAATGTTAAAGTATTCAAATTCATAAATATTTAAGAATTTGTAAACTGGCTGTATTTCCAAGCATAACATGCACAATGACCATGCTGGTGTACAATACTATATTTTGTATGAATTTTTTTCCTGAAATTTGTCATATTTAGGCAGAATGAGGTAAATTATACTGAACTCCAATGTTAAAGTATTCAAATTCATAAATTTTTAGGAATTTGTAACCTGGCTGTATTTCCAAGCTTAAAACACGCTATGAACATGCTGGTGTACAATACAATATTTTGTGAGAATTTTTTGCTGATTTTGTCATATTTAGGTAGTATTAGCTAAATTATACTGAACTGCAATGTTAACGTATTTAAATTCATCAAATTTTAGGATTTTGCAATCTTACTTTATTTCCAAGCTTAAAATGTGCTATGAACCTGCTGGTGTACAATACTATATTTTGAATGACTTTTTCACTGATTTTTTCATATTTAAGTAGAATTAGCTAAATTATACTGAACTGCAATGTTAAAGTATTCAAATTCATAAATGTTAGGAATTTGTAACCTGGCTGTGTTTCAAAGCTTAAAACACACTCTCAACATGCTGGTGTACAATACAATATTTTGAATGAATTTTTTTGCTTCTTTTGTCATATTTAGGTAGAAATAGCTAAATTATACTGAACTGCAATGTTAGAGTATTTAAATTCATAAATTTTTAAAAATTTGTAACCTGGCTGTATTTCCAAGCATAAAATGTGCAATGACCATGCTGGTGTACAATACTATATTTTGTATGAATTTTTTGCTGATTGTGTCATATTTACGTAGAATTAGCTACATTATACTGAACTCCAATGTTAAAGTATTCAAATTCATAATGTTTTAGGAATTTGTAGCCTCGCTGAATTTTTTCACTGATTTTGTTTTATTGAGGTAGAATTAGCTATATTATACTGAACTCAATGTGAAAGTATTCAAAATCATCAATTTTTTGGTATTAGTAATCTGGCTGTATTTCCAAGCTTAAAACGTGCTATGAACATGCTGCTGTACAATACTATGTTTTCATAAAAGAAATTCACTAATTTTGTCATATTTAGGTAGAATCAGCTAAATTATACTGAACTGCCATGTAAAAATATTCAAATTCACCAATTTTTAGGAATTTCAAATCTGGTTGTATTTCCAAGCTTAAAACACGCTATGAACATGCTGGTGTATATTACCAAATTTTGAATGCATTTTTTCACTGATTTTGTCATATTTAGGTAGAATTAGCTAAATTAAACTGAACTGCAAGGTTAAAGTATTCAAATTCATAAATATTTAGGAATTTGTAACCTGACTGTGTTTCAAAGCTTAAAACACACTATGAACTTGCTGGTGTACAATACAATATTTTGAATAATTATTTTTGCTAACTTTGTCATATTTAGGTAGAATTTTGCTAAATTATACTGAACTGCAATGTTAACGTATTTGAATTCATCAAATTTTAGGATTTTGCAATCTTGCTTTATTTCCAAGCTTAAAATACGCTATGAACATGCTGATGTACATACTATATTTTGAATGAATTTTTTCAGTGATTTTGTCATATTTAGGTAGAATTAGCTAAATGATACTGAACTGCAATGTTAAAGTATTCAAATTCATCAATTGTAAAAATTTGTAACCTGGCTGAATTCCCAAGCTTAAAACATGCTGTGAACATGCTGGTGTACAATACTATATTTTGAATGAATTTTTTCACTGATTTTGTTTTATTTAGGTAGAGTTAGCTTTATTATACTGAACTCAATGTTAAAGTATTCAATTTTATCCATTTTTAGGAATTTGTAAACTGACTGTATTTCCAAGCTTAAAATATACTATGAACATGCTGATGTTCAATACTATATTTTGAATGAATTTTTTCAGTGATTTTGTCATATTTAGGTAGAATTAGCTCAATTATACTGAACTGCCATGTTAAAATATTCAAATTCACCAATTTTTAGGAATTTAAAATCTGGCTGTATTTCCAAGCTTAAAACATAATATGAACATGCTGGTGTACATTACCAAATTTTGAATGAATTTTTTCGCTGATTTTGTCATATTTAGGTAGAATTAGCTAAATTATGCTGAACTGCAATGTTAAAGTATTCAAATTCATAAATGTTTAGGAATTTGTACACTGGCTGTATTTCCAATCATAAAACGCGCAATGACCATGCTGGTGTACAATACTATATTTTGTATGAAATTTTTTGCTGATTTTGTCATATTTAGGTAGAATTAGGTAAATTATACTGAACTCCAATGTTAAAGTATTCAAATTCATAAATTTTTACGAATTTGTAACCTGGCTGTATTTCCAAGCTTAAAACACGATATGAACATGCTGGTGTACAATACAATAATTTGAAAGAACTTTGGGCTGATTTTGTCATATTTAGGTAGTATTAGCTAAATTATAATGAACTGCAATGTTAACGTATTTAAATTCATCAAATTTTAGGATTTTGCAATCTTACTTTATTTCCAAGCTTAAAATGCGCTATGAACCTGCTGGTGTACAATAATATATTTTGAATGACTTTTGCACTAATTTTGTCTTATTTAAGTAGAATTAGCTAAATTATATAAAACTGCAATGTTAAAGTATTCATAAATTTTTAGGAATTTGTAACCTGTCTGTGTTTCAAAGCTTAAAACACACTATGAACATGCTGGTATACAATACAATATTTTGAATAAATTTTTTTCCTGAAATTTGTCATATTTACATAGAATTAAGTAAATAATAATGAACTCCAATGTTAAAGTATTCAAATTCATAAATTTTTAGGAATTTGTAACCTGGCTGAATTTTTTCACTGATTTTGTTTTATTTAGGTAGAATTAGGTATATTATACTGAACTCAATGTTAAAGTATTCAATTTCATCCATTTTCAGGAATTTGTAAACTGACTGTATTTCCAAGCTTAAAATGTGCTATGAACATGCTGGTGTATAATACAATATTTTCAAAGAATTTTTGGCTGATTTTGTCATATTTAGGTAGAATTAGCTAAATTATACTGAACTGCAATGTTAAAGTATTCAAAATCATCAATTTTTTGTAATTAGTAATCTGGCTGTATTTCCAAGCTTAAAACGTGCTATGAACATGCTGCTGTACAGTAGTATGTTTTCATAAAAAAAATTCAATAATTTTGTCATATTTAGGTAGAATTAGTTAAATTATACTAAACTGCAATGTTAAAATATTCAAATTCACTAATTTTTAGGAATTTAAAATCTGGCTGTATTTCCAAGCTTAAAACACGCTATGAACATGCTGGTGTACATTACCAAATTTTGAATGCATTTTTTCACTGATTTTCTCATATTTAGGTAGAATTAGCTAAATTATACTGAACTGCAATGTTAAAGTATTCAAATTCATAAATATTTAGGAATTTGTAACCTGGCTGTGTTTCAAAGCTTAAAACACACTATGAACTTGCTGGTGTAAAATACAATATTTTGAATGAATTTTCTTGCTTATTTTGTCATATTTATGTAGAATTAGCTAAATTATACTGAACTGCCATGTTAAAGTATTTAAGTTCATAAATTTTTAAAAATTTGTAAACTGGCTGTATTTCCAAGCATAAAACGCGCAATTACCATGCTGGTGTACAATACTATATTTTGTATGAATTTTTTTCCTGAAATTTGTCATATTTACATAAAATTAGGTAAATTATACTGAACTCCAATGTTAAAGTAGTCAAATTCATAAATTTTTAGGAATTTGTAACCTGGCTGTATTTCCAAGCTTAAAACACCAAATTTTAGGATTTTGCAATCTTACTTTATTTCCAAGCTTAAAATGCGCTATGAACCTACTGGTGTACAATACTATATTTGGAATGATTTTTTCACTGATTTTGTCATATTTAAGTAGAATTAGCTAAATTATACTGAACTGCAATATTAAAGTATTCAAATTCATAAATTTTAAAAATTTGTAACCTGGCTGTGTTTCAAAGCTGAAAACACACTATGAAGATGCTGGCATACAATACAATATTTTGAATGAATTTTTTTGCTTATTTTGTCATATTTAGGTAGAATTAGCTAAATTATACTGAACTGCAATGTTAAAGTATTTAAATTCATAAATTTTTAAAAATTTGAAAACTGGCTGTATTTCGAAGCATAAAACACGCAATGACCATGCTGGTGTAACAATACTATATTTTGTATGAATTTTTTTGCTGATTTTGTCATATTTAGGTAGAATTAGGTAAATTATACTGAATTCCAATGTTAAAGTATTCAAATTCATAAATTTTTAGGAATTTGTAACCTGGCTGAATTTTTTCACTGATTTTGTTTTATTTAGGTAGAATTAGCTATATTATACTGAACTCAATTTTAAAGTATTCAATTTCATACATTTTGAAAAATTTGTAAACTGACTGTATTTCCAAGCTTAAAATGTGCTATGAACATGCTGATGTACAATACTATATTTTGAATGAATTTTTTCAGTGATTTTGTCATATTTCGATACAGTTAGCTAAGTTGTACCAACCTGCAATGTTAACGTATTTAAATTCAT
Source organism: Epiperipatus broadwayi (assembly GCA_028023455.1). NCBI lineage: Eukaryota > Metazoa > Onychophora > Udeonychophora > Euonychophora > Peripatidae > Epiperipatus > Epiperipatus broadwayi. Next base: position 75,137 of record JAQFVV010006700.1, read on the forward strand.
CAAATTTTAGGATTTTGCATACTTGTTTTATTTCCAAGCTTAAAACAGGCTATAAAATTGGTGGTGTACAATACTATATTTTGAATGAATTTTTTCACTGATTTTGTTTTATTTAGGTAGAATTAGCTATATTATACTGAACTCAATGTTAAAGTACTCAATTTTATCCATTTTTAGGAATTTGTAAACTGACTGTATTTCCAAGCTTAAAATGTACTATGCACATGCTGGTGTACAATACTATATTTTGTATGAATTTTTTGCTGATTTTGTCATATTTAGGTAGAATTATCTAAATTATACTGAACTCCAATGTTAAAGTATTCAAATTCATAAATATTTAGGAATTTGTAACCTAGCTGTATTTCCAAGCTTAAAACACGCTATGAACATGCTGCTGTACTTTACCAAATTTTGAATGAATTTTTTCACTGATTTTGTCATATTTAGGAAGAATTAGCTAAATTATGCTGAACTGCAATGTTAAAGTATTCAAATTCATAAATATTTAGGAATTTGTAACCTAGCTGTATTTCCAAGCTTAAAACACGCTATGAACATGCTGGTGTACAATAGAATATTTTGAAAGAATTTTTTGATGATTTTGTCATATTTAGGTAGTATTAGCTAAATTATACTGAACTGCAATGTTAACATATTTAAATTCATCAAATTTTAGGATTTTGCAATATTACTTTATTTCCAAGCTTAAAATGTGCTATGAACCTGCTGTCTTACAATACTATATTTTGAATGACCTTTTCACTGATTTTGTCATATTTAAGTAGAATTAGCTAAATTATACTGAACTGCAATGTTAAAGTATTTAAATTCATAAATTTTAGGAATTTGTAACCTGGCTGTGTTTCAAAGCTTAAAACACACTAACAACATGCTGGTGTACAATACAATATTTTGAATGAATTTTGTCCTGATTTTGTCATATTTAGGTACTATTAGCTAAATTATACTGAACTGCTATGTTAAAGTATTTAAATTCATAAATTTTTAAAAATTTGTAACCTGGCTGTATTTCCACGCATAAAATGCGCAATGACCATGCTGGAGTACAATACTATATTTTGTATGAATTTTTTGCTGAGTTTGTCATATTTAGGTAGAATTAGCTACATTATACTGAACTCCAATGTTAAAGTATTCAAATTCATAAGTTTTTAGGAATTTGTAACCTCGCTGAATTTTTTCACTGATTTTGTCATATTTAGGTAGTATTAGCTAAATTATACTTAACTTCAATGTTAACGTATTTAAATTCATCAAATTTTAGGATTTTGCAATCTTGCTTTATTTTCAAGCTTAAGTTACGCTATGAACATGCTGATGTACATACTATATTTTGAATGAATTTTTTCACTGATTTTGTCATATTTAGATACAGTTAGCTAAGTTGTACCAAACTGCAATGTTAACATATTTAAATTCATGAAATTTTAGGATTTTCCATACTTCCTTTATTTCCAAGCTTAAAACACGCTATAAACTTGGTGGTGTACAATACTATATTTTGAATGAATTTTTTCACTGATTTTGTTTTATTTAGATAGAATTAGCTATATTATACTGAATTCAATGTTAAAGTATTCAAAATCATCTATTTTTGGAATTTGTAATCTGAATGTATTTCCACGCTTAAAACACGCTATGAACATGCTGGTGTCCAATACTATGTTTTCGTAAAAGAAATTCACTAATTTTGTCATATTTAGGTAGAATTAGCTAATTTATACTGAACTGCCAAGTTAAAATATTCAAATTCACCAATTTTTAGGAATTTAAAATCTGGCTGTATTTCCAAGCTTAAAACATGCTATGAACATGCTGGTGTACTTTACCAAATTTTGAATGCATTTTTTCACTGATTTTGTCATATTTAGGTAGAATTAGCTAAATTATACTGATCTGCAATATTAAAGTATTCAAATTCATAAATATTTAGGAATTTGTAACCTGGCTGTGTTTAAATGCTTAAAACAGACTATGAAATTGCTGGTGTACAATACAATATTTTGAATGAATTTTTTTGCTTATTTTGTCATATTTATGTAGAATTAGCTAAGTTATACTGAACTGCAATGTTAAAGTATTTAAATTCATAAATTTTTAAAAATTTGTAAACTGGCTGTATTTCCAAGCATAAAACGCGCAATGACCATGCTGGTGTACAATACTATATTTTGTATGAATTTTTTTTCCTGAAATTTGTCATATTTACATAGAATTACGTAAATTATACTGAACTCCAATTTTAAAGTTTTCAAATTCATAAATTTTTAGGAATTTGTAACCTGGCTGTATTTCCAAGCTTAAAACACGAAATTTTAGGATTTTGCAATCTTACTTTATTTCCAAGCTTAAAATGCGCTATGAACCTGCTGGTTTACAATACTGTATTTTGAATGACTTTTTCACTGATTTTGTCATATTTAAGTAGAATTATCTAAATTATACTGAACTGCAATGTTAAAGTATTCAAATTCATAAATTTTAGAAATTTGTAACCTCGCTGTGTTTCAAAGCTTAAAACACACTATGAACATGCTGGTGTACAATACAATATTTTGAATGAATTTTTTTGCTTATTTTGTCATATTTAGGTAGAATTAGCTAAATTATACTGAACTGATGTGTTAAAATATTTAAATTCATAAATTTTTAAAAATTTGAAAACTGGCTTTATTTTCAAGCTTAAAACACGCTATGAACCTGCTGGTGTACAATACAATATTTTGAATCACGTTTTCACTGATTTTGTCATATTTAAGTAGAATTAGCTAAATTATACTGAACTGCAATGTTAAACTATTCATAACATTTCGGAATTTGTAACCTGGCTGTGTTTCAAAGCTTAAAACACACTATGAACATGCTGCTGTACAATACAATATTTCGAATGAATTTTTTCCTGAAATTTGTCATATTTACATAAAATTAGGTAAATTATACTGAACTCCAATGTTAAAGTATTCAAATTCATAAATTTTTAGGAATTTGTAACCTGGCTAAATTTTTTCACTGATTTTGTTTTATTTAGGTAGAATTAGCTATATTATAATGAACTCAATGTTAACATATTCAATTTCATCCATTTTGAGGAATTTGTAAACTGACTGCATTTCCAAGCTTAAAATGTGCTATGAATATGCTAATGTACAATACTATATTTTGAATGATTTTTTTCAGTGATTTTGTCATATATAGGTAGAATTAGCTAAGTTGTACCAAATTGCAATTGTAAAGTATCCAATTCATCAATTTTTAGGAATTTGTAACCATGCTGTATTTCAAAGCTTAAAACACACTATGAACATACTGGTGTACAATACAATATTTTGAAAGAATTTTTTGCTGATTTTGTCATATTTAGGTAGAATTAGCTAAATGATACTGAACTGCAATGTTAAAGTGTAAAAATTCATCAATTTTAAAAATTTGTAATCTGGCTGAATTCCCAAGCTTAAAACATGCTATGAACATGCTGGTGTACAATACTATATTTTGAATGAATTTTTTCACTGATTTTGTTTTATTTAGGTAAAATTAGCTATATTATACTGAACTCTATGTTAAAGTATTCAATTTTATCCATTTTTACAAATTTGTAAACTGACTGTATTTCCAAGCTTAAAACACCAAATTTTAGGATTTTGCAATCTTACTTTATTTCCAAGCTTAAAATGCGCTATGAACCTGCTGGTGTACAATACTATATTTTGAATGACTTTTTCACTGATTTTGTCATATTTAAGTAGAATTAGCTAAATTATACGTAACTGCAATGTTAAAGTATTCAAATTCATAAATTTTAGGAATTTGTAACCTGGCTGTGTTTCAAAGCTTAAAACACACTATGAACATGCTGGTGTACAATACAATATTTTGAATGAATTTTTTTGCTTATTTTGTCATATTTCGGTAGAATTAGCTAAACTATACTGAACTGCAATGTTAAAGTATTTAAATTCATAAATTTTTAAAAATTTGAAAACTGGCTGTATTTCCATGCATAAAACGCGCAATGACCATGCTGGTGTACAATACTATATTTTGTATGAATTTTTTGCTGATTTTGTCATATTTAGGTAGAATTAGCTACATTATACTGAACTCCAATGTTAAAGTATTCAAATTCATAATTTTTTAAGAATTTGTAACCTCGCTGAATTTTTTTACTGACTTTGTTTTATTTAGGTAGAATTAGCTATATTATACTGAAATCAATGTTAAAGTATTCAATTTCATCCATTTTTAGGAATTTGTAAACTGACTGTATTTCCAAGCTTAAAATGAGCTATGATAATGCTGATGAACAATACTATATTTTGAATGAATTTTTTCAGTGATTTTGTCATATTTAGGTAGAATTAGCTAAGTTGTACCAAACTCTAATCTTAAAGTATCCAATTCATCAATTTTTAAAAATTTGTAACCATGCTGTATTTCAAAGCTTAAAACACTCTATGAACATTCTGGTGTACAGTACAATATTTTAAAAAATTTTTTTGCTGATATTGTTTATATTTAAGTAGAATTAGCTAAATTATACTGAACTGCAATGTTAAAGTAGTCAAAATCATCAATTTTTTGTAATTAGTAATCTGGCTGTATTTCCAAGCTTAAAACGTGCGATGAACATGCTGCTGTACAATACTATGTTTTCATAAAAAAAAATCAATAATTTTGTCATATTTAGGTAGAATTAGTTAAATCATACTGAACTGCCATGTTAAAATATTCAAATTCACCAATTTTTAGGAATTTAAAATCTGGCTGTATTTCCAAGCTTAAAACACGCTATGAACATGCTGGTGTACATTACCAAATTTTGAATGCATTTTTTCGCTGATTTTCTCATATTTAGGTAGAATTAGCTAAATTATACTGAACTGCAATGTTAACTTATTTCAATTCATCAAATTTTACGATTTTGCAATCTTACTTTATTTCCAAGCTTAAAATGCGCTATGAATCTGCTGGTGTACAATACTATATTTTGAATGACGGTTTTCACTGATTTTGTCATATTTAAGTAGAATTAGCTAAATTATACTGAACTGCAATGTTAAAGTATTCCAATTCATCAATTTTTAAGAATTTGTAACCTGACTGTATATCTAAGGTTAAAATGCGCTATGAACCTGCTGGCTATATTATGAATACTTTTTTTTGCTGACTTTGTCATATTTAGGTAGAATTTGCTAAATTATACTGAACTGCAATGTTAACGTATTTAAATTCATCAAATTTTAGGATTTTGCAATCTTGCTTTATTTCCAAGCTTAAAATACGCTATGAACATGCTGATGTACATAGTATATTTTGAATGAATTTTTTCAGTGATTTTGTCATATTTAGATACAGTTAGCTAAGGTGTACCAAACTGCAATGTTAACATATTTAAATTCAACCAATTTTAGGATTTTACATACTTCCTTTATTTCCATACTTAAAACCCGCTATAAACTTGGTGGTGTACAGTACTATATTTTGAATGAATTTTTTCACTGATTTTGTTTTATTTAGATAGAATTAGCTATATTATACCGAACTCAATGTTAAAGTACTCAATTTTATCCATTTTTAGGAATTTGTAAACTGACTGTATTTCCAAGCTTAAAATGTACTATGCACATGCTGATGTACAATACTATATTTTGAATGAATTTTTGTCAGTGATTTTGTCATATTTAGGTAGAATTATCTTAATTATATTGAATTGCAAAGTTAAAGTATTGAAAATCATCAATTTTTTGGAATTTGTAATCTGAAATTATTTCCAAGCTTTAAAACGTGCTATGAACATGCTGCTGTACAATGCTATGTTTTCAGAAAAGAAATTCACTAATTATGTCATATTTAGGTAGAATTAGCTAAATTATACTGAACTGCCATGTTAAAATATTCAAATTCACCAATTTTTAGGAATTTAAAATCTGGCTGTATTTCCAATCTTAAAACACGCTATGAACATGCTGGTGTACATTACCAAATTTTGAATGAATTTTTTCGCTGATTTTGTCATATTTAGGTAGAATTAGCTACATTATGCTGAACTGCAATGTTAAAGTATTCAAATTCATTAATATTTAGGAATTTGTAAACTGGCTGTATTTCCAAGCATAAAACCCGCAATGACCATGCTGGTGTACAATACTATATTTTGTATGAATTTTTTCCTAAAATTTGTCATATTTAGGTAGAATGAGGTAAATTATACTGAACTCCAATATTAAAGTATTCAAATTCATAAATTTTTAGGAATTTGTAACCTGGCTGTATTTCCAAGCTTAAAACACGCTATGAACATGCTGGTGTATAATACAATATTTTCAAAGAATTTTTGGCTGATTTTGTCATATTTAGGTAGAATTAGCTAAATTATACTGAACTGCAATGTTAAAGTATTCAAAATCATGAATTTTTTGTAATTAGTAATCTGGCTGTATTTCCAAGCTTAAAACGTGCTATGAACATGCTGCTGTACAGTAGTATGTTTTCATAAAAAAAAATTCAATAATTTTGTCATATTTAGGTAGAATTAGTTAAATTATACTAAACTGCAATGTTAAAATATTCAAATTCACTAATTTTTAGGAATTTAAAATCTGGCTGTATTTCCAAGCTTAAAACACGCTATGAACATGCTGGTGTACATTACCAAATTTTGAATGCATTTTTTCACTGATTTTCTCATATTTAGGTAGAATTAGCTAAATTATACTGAACTGCAATGTTAAAGTATTCAAATTCATAAATATTTAGGAATTTGTAACCTGGCTGTGTTTCAAAGCTTAAAACACACTATGAACTTGCTGGTGTAAAATACAATATTTTGAATGAATTTTCTTGCTTATTTTGTCATATTTATGTAGAATTAGCTAAATTATACTGAACTGCCATGTTAAAGTATTTAAGTTCATAAATTTTTAAAAATTTGTAAACTGGCTGTATTTCCAAGCATAAAACGCGCAATTACCATGCTGGTGTACAATACTATATTTTGTATGAATTTTTTTCCTGAAATTTGTCATATTTACATAAAATTAGGTAAATTATACTGAACTCCAATGTTAAAGTAGTCAAATTCATAAATTTTTAGGAATTTGTAACCTCGCTGTATTTCCAAGCTTAAAACACCAAATTTTAGGATTTTGCAATCTTACTTTATTTCCAAGCTTAAAATGCGCTATGAACCTACTGGTGTACAATACTATATTTGGAATGATTTTTTCACTGATTTTGTCATATTTAAGTAGAATTAGCTAAATTATACTGAACTGCAATATTAAAGTATTCAAATTCATAAATTTTAAAAATTTGTAACCTGGCTGTGTTTCAAAGCTGAAAACACACTATGAAGATGCTGGCATACAATACAATATTTTGAATGAATTTTTTTGCTTATTTTGTCATATTTAGGTAGAATAAGCTAAATTATACTGAACTGCAATGTTAAAGTATTTAAATTCATAAATTTTTAAAAATTTGAAAACTGGCTGTATTTCGAAGCATAAAACACGCAATGACCATGCTGGTGTACAATACTATATTTTGTATGAATTTTTTTGCTGATTTTGTCATATTTAGGTAGAATTAGGTAAATTATACTGAATTCCAATGTTAAAGTATTCAAATTCATAAATTTTTAGGAATTTGTAACCTGGCTGAATTTTTTCACTGATTTTGTTTTATTTAGGTAGAATTAGCTATATTATACTGAACTCAATATTAAAGTATTCAATTTCATACATTTTGAAAAATTTGTAAACTGACTGTATTTCCAAGCTTAAAATGTGCTATGAACATGCTGATGTACAATACTATATTTTGAATGAATTTTTTCAGTGATTTTGTCATATTTCGATACAGTTAGCTAAGTTGTACCAACCTGCAATGTTAACGTATTTAAATTCATCAAATTTTAGGATTTTGCATACTTGTTTTATTTCCAAGCTTAAAACAGGCTATAAAATTGGTGGTGTACAATACTATATTTTGAATGAATTTTTTCACTGATTTTGTTTTATTTAGGTAGAATTAGCTATATTATACTGAACTCAATGTTAAAGTACTCAATTTTATCCATTTTTAGGAATTTGTAAACTGACTGTATTTCCAAGCTTAAAATGTACTATGCACATGCTGATGTACAATACTATATTTTGAATGAATTTTTTTGCTTATTTTGTCATATTTATGTAGAATTAGCTAAATTATAGTGAACTGCAATGTTAAAGTATTTAAATTCATAAATTTTTAAAAATTTGTAAACTGGCTGTATTTCCAAGCATAAAACGCACAATGACCATGCTGGTGTACAATACTATATTTTGTATAAATTTTTTTCCTGAAATTTGTCATATTTACATAGAATTACGTAAATTATACTGAACTCCAATGTTAAAGTATTAGAATTCATAAATTTTTAGGAATTTGTAACCTGGGTGTATTTCCAAGCTTAAAACCCCAAATTTTAGGATTTTGCAATCTTACTTTATTTCCAAGATTAAAATGCGCTATGAACCTGCTGGTGTACAATACTATATTTTGAATGACTTTTTCACTGATTTTGTCATATTTAAGTAGCATTAGCTAAATTATGCTGAACTGCAATGTTAAAGTATTCAAATTCATAAATTTTAGGAAACTGTAACCTGGCTGTGTTTCAAAGCTTAAAACACACTATGAACATGCTGGTGTACAATACAATATTTTGAATGAATTTTTTTGCTTATTTTGTCATATTTAGGTAGAATTAGCTAAGTTATACTGAACTCCAATGTTAAAGTATTCAAATTCATAAATTTTTAGGAATTTGTAACCTGGCTGAATTTTTTCACTGATTTTGTTTTATTTAAGTAGAATTAGCTATATTATACTGAACTCAATGTTAAAGTATTCAATTTCATCCATTTTGAAAAATTTGTAAAGTGACTGTATTTCCAAGCTTAAAATGTGCTATGAACATGCTGATGTACAATACTATATTTTGAATGAATTTTTTCAGTGATTTTGTCATATATAGGTAGAATTAGCTAAGTTGTACCAAACTGCAATGGTAAAGTATCCAATACATCAATTTTTAGGAATTTGTAACCATGCTGTATTTCTAGCTTAAAAGATACTATGAACATACTGGTGTACAATACAATATTTTGAAAGTATTTTTTGCTGATTTTGTCATATTTAGGTAGAATTAGCTAAATTATACTGAACTGCAATGTTAACTTATTTAAATTCATCAAATTTTACGATTTTGCAATCTTACTTTATTTCCAAGCTTAAAATGCGCTATGAACCTGCTGGTGTACAATACTATATTTTGAATGACGGTTTTCACTGATTTTGTCATATTTAAGTAGAATTAGCTAAATTATACTGAACTGCAAGGTTAAAGTATTCAAATTCATAAATATTTAGGAATTTGTAACCTGACTGTGTTTCAAAGCTTAAAACACACTATGAACTTGCTGGTGTACAATACAATATTTTGAATAATTATTTTTGCTAACTTTGTCATATTTAGGTAGAATTTTGCTAAATTATACTGAACTGCAATGTTAACGTATTTGAATTCATCAAATTTTAGGATTTTGCAATCTTGCTTTATTTCCAAGCTTAAAATACGCTATGAACATGCTGATGTACATACTATATTTTGAATGAATTTTTTCAGTGATTTTGTCATATTTAGGTAGAATTAGCTAAATTATACTGAACTGCAATGTTAAAGTATTCAAATTCATCAATTGTAAAAATTTGTAACCTGGCTGAATTCCCAAGCTTAAAACATGCTGTGAACATGCTGGTGTACAATACTATATTTTGAATGAATTTTTTCACTGATTTTGTTTTATTTAGGTAGAGTTAGCTTTATTATACTGAACTCAATGTTAAAGTATTCAATTTTATCCATTTTTAGGAATTTGTAAACTGACTGTATTTCCAAGCTTAAAATGTACTATGAACATGCTGGTGTACAATACTATATTTTGAATGAATTTTTTCACTGATTTTGTCATATTTAGGTAGAATTAGCTCAATTATACTGAACTGCCATGTTAAAATATTCAAATTCACCAATTTTTAGGAATTTAAAATCTGGCTGTATTTCCAAGCTTAAAACACGCTATGAACATGCTGGTGTACATTACCAAATTTTGAATGAATTTTTTCGCTGATTTTGTCATATTTAGGTAGAATTAGCTAAATTATGCTGAACTGCAATGTTAAAGTATTCAAATTCATAAATGTTTAGGAATTTGTACACTGGCTGTATTTCCAATCATAAAACGCGCAATGACCATGCTGGTGTACAATACTATATTTTGTATGAAATTTTTTGCTGATTTTGTCATATTTAGGTAGAATTAGGTAAATTATACTGAACTCCAATGTTAAAGTATTCAAATTCATAAATTTTTACGAATTTGTAACCTGGCTGTATTTCCAAGCTTAAAACACGATATGAACATGCTGGTGTACTATACAATAATTTGAAAGAATTTTGGGCTGATTTTGTCATATTTAGGTAGTATTAGCTAAATTATAATGAACTGCAATGTTAACGTATTTAAATTCATCAAATTTTAGGATTTTGCAATCTTACTTTATTTCCAAGCTTAAAATGCGCTATGAACCTGCTGGTGTACAATAATATATTTTGAATGACTTTTGCACTAATTTTGTCTTATTTAAGTAGAATTAGCTAAATTATATAAAACTGCAATGTTAAAGTATTCATAAATTTTTAGGAATTTGTAACCTGTCTGTGTTTCAAAGCTTAAAACACACTATGAACATGCTGGTATACAATACAATATTTTGAATAAATTTTTTTCCTGAAATTTGTCATATTTACATAGAATTAGGTAAATAATAATGAACTCCAATGTTAAAGTATTCAAATTCATAAATTTTTAGGAATTTGTAACCTGGCTGAATTTTTTCACTGATTTTGTTTTATTTAGGTAGAATTAGGTATATTATACTGAACTCAATGTTAAAGTATTCAATTTCATCCATTTTCAGGAATTTGTAAACTGACTGTATTTCCAAGCTTAAAATGTGCTATGAACATGCTGATGTACAATACTATATTTTGAATGAATTTTTTCAGTGATTTTGTCATATATAGGTAGAATTAGCTGAGTTGTACCAAACTGCAATCGTAAAGTATCCAATTCATCAATTTTTAGAAATTTGTAATCATGCTGTATTTCAAAGCTTAAAACACACTATGAACATACTGGTGTACAATACAATATTTTGAAAGAATTTTTTGCTGATTTTGTCATATTTAGGTAGAATGAGCTAAATTATACTGAACTGCAATGTTAACGTATTTAAATACATCAAATTTTACGATTTTGCAATCTTACTTTATGTCCAAGCTTAAAATGCGCTACAAACCTGCTGGTGTACAATACTATATTTTGAATGACGTTTTTCACTGATTTTGTCATATTTAAGTAGAATTAGCTAAATTATACTGAACTGCAATGTTAAAGTATTCCAATTCATCAATTTTTAAGAATTTGTAACCTGGCTGTATTTCTAAGTTTAAAATGCGCTATGAACATGCTGGGGTACAATGCTATATATTGAATAATTTTTTTTGCTGACTTTGTCATATTTAGGTAGAATTTGCTAAATTATACTTAACTGCATTGTTAACGTATTTAAATTCATCAAATTTTAGGATTTTGCAATCTTGCTTTATTTCCAAGCTTAAAATACGCTATGAACATGCTGATGTACATACTATATTTTGAATGAATTTTTTCAGTGATTTTGTCATATTTAGATATAGTTAGCTAAGTTGTACCAAACGGCAATGTTAACATATTTAATTTCATCAAATTTTAGGATTTTCCATACTTCCTTTATTTCCAAGCTTAAAACACGCTATAAACTTGGTGGTGTACAATACTATATTTTGAATGAATTTTTTCACTGATTTTGTTTTATTTAGATAGAATTAGCTATATTATACTGAACTCGATGTTAAAGTACTCAATTTTATCCATTTTTAGGAATTTGTAAAGTGACTGTATTTCCAAGCTTAAAATGTACTATGAACATGCTGATGTACAATACTATATTTTGAATGAATTTTTTCAGTGATTTTGTCATACTTAGGTAGAATTAGCTCAATTATATTGAACTGCAATGTTAAAGTATTCAAAATCATCAATTTTTTGGAATTTGTAATCTGAATGTATTTCCATGCTTAAAACGTGCTATGAACATGCTGCTGTACAATACTATGTTTTCGTAAAAGAAATTCACTAATTTTGTCATATTTAGGTAGAATTAGCTAAATTATACTGAACTGCCATGTTAAAATATTCAAATTCACCAATTTTTAGGAATTTAAAATGTGGCTGTATTTCCAAGCTTAAAACACGCTATGAACATGCTTGTGTACATTACCAAATTTTGAATGAATTTTTTCGCTGATTTTGTCATATTTGGGTAGAATTATCTAAATTATGCTGAACTGCAATGTTAAAGTATTCAAATTTATAAATATTTTGAAATTTGTAAACTGGCTGTATTTCCAAGCATAAAACGCGCAATGACCATGCTGGTGTACAATACAATATTTTGAAAGAATTTCTTGATGATTTTGTCATATTTAGGTAGTATTAGCTAAATTATACTGAACTGCAATGTTAATGTATTTAAATTCATCAAATTTTAGGATTTTGCAATCTTACTTTATTTCCAAGCTTAAAATGTGCTATGAACCTGTTGGTGTACAATATATTTTGAATGACCTTTTCACTGATTTTGTCATATTTAAGTAGAATTAGCTAAATTATACTGAACTGCAATGTTAAACTATTCAAATTCATAAATTTTTAGGAATTTGTAACCTGGCTGAATTTTTTCACTGATTTTGTTTTATTTAGGTAGAATTAGCTATATTATACTGAACTCAATGTTAAAGTATTCAATTTCATCCATTTTTTGGAATTTGTAAACTGACTGTATTTCCAAGCTTAAAATGTGCTAAGAACATGCTGATGTACAATACTATATTTTGAATGAATTTTTTCAGTGATTTTGTCATATATAGGTAGAATTAGCTAAGTTGTACCAAACTGCAATCGTAAAGTATCCAATACATCAATTTTTAGGAATTTGTAACCATGCTGTAATTCCAAGCTTAAAACACACTATGAACATACTGGTGTACAATACAATATTTTGAAAGAATTTCTTGCTGATTTTGTCAGATTTACATTGATTTAGCTAAATTATACTGAACTGCAATGTTAACTTATTTAAATTCATCAAATTTTACGATTTTGCAATCTTACTTTATTTCAAAGCTTAAAATGCGCTATGAACCTGCTGGTGTACAATACTATATTTTGAATGACGGTTTTCACTGATTTTGTCATATTTAAATAGAATTAGCTAAATTATACTGAACTGCAATGTTAAAGTATTCCAATTCATCAATTTTTAAGAATTTGTAACCTGGCTGTATTTCTAAGGTTAAAATGCGCTATGAACATGCTGGGGTACAATGCTATATTTTGAATAATTTTTTTTGCTGACTTTGTCATATTTAGGTAGAATTTGCTAAATTATACTGAACTGCAATGTTAACGTATTTCAATTCATCAAATTTTACGATTTTGCAATCTTGCTTTATTTCCAAGCTTAAAATACGCTATAAACTTGGTGGTGTGCAATACTATATTTTGAATGAATTTTTTCACTGATTTTGTTTTATTTAGATAGAATTAGCTATATTATAATGAACTCAATGTTAAAGTACTCAATTTTATCCATTTTTAGGAATTTGTAAACTGACTGTATTTCCAAGCTTAAAATGTACTATGAACATGCTGATGTACAATACTATATTTTGAATGAATTTTTTCAGTGATTTTGTCATATTTAGGTAGAATTAGCTTAATTATATTGAACTGCAATGTTAAAGTATTCAAAATCATCAATTTTTGGAATTTGTAATCTGAATGTATTTCCAAACTTAAAACGTGCTATGAACATGCTGCTGTACAATACTATGTTTTCGTAGAAGAAATTTACTAATTTTGTCATATTTAGGTAGAATTAGCTAAATTATACTGAACTGCCAAAGTATTCAAATTCATAAATATTTAGGAATTTGTAACCTAGCTGTATTTCCAAGCTTAAAACACGCTATGAACATGCTGGTGTACAATAGAATATTTTGAAAGAATTTTTTGATGATTTTGTCATATTTAGGTAGTATTAGCTAAATTATACTGAACTGCAATGTTACCATATTTAAATTCATCAAATTTTAGGATTTTGCAATATTACTTTATTTCCAAGCTTAAAATGTGCTATGAACCTGCTGTCTTACAATACTATATTTTGAATGACCTTTTCACTGATTTTGTCATATTTAAGTAGAATTAGCTCAATTATACTGAACTGCAATGTTAAAGTATTTAAATTCATAAATTTTAGGAATTTGTAACCTGGCTGTGTTTCAAAGCTTAAAACACACTAACAACATGCTGGTGTACAATACAATATTTTGAATGAATTTTGTCCTGATTTTGTCATATTTAGGTAGTATTAGCTAAATTATACTGAACTGCTATGTTAAAGTATTTAAATTCATAAATTTTTAAAAATTTGTAACCTGGCTGTATTTCCACGCATAAAATGCGCAATGACCATGCTGGAGTACAATACTATATTTTGTATGAATTTTTTGCTGAGTTTGTCATATTTAGGTAGAATTAGCTACATTATACTGAACTCCAATGTTAAAGTATTCAAATTCATAAGTTTTTAGGAATTTGTAACCTCGCTGAATTTTTTCACTGATTTTGTCATATTTAGGTAGTATTAGCTAAATTATACTTAACTTCAATGTTAACGTATTTAAATTCATCAAATTTTAGGATTTTGCAATCTTGCTTTATTTTCAAGCTTAAGTTACGCTATGAACATGCTGATGTACATACTATATTTTGAATGAATTTTTTCAGTGATTTTGTCATATTTAAATACAGTTAGCTAAGTTGTACCAAACTGCAATGTTAACATATTTAAATTCATGAAATTTTAGGATTTTCCATACTTCCTTTATTTCCAAGCTTAAAACACGCTATAAACTTGGTGGTGTACAATACTATATTTTGAATGAATTTTTTCACTGATTTTGTTTTATTTAGATAGAATTAGCTATATTATACTGAATTCAATGTTAAAGTATTCAAAATCATCAATTTTTGGAATTTGTAATCTGAATGTATTTCCACGCTTAAAACACGCTATGAACATGCTGGTGTTCAAAACTATGTTTTCGTAAAAGAAATTCACTAATTTTGTCATATTTAGGTAGAATTAGCTAATTTATACTGAACTGCCAAGTTAAAATATTCAAATTCACCAATTTTTAGGAATTTAAAATCTGGCTGTATTTCCAAGCTTAAAACACGCTATGAACATGCTGGTGCACTTTACCAAATTTTGAATGCATTTTTTCACTGATTTTGTCATATTTAGGTAGAATTAGCTAAATTATACTGATCTGCATTATTAAAGTATTCAAATTCATAAATATTTAGGAATTTGTAACCTGGCTGTGTTTAAAAGCTTAAAACAGACTATGAACTTGCTGGTGTACAATACTATATTTTGAATGAATTTTTTTACTGGTTTTGTCATATTTAGGTAAAATTAGCTAAATTATACTGAACTGCAATGTTAAAGTATTCAAATTCATAAATTTTTAAAAATTTGTAACCTGGCTGTATTTCCAAGCTTAAAACGCGCTATGAACATGCTGGTGTACAGTACTATATTTTGTATGAATTTTTTTTCCTGAAATTTGTCATATTTACATAGAATGACGTAAATTATACTGAACTCCAATTTTAAAGTATTCAAATTCATAAATTTTTAGGAATTTGTAACCTGGCTGTATTTCCAAGCTTAAAACACGAAATTTTAGGATTTTGCAATCTTACTTTATTTCCAAGCTTAAAATGCGCTATGAACCTGCTGGTTTACAATACTGTATTTTGAATGACTTTTTCACTGATTTTGTCATATTTAAGTAGAATTATCTAAATTATACTGAACTGCAATGTTAAAGTATTCAAATTCATAAATTTTAGGAATTTGTAACCTCGCTGTGTTTCAAAGCTTAAAACACACTATTAACATGCTGGTGTACAATACATTATTTTGAATGAATTTTTTTGCTTATTTTGTCATATTTAGGTAGAATTAGCTAAATTATACTGATCTGATGTGTTAAAATATTTAAATTCATAAATTTTTAAAAATTTGAAAACTGGCTTTATTTTCAAGCTTAAAACACGCTATGAACCTGCTGGTGTACAATACAATATTTTGAATCACGTTTTCACTGATTTTGTCATATTTAAGTAGAATTAGCTAAATTATACTGAACTGCAATGTTAAACTATTCATAACATTTAGGAATTTGTAACCTGGCTGTGTTTCAAAGCTTAAAACACACTATGAACATGCTGCTGTACAATACAATATTTTGAATGAATTTTTTCCTGAAATTTGTCATATTTACATAGAATTAGGTAAATTATACTGAACTCCAATGTTAAAGTATTCAAATTCATAAATTTTTAGGAATTTGTAACCTGGCTAAATTTTTTCACTGATTTTGTTTTATTTAGGTAGAATTAGCTATATTATAATGAACTCAATGTTAACATATTCAATTTCATCCATTTTGAGGAATTTGTAAACTGACTGTATTTCCAAGCTTAAAATGTGCTATGAATATGCTAATGTACAATACTATATTTTGAATGATTTTTTTCAGTGATTTTGTCATATATATGTAGAATTAGCTAAGTTGTACCAAATTGCAATTGTAAAGTATCCAATACATCAATTTTTAGGAATTTGTAACCATGCTGTATTTCAAAGCTTAAAACCCGCTAAGACCATGCTGGTGTACAGTACTATATTTTGAATGAATTTTTTTGCTGGTTTTGTCATATTTAGGTAGAATTAGCTAAATGATACTGAACTGCAATGTTAAAGTATAAAAATTCATCAATTTTAAAAATTTGTAATCTGGCTGAATTCCCAAGCTTAAAACATGCTATGAACATGCTGGTGTACAATACTATATTTTGAATGAATTTTTTCACTGATTTTGTTTTATTTAGGTAGAATTTGCTATATTATACTGAACTCTATGTTAAAGTATTCAATTTTATCCATTTTTACAAATTTGTAAACTGACTGTATTTCCAAGCTTAAAACACCAAATTTTAGGATTTTGCAATCTTACTTTATTTCCAAGCTTAAAATGCGCTATGAACCTGCTGGTGTACAATACTATATTTTGAATGACTTTTTCACTGATTTTGTCATATTTAAGTAGAATTAGCTAAATTATACGTAACTGCATTGGTAAAGTATTCAAATTCATAAATTTTAGGAATTTGTAACCTGGCTGTGTTTCAAAGCTTAAAACACGCTATGAACATGCTGGTGTACAATACTATATTTTGAATGAATTTTTTTACTGGTTTTGTCATATTTAGGTAGAATTAGCTAAACTATACTGAACTGCAATGTTAAAGTATTCAAATTCATCAATTTTTAAAAATTTGTAACCTGGCTGTATTTCCATGCATAAAACGCGTAATGACCATGCTGGTGTACAATACTATATTTTGTATGAATTGTTTTGCTGATTTTGTCATATTTAGGTAGAATTAGGTAAATTATACTGAACTCCCATGTTAAAGTATTCAAATTCATAATTTTTTACGAATTTGTAACCTGGCTATATTTCCATGATTAAAACACGCTATGAATATGCTGGTGTACAATACAATATTTTGAAAGAATTTTGTGCTGATTTTGTCATATTTAGGTAGAATTAGCTAAATTATACTGAACTGCTATGTTAAAGTATTCAAATTCATCAATTTTTAAAAATTTGTAACCTGGCTGTATTTCCAAGCTTAAAACGCTAAATGAAGATGCTGGTGTACAATATTATATTTTGTATGAATTTTTTCGCTGATTTTGTCATATTTAGGTAGAATTAGCTACATTATACTGAACTCCAATGTTAAAGTATTCAAATTCATAATTTTTTAGGAATTTTTAACCTCGCTGAATTTTTTTACTGACTTTGTTTTATTTAGGGAGAATTAGCTATATTATACTGAAATCAATGTTAAAGTATTCAATTTCATCCATTTTTAGGAATTTGTAAACTGACTGTATTTCCAAGCTTAAAATGAGCTATGATGATGCTGATGAACAATACTATATTTTGAATGAATTTTTTCAGTGATTTTGTCATATTTAGGTAGAATTAGCTAAGTTGTACCAAACTGCAATCTTAAAGTATCCAATTCATCAATTTTTAAAAATTTGTAACCATGCTGTATTTCCAAGCTTAAAACACTCTATGAACATTCTGGTGTACAGTACAATATTTTAAAAATTTTTTTTGCTGATATTGTCTATATTTAAGTAGAATTAGCTAAATTATACTGAACTGCAATGTTAAAGTATTCAAAATCATCAATTTTTTGTAATTAGTAATCTGGCTGTATTTCCAAGCTTAAAACGTGCGATGAACATGCTGCTGTACAATACTATGTTTTCATAAAAAAAAATCAATAATTTTGTCATATTTAGGTAGAATTAGTTAAATTATACTGAACTACCATGTTAAAATATTCAAATTCACCAATTTTTAGGAATTTAAAATCTGGCTGTATTTCCAAGCTTAAAACACGCTATGACCATGCTGGTGTACATTACTATATTTTGAATGCATTTTTTCACTGATTTTCTCATATTTAGGTAGAATTAGCTAAATTATACTGAACTGCAATGTTAACTTATTTCAATTCATCAAATTTTACGATTTTGCAATCTTACTTTATTTCCAAGCTTAAAATGCGCTATGAACCTGCTGGTGTACAATACTATATTTTGAATGAATTTTTCACTGATTTTGTCATATTTAAGTAGAATTAGCTAAATTATACTGAACTGCAATGTTAAAGTATTCCAATTCATCAATTTTTAAGAATTTGTAACCTGGCTGTATATCTAAGGTTAAAATGCGCTATGAACCTGCTGGCTATATTATGAATAATTTTTTTTGCTGACTTTGTCATATTTAGGTAGAATTTGCTAAATTATACTGAACTGCAATGTTAACGTATTTAAATTCATCAAATTTTAGGATTTTGCAATCTTGCTTTATTTCCAAGCTTAAAATACGCTATGAACATGCTGATGTACATAGTATATTTTGAATGAATTTTTTCAGTGATTTTGTCATATTTAGATACAGTTAGCTAAGTTGTACCAAACTGCAATGTTAACATATTTAAATTCAACCAATTTTAGGATTTTACATACTTCCTTTATTTCCATACTTAAAACCCGCTATAAACTTGGTGGTGTACAGTACTATATTTTGAATGAATTTTTTCACTGATTTTGTTTTATTTAGATAGAATTAGCTATATTATACTGAACTCAATGTTAAAGTACTCAATTTTATCCATTTTTAGGAATTTGTAAACTGACTGTATTTCCAAGCTTAAAATGTACTATGCACATGCTGATGTACAATACTATATTTTGAATGAATTTTTTCAGTGATTTTGTCATATTTAGGTAGAATTATCTTAATTATATTGAATTGCAAAGTTAAAGTATTCAAAATCATCAATTTTTTGGAATTTGTAATCTGAAATTATTTCCAAGCTTTAAAACGTGCTATGAACATGCTGCTGTACAATGCTATGTTTTCAGAAAAGAAATTCACTAATTATGTCATATTTAGGTAGAATTAGCTAAATTATACTGAACTGCCATGTTAAAATATTCAAATTCACCAATTTTTAGGAATTTAAAATCTGGCTGTATTTCCAATCTTAAAACACGCTATGAACATGCTGGTGTACATTACCAAATTTTGAATGAATTTTTTCGCTGATTTTGTCATATTTAGGTAGAATTAGCTACATTATGCTGAACTGCAATGTTAAAGTATTCAAATTCATTAATATTTAGAAATTTGTAAACTGGCTGTATTTCCAAGCATATAAACCGCAATGACCATGCTGGTGTACAATACTATATTTTGTATGAATTTTTTCCTAAAATTTGTCATATTTAGGTAGAATGAGGTAAATTATACTGAACTCCAATGTTAAAGTATTCAAATTCATAAATTTTTAGGAATTTGTAACCTGGCTGTATTTCCAAGCTTAAAACACGCTATGAACATGCTGGTGTATAATACAATATTTTCAAAGAATTTTTGGCTGATTTTGTCATATTTAGGTAGAATTAGCTAAATTATACTGAACTGCAATGTTAAAGTATTCAAAATCATCAATTTTTTGTAATTAGTAATCTGGCTGTATTTCCAAGCTTAAAACGTGCTATGAACATGCTGCTGTACAGTAGTATGTTTTCATAAAAAAAATTCAATAATTTTGTCATATTTAGGTAGAATTAGTTAAATTATACTAAACTGCAATGTTAAAATATTCAAATTCACTAATTTTTAGGAATTTAAAATCTGGCTGTATTTCCAAGCTTAAAACACGCTATGAACATGCTGGTGTACATTACCAAATTTTGAATGAATTTTTTCACTGATTTTGTCGTATTTAGGTAGAATTAGCTACATTATGCTGAACTGCAATGTTAAAGTATTCAAATTCATAAATATTTAAGAATTTGTAAACTGGCTGTATTTCCAAGCATAACATGCACAATGTCCATGCTGGTGTACAATACTATATTTTGTATGAATTTTTTTCCTGAAATTTGTCATATTTAGGCAGAATGAGGTAAATTATACTGAACTCCAATGTTAAAGTATTCAAATTCATAAATTTTTAGGAATTTGTAACCTGGCTGTATTTCCAAGCTTAAAACACGCTATGAACATGCTGGTGTACAATACAATATTTTGTGAGAATTTTTTGCTGATTTTGTCATATTTAGGTAGTATTAGCTAAATGCTACTGAACTGCAATGTTAACGTATTTAAATTCATCAAATTTTAGGATTTTGCAATCTTACTTTATTTCCAAGCTTAAAATGTGCTATGAACCTGCTGGTGTACAATACTATATTTTGAATGACTTTTTCACTGATTTTTTCATATTTAAGTAGAATTAGCTAAATTATACTGAACTGCAATGTTAAAGTATTCAAATTCATAAATGTTAGGAATTTGTAACCTGGCTGTGTTTCAAAGCTTAAAACACACTATCAACATGCTGGTGTACAATACAATATTTTGAATGAATTTTTTTGCTTCTTTTGTCATATTTAGGTAGAAATAGCTAAATTATACTGAACTGCAATGTTAGAGTATTTAAATTCATAAATTTTTAAAAATTTGTAACCTGGCTGTATTTCCAAGCATAAAATGTGCAATGACCATGCTGGTGTACAATACTATATTTTGTATGAATTTTTTGCTGAGTTTGTCATATTTAGGTAGAATTAGCTACATTATACTGAACTCCAATGTTAAAGTATTCAAATTCATAAGTTTTTAGGAATTTGTAACCTCGCTGAATTTTTTCACTGATTTTGTCATATTTAGGTAGTATTAGCTAAATTATACTTAACTTCAATGTTAACGTATTTAAATTCATCAAATTTTAGGATTTTGCAATCTTGCTTTATTTTCAAGCTTAAGTTACGCTATGAACATGCTGATGTACATACTATATTTTGAATGAATTTTTTCAGTGATTTTGTCATATTTAAATACAGTTAGCTAAGTTGTACCAAACTGCAATGTTAACATATTTAAATTCATGAAATTTTAGGATTTTCCATACTTCCTTTATTTCCAAGCTTAAAACACGCTATAAACTTGGTGGTGTACAATACTATATTTTGAATGAATTTTTTCACTGATTTTGTTTTATTTAGATAGAATTAGCTATATTATACTGAATTCAATGTTAAAGTATTCAAAATCATCAATTTTTGGAATTTGTAATCTGAATGTATTTCCACGCTTAAAACACGCTATGAACATGCTGGTGTTCAATACTATGTTTTCGTAAAAGAAATTCACTAATTTTGTCATATTTAGGTAGAATTAGCTAATTTATACTGAACTGCCAAGTTAAAATATTCAAATTCACCAATTTTTAGGAATTTAAAATCTGGCTGTATTTCCAAGCTTAAAACACGCTATGAACATGCTGGTGCACTTTACCAAATTTTGAATGCATTTTTTCACTGATTTTGTCATATTTAGGTAGAATTAGCTAAATTATACTGATCTGCATTATTAAAGTATTCAAATTCATAAATATTTAGGAATTTGTAACCTGGCTGTGTTTAAAAGCTTAAAACAGACTATGAACTTGCTGGTGTACAATACAATATTTTGAATGAATTTTTTTACTGATTTTGTCATATTTAGGTAGAATTAGCTAAATTATACTGAACTGCAATGTTAAAGTATTCAAATTCATCAATTTTTAAAAATTTGTAACCAGGCTTCATTTCCAAGCTTAAAACGCGCTATGAACATGCTGGTATACAGTACTATATTTTGAATGAATTTTTTTTCGTGAAATCTGTCCGATCTACATAGAATTACGTAAATTATACTGAACTCCAATTTTAAAGTATTCAAATTCATAAATTTTTAGGAATTTGTAACCTGGCTGTATTTCCAAGCTTAAAACACGAAATTTTAGGATTTTGCAATCTTACTTTATTTCCAAGCTTAAAATGCGCTATGAACCTGCTGGTTTACAATACTGTATTTTGAATGACTTTTTCACTGATTTTGTCATATTTAAGTAGAATTATCTAAATTATACTGAACTGCAATGTTAAAGTATTCAAATTCATAAATTTTAGGAATTTGTAACCTCGCTGTGTTTCAAAGCTTAAAACACACTATTAACATGCTGGTGTACAATACATTATTTTGAATGAATTTTTTTGCTTATTTTGTCATATTTAGGTAGAATTAGCTAAATTATACTGATCTGATGTGTTAAAATATTTAAATTCATAAATTTTTAAAAATTTGAAAACTGGCTTTATTTTCAAGCTTAAAACACGCTATGAACCTGCTGGTGTACAATACAATATTTTGAATCACGTTTTCACTGATTTTGTCATATTTAAGTAGAATTAGCTAAATTATACTGAACTGCAATGTTAAACTATTCATAACATTTAGGAATTTGTAACCTGGCTGTGTTTCAAAGCTTAAAACACACTATGAACATGCTGCTGTACAATACAATATTTTGAATGAATTTTTTTCCTGAAATTTGTCATATTTACATAGAATTAGGTAAATTATACTGAACTCCAATGTTAAAGTATTCAAATTCATAAATTTTTAGGAATTTGTAACCTGGCTAAATTTTTTCACTGATTTTGTTTTATTTAGGTAGAATTAGCTATATTATAATGAACTCAATGTTAACATATTCAATTTCATCCATTTTGAGGAATTTGTAAACTGACTGTATTTCCAAGCTTAAAATGTGCTATGAATATGCTAATGTACAATACTATATTTTGAATGATTTTTTTCAGTGATTTTGTCATATATATGTAGAATTAGCTAAGTTGTACCAAATTGCAATTGTAAAGTATCCAATTCATCAATTTTTAGGAATTTGTAACCATGCTGTATTTCAAAGCTTAAAACACACTATGAACATACTGGTGTACAATACAATATTTTGAAAGAATTTTTTGCTGATTTTGTCATATTTAGGTAGAATTATCTAAATTATCCTGAACTGCAATGTTAAAGTATAAAAATTCATCAAGTTTTATTAATTTGTCACCTGGCTGTATTTCCAAGCTTAAAACATGCTATGAACATGCTGGTGTACAATACTATATTTTGAATGAATTTTTTCACTGATTTTGTTTTATTTAGGTAGAATTTGCTATATTATACTGAACTCTATGTTAAAGTATTCAATTTTATCCATTTTTACAAATTTGTAAACTGACTGTATTTCCAAGCTTAAAACACCAAATTTTAGGATTTTGCAATCTTACTTTATTTCCAAGCTTAAAATGCGCTATGAACCTGCTGGTGTACAATACTATATTTTGAATGACTTTTTCACTGATTTTGTCATATTTAAGTAGAATTAGCTAAATTATACGTAACTGCATTGGTAAAGTATTCAAATTCATAAATTTTAGGAATTTGTAACCTGGCTGTGTTTCAAAGCTTAAAACACACTATGAACATGCTGGTGTACAATACAATATCTTGAATGAATTTTTTTGCTTATTTTGTCATATTTAGGTAGAATTAGCTAAATTATACTGAACTGCAATGTTAAAGTATTTAAATTCATAAATTTTTAAAAATTTGAAAACTGGCTGTATTTCCATGCATAAAACGCGTAATGACCATGCTGGTGTACAATACTATATTTTGTATGAATTGTTTTGCTGATTTTGTCATATTTAGGTAGAATTAGGTAAATTATACTGAACTCCCATGTTAAAGTATTCAAATTCATAATTTTTTACGAATTTGTAACCTGGCTATATTTCCATGATTAAAACACGCTATGAATATGCTGGTGTACAATACAATATTTTGAAAGAATTTTGTGCTGATTTTGTCATATTTAGGTAAAATTAGCTAAATTATACTGAACTGCAATGTTAAAGTATTTAAATTCATCAATTTTTAAAAATTTGTAACCAGGCTGTATTTCCAAGCTTAAAACGCGCTATGAACATGCTGGTGTACAGTAATATATTTTTAATAAAATTTTTTTGCTGATTTTGTCATATTTAGGTAGAATTAGCTACATTATACTGAACTCCAATGTTAAAGTATTCAAATTCATAATTTTTTAGGAATTTTTAACCTCGCTGAATTTTTTTACTGACTTTGTTTTATTTAGGGAGAATTAGCTATATTATACTGAAATCAATGTTAAAGTATTCAATTTCATCCATTTTTAGGAATTTGTAAACTGACTGTATTTCCAAGCTTAAAATGAGCTATGATGATGCTGATGAACAATACTATATTTTGAATGAATTTTTTCAGTGATTTTGTCATATTTAGGTAGAATTAGCTAAGTTGTACCAAACTCTAATCTTAAAGTATCCAATTCATCAATTTTTAAAAATTTGTAACCATGCTGTATTTCCAAGCTTAAAACACTCTATGAACATTCTGGTGTACAGTACAATATTTTAAAAATTTTTTTTGCTGATATTGTCTATATTTAAGTAGAATTAGCTAAATTATACTGAACTGCAATGTTAAAGTATTCAAAATCATCAATTTTTTGTAATTAGTAATCTGGCTGTATTTCCAAGCTTAAAACGTGCGATGAACATGCTGCTGTACAATACTATGTTTTCATAAAAAAAAATCAATAATTTTGTCATATTTAGGTAGAATTAGTTAAATTATACTGAACTGCCATGTTAAAATATTCAAATTCACCAATTTTTAGGAATTTAAAATCTGGCTGTATTTCCAAGCTTAAAACACGCTATGAACATGCTGGTGTACATTACCAAATTTTGAATGCATTTTTTCACTGATTTTCTCATATTTAGGTAGAATTAGCTAAATTATACTGAACTGCAATGTTAACTTATTTCAATTCATCAAATTTTACGATTTTGCAATCTTACTTTATTTCCAAGCTTAAAATGCGCTATGAACCTGCTGGTGTACAATACTATATTTTGAATGACGGTTTTCACTGATTTTGTCATATTTAGGTAGAATTAGCTAAATTATACTGAACTGCAATGTTAAAGTATTCCAATTCATCAATTTTTAAAAATTTGTATCCTAGCTGTATATCTAAGGTTAAAATGCGCTATGAACCTGCTGGCTATATTATGAATAATTTTTTTTGCTGACTTTGTCATATTTAGGTAGAATTTGCTAAATTATACTGAACTGCAATGTTAACGTATTTAAATTCATCAAATTTTAGGATTTTGCAATCTTGCTTTATTTCCAAGCTTAAAATACGCTATGAACATGCTGATGTACATACTATATTTTGAATGAATTTTTTCAGTGATTTTGTCATATTTAGATACAGTTAGCTAAGTTGTACCAAACTGCAATGTTAACATATTTAAATTCAACCAATTTTAGGATTTTACATACTTCCTTTATTTCCATACTTAAAACCCGCTATAAACTTGGTGGTGTACAGTACTATATTTTGAATGAATTTTTTCACTGATTTTGTTTTATTTAGATAGAATTAGCTATATTATACTGAACTCAATGTTAAAGTACTCAATTTTATCCATTTTTAGGAATTTGTAAACTGACTGTATTTCCAAGCTTAAAATGTACTATGCACATGCTGATGTACAATACTATATTTTGAATGAATTTTTTCAGTGATTTTGTCATATTTAGGTAGAATTATCTTAATTATATTGAATTGCAAAGTTAAAGTATTCAAAATCATCAATTTTTTGGAATTTGTAATCTGAAATTATTTCCAAGCTTTAAAACGTGCTATGAACATGCTGCTGTACAATGCTATGTTTTCAGAAAAGAAATTCACTAATTATGTCATATTTAGGTAGAATTAGCTAAATTATACTGAACTGCCATGTTAAAATATTCAAATTCACCAATTTTTAGGAATTTAAAATCTGGCTGTATTTCCAATCTTAAAACACGCTATGAACATGCTGGTGTACATTACCAAATTTTGAATGAATTTTTTCGCTGATTTTGTCATATTTAGGTAGAATTAGCTACATTATGCTGAACTGCAACGTTAAAGTATTCAAATTCATTAATATTTAGGAATTTGTAAACTGGCTGTATTTCCAAGCATAAAAACCGCAATGACCATGCTGGTGTACAATACTATATTTTGTATGAATTTTTTCCTAAAATTTGTCATATTTAGGTAGAATGAGGTAAATTATACTGAACTCCAATGTTAAAGTATTCAAATTCATAAATTTTTAGGAATTTGTAACCTGGCTGTATTTCCAAGCTTAAAACACGCTATGAACATGCTGGTGTATAATACAATATTTTCAAAGAATTTTTGGCTGATTTTGTCATATTTAGGTAGAATTAGCTAAATTATACTGAACTGCAATGTTAAAGTATTCAAAATCATCAATTTTTTGTAATTAGTAATCTGGCTGTATTTCCAAGCTTAAAACGTGCTATGAACATGCTGCTGTACAGTAGTATGTTTTCATAAAAAAAATTCAATAATTTTGTCATATTTAGGTAGAATTAGCTACATTATGCTGAACTGCAATGTTAAAGTATTCAAATTCATAAATATTTAAGAATTTGTAAACTGGCTGTATTTCCAAGCATAACATGCACAATGTCCATGCTGGTGTACAATACTATATTTTGTATGAATTTTTTTCCTGAAATTTGTCATATTTAGGCAGAATGAGGTAAATTATACTGAACTCCAATGTTAAAGTATTCAAATTCATAAATTTTTAGGAATTTGTAACCTGGCTGTATTTCCAAGCTTAAAACACGCTATGAACATGCTGGTGTACAATACAATATTTTGTGAGAATTTTTTGCTGATTTTGTCATATTTAGGTAGTATTAGCTAAATTATACTGAACTGCAATGTTAACGTATTTAAATTCATCAAATTTTAGGATTTTGCAATCTTACTTTATTTCCAAGCTTAAAATGTGCTATGAACCTGCTGGTGTACAATACTATATTTTGAATGACTTTTTCACTGATTTTTTCATATTTAAGTAGAATTAGCTAAATTATACTGAACTGCAATGTTAAAGTATTCAAATTCATAAATGTTAGGAATTTGTAACCTGGCTGTGTTTCAAAGCTTAAAACACACTATCAACATGCTGGTGTACAATACAATATTTTGAATGAATTTTTTTGCTTCTTTTGTCATATTTAGGTAGAAATAGCTAAATTATACTGAACTGCAATGTTAGAGTATTTAAATTCATAAATTTTTAAAAATTTGTAACCTGGCTGTATTTCCAAGCATAAAATGTGCAATGACCATGCTGGTGTACAATACTATATTTTGTATGAATTTTTTGCTGATTTTGTCATATTTACGTAGAATTAGCTACACTATACTGAACTCCAATGTTAAAGTATTCAAATTTATAATGTTTTAGGAATTTGTAGCCTCGCTGAATTTTTTCACTGATTTTGTTTTATTGAGGTAGAATTAGCTATATTATACTGAACTCAATGTGAAAGTATTCAAAATCATCAATTTTTTGGTATTAGTAATCTGGCTGTATTTCCAAGCTTAAAACGTGCTATGAACATGCTGCTGTACAATACTATGTTTTCATAAAAGAAATTCACTAATTTTGTCATATTTAGGTAGAATCAGCTAAATTATACTGAACTGCCATGTTAAAATATTCAAATTCACCAATTTTTAGGAATTTAAAATCTGGTTGTATTTCCAAGCTTAAAACACGCTATGAACATGCTGGTGTACATTACCAAATTTTGAATGCATTTTTTCACTGATTTTGTCATATTTAGGTAGAATTAGCTAAATTAAACTGAACTGCAAGGTTAAAGTATTCAAATTCATAAATATTTAGGAATTTGTAACCTGAGTGTGTTTCAAAGCTTAAAACACACTATGAACTTGCTGGTGTACAATACAATATTTTGAATAATTATTTTTGCTAACTTTGTCATATTTAGGTAGAATTTTGCTAAATTATACTGAACTGCAATGTTAACGTATTTGAATTCATCAAATTTTAGGATTTTGCAATCTTGCTTTATTTCCAAGCTTAAAATACGCTATGAACATGCTGATGTACATACTATATTTTGAATCAATTTTTTCAGTGATTTTGTCATATTTAGATAAAGTTAGCTAAGTTGTACCAAACTGCAATGTTAACATATTTAAATTCATCAAATTTTAGGATTTTGCATACTTCCTTTATTTCCAAGCTTAAAACAAGCTATAAACTTGGTGGTGTACAATAGTATATTTTGAATTAATTTTTTGACTGATTTTGTCATATTTAGGTAGAATTAGCTAAATGATACTGAACTGCAATGTTAAAGTATTCAAATTCATCAATTGTAAAAATTTGTAACCTGGCTGAATTCCCAAGCTTAAAACATGCTATGAACATGCTGGTGTACAATACTATATTTTGAATGAATTTTTTCACTGATTTTGTTTTATTTAGGTAGAATTAGCTTTATTATACTGAACTCAATGTTAAAGTATTCAATTTTATCCATTTTTAGGAATTTGTAAACTGACTGTATTTCCAAGCTTAAAATATACTATGAACATGCTGATGTTCAATACTATATTTTGAATGAATTTTTTCAGTGATTTTGTCATATTTAGGTAGAATTAGCTCAATTATACTGAACTGCCATGTTAAAATATTCAAATTCACCAATTTTTAGGAATTTAAAATCTGGCTGTATTTCCAAGCTTAAAACATAATATGAACATGCTGGTGTACATTACCAAATTTTGAATGAATTTTTTCGCTGATTTTGTCATATTTAGGTAGAATTAGCTA
This sequence comes from Epiperipatus broadwayi, assembly GCA_028023455.1. Lineage (NCBI taxonomy): Eukaryota > Metazoa > Onychophora > Udeonychophora > Euonychophora > Peripatidae > Epiperipatus > Epiperipatus broadwayi. Next base: position 104,747 of record JAQFVV010006700.1, read on the forward strand.
AATTATGCTGAACTGCAATGTTAAAGTATTCAAATTCATAAATGTTTAGGAATTTGTACACTGGCTGTATTTCCAATCATAAAACGCGCAATGAACATGCTGGTGTACAATACTATATTTTGTATGAATTTTTTTGCTGATTTTGTCATATTTAGGTAGAATTAGGTAAATTATACTGAACTCCAATGTTAAAGTATTCAAATTCATAAATTTTTACGAATTTGTAACCTGGCTGTATTTCCAAGCTTAAAACACGCTATGAACATGCTGGTGTACAATACAATAATTTGAAAGAATTTTGGGCTGATTTTGTCATATTTAGGTAGTATTAGCTAAATTATACTGAACTGCAATGTTAACGTATTTAAATTCATCAAATTTTAGGATTTTGCAATCTTACTTTATTTCCAAGCTTAAAATGCGCTATGAACCTGCTGGTGTACAATAATATATTTTGAATGACTTTTGAACTGATTTTGTCTTATTTAAGTAGAATTAGCTAAATTATATAAAACTGCAATGTTAAAGTATTCATAAATTTTTAGGAATTTGTAACCTGTCTGTGTTTCAAAGCTTAAAACACACTATGAACATGCTGGTATACAATACAATATTTTGAATAAATTTTTTTCCTGAAATTTGTCATATTTACATAGAATTAGGTAAATAATAATGAACTCCAATGTTAAAGTATTCAAATTCATAAATTTTTAGGAATTTGTAACCTGGCTGAATTTTTTCACTGATTTTGTTTTATTTAGGTAGAATTAGGTATATTATACTGAACTCAATGTTAAAGTATTCAATTTCATCCATTTTCAGGAATTTGTAAACTGACTGTATTTCCAAGCTTAAAATGTGCTATGAACATGCTGATGTACAATACTATATTTTGAATGAATTTTTTCAGTGATTTTGTCATATATAGGTAGAATTAGCTGAGTTGTACCAAACTGCAATCGTAAAGTATCCAATTCATCAATTTTTAGAAATTTGTAATCATGCTGTATTTCAAAGCTTAAATCACACTATGAACATACTGGTGTACAATACAATATTTTGAAAGAATTTTTTGCTGATTTTGTCATATTTAGGTAGAATGAGCTAAATTATACTGAACTGCAATGTTAACGTATTTAAATACATCAAATTTTACGATTTTGCAATCTTACTTTATGTCCAAGCTTAAAATGCGCTACAAACCTGCTGGTGTACAATACTATATTTTGAATGACGTTTTTCACTGATTTTGTCATATTTAAGTAGAATTAGCTAAATTATACTGAACTGCAATGTTAAAATATTCCAATTCATCAATTTTTAAGAATTTGTAACCTGGCTGTATTTCTAAGTTTAAAATGCGCTATGAACATGCTGGGGTACAATGCTATATATTGAATAATTTTTTTTGCTGACTTTGTCATATTTAGGTAGAATTTGCTAAATTATACTTAACTGCATTGTTACCGTATTTAAATTCATCAAATTTTAGGATTTTGCAATCTTGCTTTATTTCCAAGCTTAAAATACGCTATGAACATGGTGATGTACATACTATATTTTGAATGAATTTTTTCAGTGATTTTGTCATATTTAGATATAGTTAGCTAAGTTGTACCAAACGGCAATGTTAACATATTTAATTTCATCAAATTTTAGGATTTTCCATACTTCCTTTATTTCCAAGCTTAAAACACGCTATAAACTTGGTGGTGTACAATACTATATTTTGAATGAATTTTTTCACTGATTTTGTTTTATTTAGATAGAATTAGCTATATTATACTGAACTCGATGTTAAAGTACTCAATTTTATCCATTTTTAGGAATTTGTAAACTGACTGTATTTCCAAGCTTAAAATGTACTATGAACATGCTGATGTACAATACTATATTTTGAATGAATTTTTTCAGTGATTTTGTCATACTTAGGTAGAATTAGCTCAATTATATTGAACTGCAATGTTAAAGTATTCAAAATCATCAATTTTTTGGAATTTGTAAACTGACTGTATTTCCAAAGCATAAAATGTACTATTAACATGCTGATGTACAATACTATATTTTGAATGAATTTTTTCAGTGATTTTGTCATATTTAGGTAGAATTAGCTTAATTATATTGAACTTCAATGTTAAAGTATTCAAAATCATCAATTTTTTGGAATTTGTAATCTGAATGTATTTCCATGCTTAAAACGTGCTATGAACATGCTGCTGTACAATACTATGTTTTCGTAAAAGAAATTCACTAATTTTGTCATATTTAGGTAGAATTAGCTAAATTATACTGAACTGCCATGTTAAAATATTCAAATTCACCAATTTTTAGGAATTTAAAATGTGGCTGTATTTTCAAGCTTAAAACCCGCTATGAACATGCTTGTGTACATTACCAAATTTTGAATGAATTTTTTCGCTGATTTTGTCATATTTTGGTAGAATTATCGAAATTATGCTGAACTGCAATGTTAAAGTATTCAAATTTATAAATATTTAGAAATTTGTAAACTGGCTGTATTTCCAAGCATAAAACACGCAATGACCATGCTGGTGTACAATACAATATTTTGAAAGAATTTCTTGATGATTTTGTCATATTTAGGTAGTATTAGCTAAATTATACTGAACTGCAATGTTAATGTATTTAAATTCATCAAATTTTAGGATTTTGCAATCTTACTTTATTTCCAAGCTTAAAATGTGCTATGAACCTGCTGGTGTACAATATATTTTGAATGACCTTTTCACTGATTTTGTCATATTTAAGTAGAATTAGCTAAATTATACTGTACTGCAATGTTAAACTATTCAAATTCATAAATTTTTAGGAATTTGTAACCTGGCTTTGTTTAAAACTTAAAACACACATGACATGCTGGTGTACAATACAATATTTTTAATGAATTTTTTTGCTTATTTTGTCATATTTAGGTAGAATTAGCTAAATTATACTGAAGTGCAATGTTAAAGTATTTAAATTCATAAATTTTTAAAAATTTGTAACCTGGCTGTATTTCCAAGCATAAAACGCGCAATGACCATGCTGTTGTACAAGACTATATTTTGTATGAATTTTTTGCTGATTTTGTCATATTTAGGTAGAATTATCTAAATTATACTGAACTCCAATGTTAAAGTATTCAAATTCATAAATTTTTAGGAATTTGTAACCTGGCTGAATTTTTTCACTGATTTTGTTTTATTTAGGTAGAATTAGCTATATTATACTGAACTCAATGTTAAAGTATTCAATTTCATCCATTTTTTGGAATTTGTAAACTGACTGTATTTCCAAGCTTAAAATGTGCTAAGAACATGCTGATGTACAATACTATATTTTGAATGAATTTTTTCAGTGATTTTGTCATATATAGGTAGAATTAGCTAAGTTGTACCAAACTGCAATCGTAAAGTATCCAATACATCAATTTTTAGGAATTTGTAACCATGCTGTAATTCCAAGCTTAAAACACACTATGAACATACTGGTGTACAATACAATATTTTGAAAGAATTTTTTGCTGATTTTGTCAGATTTACGTTGATTTAGCTAAATTATACTGAACTGCAATGTTAACTTATTTAAATTCATCAAATTTTACGATTTTGCAGTCTTACTTTATTTCAAAGCTTAAAATGCGCTATGAACCTGCTGGTGTACAATACTATATTTTGAATGACGGTTTTCACTGATTTTGTCATATTTAAATAGAATTAGCTAAATTATACTGAACTGCAATGTTAAAGTATTCCAATTCATCAATTTTTAAGAATTTGTAACCTGGCTGTATTTCTAAGGTTAAAATGCGCTATGAACATGCTGGGGTACAATGCTATATTTTGAATAATTTTTTTTGCTGACTTTGTCATATTTAGGTAGAATTTGCTAAATTATACTGAACTGCAATGTTAACGTATTTAAATTCATCAAATTTTACGATTTTGCAATCTTGCTTTATTTCCAAGCTTAAAATACGCTATAAACTTGGTGGTGTACAATACTATATTTTGAATGAATTTTTTCACTGATTTTGTTTTATTTAGATAGAATTAGCTATATTATAATGAACTCAATGTTAAAGTACTCAATTTTATCCATTTTTAGGAATTTGTAAACTGACTGTATTTCCAAGCTTAAAATGTACTATGAACATGCTGATGTACAATACTATATTTTGAATGAATTTTTTCAGTGATTTTGTCATATTTAGGTAGAATTAGCTTAATTATATTGAACTGCAATGTTAAAGTATTCAAAATCATCAATTTTTGGAATTTGTAATCTGAATGTATTTCCAAGCTTAAAACGTGCTATGAACATGCTGCTGTACAATACTATGTTTTCGTAAAAGAAATTTACTAATTTTGTCATATTTAGGTAGAATTAGCTAAATTATACTGAACTGCCATGTTAAAGTATTCAAATTCATAAATATTTAGGAATTTGTAACCTAGCTGTATTTCCAAGCTTAAAACACGCTATGAACATGCTGGTGTACTTTACCAAATTTTGAATGAATTTTTTCACTGATTTTGTCATATTTAGGAAGAATTAGCTAAATTATGCTGAACTGCAATGTTAAAATATTCAAATTCATAAATATTTAGGAATTTGTAACCTAGCTGTATTTCCAAGCTTAAAACACGCTATGACCATGCTGGTGTACAATAGAATATTTTGAAAGAATTTTTTGATGATTTTGTCATATTTAGGTAGTATTAGCTAAATTATACTGAACTGCAATGTTAACATATTTAAATTCATCAAATTTTAGGATTTTGCAATATTACTTTATTTCCAAGCTTAAAATGTGCTATGAACCTGCTGTCTTACAATACTATATTTTGAATGACCTTTTCACTGATTTTGTCATATTTAAGTAGAATTAGCTAAATTATACTGAACTGCAATGTTAAAGTATTTAAATTCATAAATTTTAGGAATTTGTAACCTGGCTGTGTTTCAAAGCTTAAAACACACTAACAACATGCTCGTGTACAATACAATATTTTGAATGAATTTTGTCCTGATTTTGTAATATTTAGGTAGTATTAGCTAAATTATACTGAACTGCTATGTTAAAGTATTTAAATTCATAAATTTTTAAAAATTTGTAACCTGGCTGTATTTCCATGCATAAAATGCGCAATGACCATGCTGGAGTACAATACTATATTTTGTATGAATTTTTTGCTGAGTTTGTCATATTTAGGTAGAATTAGCTACATTATACTGAACTCCAATGTTAAACTATTCAAATTCATAAGTTTTTAGGAATTTGTAACCTCGCTGAATTTTTTCACTGATTTTGTCATATTTAGGTAGTATTAGCTAAATTATACTTAACTTCAATGTTAACGTATTTAAATTCATCAAATTTTAGGATTTTGCAATCTTGCTTTATTTTCAAGCTTAATTTACGCTATGAACATGCTGATGTACATACTATATTTTGAATGCATTTTTTCACTGATTTTGTCATATTTAGGTAGAATTAGCTAAATTATACTGAACTGCAATGTTAAAGTATTCAAATTCATAAATATTTAGGAATTTGTAACCTGGCTGTGTTTCAAAGCTTAAAACACACTATGAACTTGCTGGTGTACAATACAATATTTTGAATGAATTTTCTTGCTTATTTTGTCATATTTATGTAGAATTAGCTAAATTATACTGAACTGCCATGTTAAAGTATTTAAGTTCATAAATTTTTAAAAATTTGTAAACTGGCTGTATTTCCAAGCATAAAACGCGCAATGACCATGCTGGTGTACAATACTATGTTTTGTATGAATTTTTTTCCTGAAATTTGTCATATTTACATAAAATTAGGTAAATTATACTGAACTCCAATGTTAAAGTAGTCAAATTCATAAATTTTTAGGAATTTGTAACCTGGCTGTATTTCCAAGATTAAAACACCAAATTTTAGGATTTTGCAATCTTACTTTATTTCCAAGCTTAAAATGCGCTGTGAACCTACTGGTGTACAATACTATATTTGGAATGATTTTTCACTGATTTTGTCATATTTAAGTAGAATTAGCTACATTATACTGAACTGCAATATTAAAGTATTCAAATTCATAAATTTTAAAAATTTGTAACCTGGCTGTGTTTCAAAGCTGAAAACACACTATGAAGATGCTGGCATACAATACAATATTTTGAATGAATTTTTTTGCTTATTTTGTCATATTTAGGTAGAATTAGCTAAATTATACTGAACTGCAATGTTAAAGTATTTAAATTCATAAATTTTTAGGAATTTGTAACCTGGCTGAATTTTTTCACTGATTTTGTTTTATTTAGGTAGAATTAGCTATATTATACTGAACTCAATGTTAAAGTATTCAATTTCATACATTTTGAAAAATTTGTAAACTGACTGTATTTCCAAGCTTAAAATGTGCTATGAACATGCTGATGTACAATACTATATTTTGAATGAATTTTTTCAGTGATTTTGTCATATTTCGATACAGTTAGCTAAGTTGTACCAACCTGCAATGTTAACGTATTTAAATTCATCAAATTTTAGGATATTGCATACTTGTTTTATTTCCAAGCTTAAAACAGGCTATAAAATTGGTGGTGTACAATACTATATTTTGAATGAATTTTTTCACTGATTTTGTTTTATTTAGGTAGAATTAGCTATATTATACTGAACTCAATGTTAAAGTACTCAATTTTATCCATTTTTAGGAATTTGTAAACTGACTGTATTTCCAAGCTTAAAATGTACTATGAACATGCTGATGTACAATACTATATTTTGAATGAATTTTTTTGCTTATTTTGTCATATTTATGTAGAATTAGCTAAATTATAGTGAACTGCAATGTTAAAGTATTTAAATTCATAAATTTTTAAAAATTTGTAAACTGGCTGTATTTCCAAGCATAAAACGCACAATGACCATGCTGGTGTACAATACTATATTTTGTATAAATTTTTTTCCTGAAATTTGTCATATTTACATAGAATTACGTAAATTATACTGAACTCCAATGTTAAAGTATTAGAATTCATAAATTTTTAGGAATTTGTAACCTGGGTGTATTTCCAAGCTTAAAACCCCAAATTTTAGGATTTTGCAATCTTACTTTATTTCCAAGCTTAAAATGCGCTATGAACCTGCTGGTGTACAATACTATATTTTGAATGACTTTTTCACTGATTTTGTCATATTTAAGTAGCATTAGCTAAATTATGCTGAACTGCAATGTTAAAGTTTTCAAATTCATAAATTTTAGGAAACTGTAACCTGGCTATGTTTCAAAGCTTAAAACACACTATGAACATGCTGGTGTACAATACAATATTTTGAATGAATTTTTTTGCTTATTTTGTCATATTTAGGTAGAATTAGCTAAATTATACTGAACTCCAATGTTAAAGTATTCAAATTCATAAATTTTTAGGAATTTGTAACCTGGCTGAATTTTTTCACTGATTTTGTTTTATTTAAGTAGAATTAGCTATATTATACTGAACTCAATGTTAAAGTATTCAATTTCATCCATTTTGAAAAATTTGTAAACTGACTGTATTTCCAAGCTTAAAATGTGCTATGAACATGCTGATGTACAATACTATATTTTGAATGAATTTTTTCAGTGATTTTGTCATATATAGGTAGAATTAGCTAAGTTGTACCAAACTGCAATGGTAAAGTATCCAATACATCAATTTTTAGGAATTTGTAACCATGCTGTATTTCTAGCTTAAAACACACTATGAACATAATGGTGTACAATACAATATTTTGAAAGTATTTTTTGCTGATTTTGTCATATTTAGGTAGAATTAGCTAAATTATACTGAACTGCAATGTTAACTTATTTAAATTCATCAAATTTTACGATTTTGCAATCTTACTTTATTTCCAAGCTTAAAATGCGCTATGAACCTGCAGGTGTACAATACTATATTTTGAATGACGGTTTTCACTGATTTTGTCATATTTAAGTAGAATTAGCTAAATTATACTGAACTGCAATGTTAAAGTATTCCAATTCATCAATTTTTAAGAATTTGTAACCTGGCTGTATTTCAAAGGTTAAAATGCGCTATGAACATGCTGGGGTACAATGCTATATTTTGAATAATTTTTTTTACTGACTTTGTCATATTTAGGTAGAATTTGCTAAATTATACTGAACTGCAATTTAAACGTATTTAAATTCATCAAATTTTAGGATTTTGCAATCTTGCTTTATTTCCAAGCTTAAAATACGCTATGAAAATGCTGATGTACATACTATATTTTGAATGAATTTTTTCAGTGATTTTGTCATATTTAGATACAGTTAGCTACGTTGTACCAAACTGCAATGTTAACATATTTAAATTCATCAAATTTTAGGATTTACCATACATCCTTTATTTCCGAGCTTAAAACACGCTATAAACTTGGTGGTGTACAATACTATATTTTGAATGAATTTTTTCACTAATTTTGTTTTATTTAGATAGAATTAGCTATATTATACTGAACTCAATGTTAAAGTACTCAATTTTATCCATTTTGAGGAATTTGTAAACCGACTATTTCCAAGCTTAAAATGTTCTATGAACATGCTGATGTACAATATTATATTTTGAATGAATTTTTTCAGTGATTTTGTCATATTTAGGTAGAATTATCTCAATTATATTGAACTGCAATGTTAAAGTATTCATAATCATCAATTTTTTGGAATTTGTAATCTGAATGTATTTCCAAGCTTAAAAGGTGCTATGAACATGCTGCTGTACAATACTATGTTTTCATAAAAGAAATTCACTAATTTTGTCATATTTAGGTAGAATTAGCTAAATTATACTGAACTGCCATGTTAAAATATTCAAATTCACCAATTTTTAGGAATTTAAAATCTGGCTGTATTTCCAAGCTTAAAACACGCTATGATCAGGCTGGTGTACATTACCAAATTTTGAATGAATTTTTTCACTGATTTTGTCGTATTTAGGTAGAATTAGCTACATTATGCTGAACTGCAATGTTAAAGTATTCAAATTCATAAATATTTAAGAATTTGTAAACTGGCTGTATTTCCAAGCATAACATGCACAATGACCATGCTGGTGTACAATACTATATTTTGTATGAATTTTTTTCCTGAAATTTGTCATATTTAGGTAGAATGAGGTAAATTATACTGAACTCCAATGTTAAAGTATTCAAATTCATAATGTTTTAGGAATTTGTAGCCTCGCTGAATTTTTTCACTGATTTTGTTTTATTGAGGTAGAATTAGCTATATTATACTGAACTCAATGTGAAAGTATTCAAAATCATCGATTTTTTGGTATTAGTAATCTGGCTGCATTTCCAAGCTTAAAACGTGCTATGAACATGCTGCTGTACAATACTATGTTTTCATAAAAGAAATTCACTAATTTTGTCATATTTAGGTAGAATCAGCTAAATTATACTGAACTGCCATGTTAAAATATTCAAATTCACCAATTTTTAGGAATTTAAAATCTGGTTGTATTTCCAAGCTTAAAACACGCTATGAACATGCTGGTGTACATTACCATATTTTGAATGCATTTTTTCACTGATTTTGTCATATTTAGGTAGAATTAGCTAAATTAAACTGAACTACAAGGTTAAAGTATTCAAATTCATAAATATTTAGGAATTTGTAACCTGACTGTGTTTCAAAGCTTAAAACACACTATGAACTTGCTGGTGTACAATACAATATTTTGAATAATTATTTTTGCTAACTTTGTCATATTTAGGTAGAATTTTGCTAAATTATACTGAACTGCAATGTTAACGTATTTGAATTCATCAAATTTTAGGATTTTGCAATCTTGCTTTATTTCCAAGCTTAAAATACGCTATGAACATGCTGATGTACATACTATATTTTGAATGAATTTTTTCAGTGATTTTGTCATATTTAGATAAAGTTAGCTAAGTTGTACCAAACTGCAATGTTAACGTATTTAAATTCATCAAATTTTAGGATTTTGCATACTTTCTTTATTTCCAAGCTTAAAACACGCTATAAACTTGGTGGTGTACAATAGTATATTTTGAATTAATTTTTTGACTGATTTTGTCATATTTAGGTAGAATTAGCTAAATGATACTGAACTGCAATGTTAAAGTATTCAAATTCATCAATTGTAAAAATTTGTAACCTGGCTGAATTCCCAAGCTTAAAACATGCTATCAACATGCTGGTGTACAATACTTTATTTTGTATGAATTTTTTTGCTGATTTTTTCAAACTTAGGTAGAATTAGGTAAATTATACTGAACTCCAATGTTAAAGTATTCAAATTCATAAATGTTTAGTAATTTGTAAACTGACTGTATTTCCAAGCTTAAAATGTACTATGAACATGCTGATGTACAATACTATATTTTGAATGATTTTTTTCAGTGATTTTGTCATATTTAGGTAGAATTAGCTTAATTATACTGAACTGCAATGTTAATGTATTCAAAATCATCAATTTTTTGGAATTAGTAATCTGGCTGTATTTCCAAGCTTAAAACGTGCTATGAACATGCTGGTGTACATTACCAAATTTTGAATGAATTTGTTCACTGATTTTGTCATATTTAGGTAGAATTAGCTAAATTATACTGAACTGCAATGTTAAAGTATTCAAATTCATAATTATTTAGGAATATGTAACCTGTTTGTGTTTCAAAGCTTAAAACACACTATGAACATGCTAGGGTACAATACAATATTTTGAATGCATTTTTTTGCTTATTTTCTCATATTTAGGTAGAATTAGCTAAATTATACCGAACTACAATGTTAAAGTATTTAAATTTATAAATTTTTAAAAATTTGTAACCTGGCTGTATTTCCAAGCATAAAACGCGCAATGACCATGCTGGTGTACAATATTATATTTTGTATGAATTTTTGCTGATTTTGTCATATTTAGGTAGAATTAGCTAAATTATACTGAACTCCAATGTTAAAGTATTCAAATTCATAAATTTTTAGGAATTTGTAACCTGGCTGAATATTTTCACTGATTTTGTTTTATTTAGGTAAATTAGCAATATTATACTGAACTCAATGTTAAAGTATTTAATTTCATTCATTTTGAGGAATTTGTAAACTGACTGTATTTCCAAGCTTAAAATGTGCTATGAACATGCTGATGTACATTACTATATTTTGAATGAATTTTTTCAGTGATTTTCGCATATATAGGTAGAATTAGCTAAGTTGTACCAAACTGCAATCGTAAAGTATCCAATTCATCAATTTTAGGAATTTCTAACCATGCTGTATTTCCAAGCTTAAAACACACTATGAACATACTGGTCTACAATACAATATTTTGAAAGAATTTTTTGCTGATTTTGTCATATTTAGGTAGAAATAGCTAAATTATACTGAACTGCAATGTTAACTTATTTAAATTCATCAAATTTTACGATTTTGCAATCTTACTTTATTTCCAAGTTTAAAATGCGCTATGAACCTGCTGGGGTACAATACTATATTTTGAATGACGGTTTTCACTGATTTTTTCATATTTAAATAGAATTAGCTAAATTATACTGAACTGCAATGTTAAAGTATTCCAATTCATCAATTTTTAAGAATTTGTAACCTGGCTGTATTTCTACGGTTAAAATGCGCCATTAACATGCTGGGGTACAATGCTATATTTTGAATAATTTTTTTTGCTAACTTTGTCATATTTAGGTAGAATTTTGCTAAATTATACTGAACTGCAATGTTAACGTATTTGAATTCATCAAATTTTAGGATTTTGCAATCTTGCTTTATTTCCAAGCTTAAAATACACTATGAACATACTGATGTACATACTATATTTTGAATGAATTTTTTCAGTGATTTTGTCATATTTAGATACAGTTAGCTAAGTTGTACCAAACTGCAATGTTAACATATTTAAATTCATCAAATTTTATGATTTTGCATACATCCTTTATTTCCAAGCTTAAAACACGCTATAAACTTGGTGGTGTACAATACTATATTTTGAATTAATTTTTTGACTGATTTTGTCATATTTAGGTAGAATTAGCTAAATGATACTGAACTGCAATGTTAAAGTATTCAAATTCATCAATTGTAAAAATTTGTAACCTGGCTGAATTCCCAAGCTTAACACATGCTATGAACATGCTGGTTTACAATACTATATTTTGAATGAAATTTTTCACTGATTTTGTTTTATTTAGGTAGAATTAGCTAAATTATACTGAACTGCCATGTTAAAATATTCAAATTCACCAATTTTTAGGAATTTAAAATCTGGCTGTATTTCCAAGCTTAAAAAGTACTATGAACATGCTAGTGTACATTACCAAATTTTGAATGAAGTTTTTCACTGATTTTGTCATATTTAGATAGAATTAGCTAAATTATGCTGAACTGCAGTGTTAATATATTCAAATTCATAAATGTTTAGGAATTTGTACACTGGCTGTATTTCCAAGCATAAAACGCGCAATCACCATGCTGGTGTACAATACTATATTTTGTATGAATTTTTTTGCTGATTTTGTCATATTTAGGTAGAATTAGGTAAATTATACTGAACTCCAATGTTAAAGTATTCAAATTCATAAATTTTTACGAATTTGTAACCTGGCTGTATTTCCAAGCTTAAAACACGCTATGAACATGCTGGTGTACAATACAATAATTTGAAAGAATTTTGGGCTGATTTTGTCATATTTAGGTAGTATTAGCTAAATTATACTGAACTGCAATGTTAACGTATTTAAATTCATCAAATTTTAGGATTTTGCAATCTTACTTTATTTCCAAGCTTAAAATGCGCTATGAACCTGCTGGTGTACAATACTATATTTTGAATGACTTTTTCACTGATTTTGTCTTATTTAAGTAGAATGAGCTAAATTATACAGAACTGCAATGTTAAAGTATTCATAAATTTTTAGGAATTTGTAACCTGTCTGTGTTTCAAAGCTTAAAACACACTATGAACATGCTGGTATACAATACAATATTTTGAATAAATTTTTTTCCTGAAATTTGTCATATTTACATAGAATTAGGTAAATAATAATGAACTCCAATGTTAAAGTATTCAAATTCATAAATTTTTAGGAATTTTTAACCTGGCTGAATTTTTTCACTGATTTTGTTTTATTTAGGTAGAATTGGGTATATTATACTGAACTCAATGTTAAAGTATTGAATTTCATCCATTTTCAGGAATTTGTAAACTGACTGTATTTCCAAGCTTAAAATGTGCTATGAACATGCTGATGTACAATACTATATTTTGAATGAATTTTTTCAGTGATTTTGTCATATATAGGTAGAATTAGCTGAGTTGTACCAAACTGCAATCGTAAAGAATCCAATTCATCAATTTTTAGGAATATGTAATCATGCTGTATTTTAAAGCTTAAAACACACTATGAACATACTGGTGTACAATACAATATTTTGAAAGAATTTTTTGCTGATTTTGTCATATTTAGGTAGAATGAGCTATATTATACTGAACTGCAATGTTAACGTATTTAAATACATCAAATTTTACGATTTTGCAATCTTACTTTATGTCCAAGCTTAAAATGCGCTACAAACCTGCTGGTGTACAAGACTATATTTTGAATGACGTTTTTCACTGATTTTGTCATATTTAAGTAGAATTAGCTAAATTATACTGAACTCCAATGTTAAAGTATTCAAATTCATAAATTTTTAGGAATTTGTAACCTGGCTGTATTTTTATGCTTAAAACACGCTATGAACATGCTGGTGTACAATACAATATTTTGAAAGAATTTTTTGCTGATTTTGTGATATTTAGGTAGTATTAGCTAAATTATACTGTACTGCACTGTTAACGTATTTAAATTCATCAAATTTTAGGATTTTGCAATCTTACTTTATTTCCAAGCTTAAAATATGCTATGAACATGCTGATGTACAATACTATATTTTGAATGAATTTTTTCAGTGATTTTGTCATATATAGGTAGAATTAGCTAAGTTGTACCAAACTGCAATCGTAAAGTATCCAATTCATCAATTTTAGGAATTTCTAACCATGCTGTATTTCCAAGCTTAAAACACACTATGAACATACTGGTGTACAATACAATATTTTGAAAGAATTTTTTGCTGATTTTGTCATATTTAGGTAGAAATAGCTAAATTATACTGAACTGCAATGTTAACTTATTTAAATTCATCATATTTTACGATTTTGCAATCTTACTTTATTTCCAAGTTTAAAATGCGCTATGAACCTGCTGGGGTACAATACTATATTTTGAATGACGGTTTTCACTGATTTTTTCATATTTAAGTAGAATTAGCTAAATTATACTGAACTGCAATGTTAAAGTATTCCAATTCATCAATTTTTAAGAATTTGTAACCTGGCTGTATTTCTAAGGTTAAAATGCGCTATGAACATGCTGGGGTACAATGCTATATTTTGAATAATTTTTTTTACTGACTTTGTCATATTTAGGTAGAATTTGCTAAATTATACTGAACTGCAATGTTAATGTATTTAAATTCATCAAATTTTAGGATTTTGCAATCTTGCTTTATTTGCAAGCTTAAACTACGCTATGAACATGCTGATGTACATACTATATTTTGAATGAATTTTTACAGTGATTTTGTCATATTTAGATACAGTTAGCTAAGTTGTACCAAACTGCAATGTTAACATATTTAAATTCATCAAATTTTAGGATTTTCCATACTTCCTTTATTTCCAAGCTTAAAACATGCTATAAACTTAGTGGTGTACAATACTATATTTTGAATGAATTTTTTCACTGATTTTGTTTTATTTAGGTAGAATTAGCTATATTATACTGAACTCAATGTTAAAGTACTCAATTTTATCCATTTTTAGGAATTTGTAAACTGACTGTATTTCCAAGCTTAAAATGTACTATGAACATGCTGATGTACAATACTATATTTTGAATGAATTTTTTCAGTGATTTTGTCATATTTACATAGAATTAGCTTAATTATACTGAACTGCAATGTTAAGGTATTCAAAATCATCAATTTTTTGGAATTTGTAATCTGGCTGTATTTCCAAGCTTAAAACATGTTATGAACAAGCTGCTGTACAATACTATGTTTTCATAAAAGAAATTCACTAATTTTGTCATATTTAGGTAGAATTAGCTAAATTATACTGAACTGCCATGTTAAAATATTCAAATTCACCAATTTTTAGGAATTTAAAATCTGGCTGTATTTCCAAGCTTAAAACACGCTATGAACATGCTGGTGTACATTACCAAATTTTGAATGAATTTTTTTGCTGATTTTGTTTTATGTAGGTAGAATTAGCTAAATTATGCTGAACTGCAATGTTAAAGTATTCAAATTCATAATATTTAGGAATTTGTAAACTGGCTGTATTTCCAAGCATAAAACGCGCAATGACCATGCTGGTGTACAATACTATATTTTGTATGAATTTTTTTCCTGAAATTTGTCATATTTAGGTAGAATGAGGTAAATTATACTGAACTCCAAAGTTAAAGTATTCAAATTCATAAATTTTTAGGAATTTGTAACCTGGCTGTATTTTCAAGCTTAAAACACGCTATGAACATGCTGGTATACAATAAAATATTTTGAAAGAATTTTTTTGCTGATTTTGTCATATTTAGATAGTATTAGCTAAATTATACTGAACTGCAATGTTAACGTATTTAAATTCATCAAATTTTAGGATTTTGCAATCTTACTTTATTTCCAAGCTTAAAATGCGCTATGAAGCTGCTGGTGTACAATACAATATTTTGAAAGACTTTTTCACTGATTTTGTCATATTTAGGTAGTATTAGCTAAATTATACTGCACTGCAATGGTAAAGTATTTAAATTCATAAATTTTTTAAAATTTGTAACCTGGCTGTATTTCCAAGCATAAAACGTGCAATGACCATGCTCGTGTATAATACTATATTTTGTATTAATTTTTTGCTGATTTTGTTATATTTAGGTATTATTAGCTAAATTATACTGAACTGCAATGTTAAAGTTTTCAAAATCATCAATTTTTTGGAATTTGTAATCTGGCTGTATTTGCAAGCTTAAAACACGCTATGAACATGCTGGTGTACAATACAATATTTTGGAAAAATTTTTTGCTCATTTTGTCATATTTAGGTAGTATTAGCTAACTTATACTGACCTGCAATGTTAATGTATTTAAATTCATCAAATTTTAGGATTTTGCAATCTTACTTTATTTTCAAGCTTAAAACGTGCTATGAACATGATGCTGTACAATACTATGTTTTCATAAAAAAATTTTGCTAATTTTGTCATATTTAGGTTGAATTTGCTAAATTATACTGAACTGCAATGTTCATCATCATCATCATCATCAACCATTTTCAATCCACTGCAGGAAGAAGGTCTCTCCAAGTTTAATCTATATTCTCCGATCATTAGCTTCTCTTCTCCACAACACCCCTGCACATTTTCTTATTTCATCCATCCATCTCACATGTGGTTTCTTTCTGGGTCTTTTACAATCTCTTGGAATCCAGTTTAAAATTTCAATTGTCCATCTATTATCATCTCTTCTAGAAATATGTCCAGCCCAACTCCATTTCAATCTTTAATTTTTTCAATAAGGTCAGTAACACCTGTTTGTTGACTTATCCATACATTGCGTTTTCGATCTCTTCTTGTTACTCCAAACATACATCTTTCCATACTCCTTTGAGTGGTCTGAAGTCTCTGTATTGCTTTTCTATTAAGTGTCCAAGTCTCAGATCCATTAGTAAGAACTGGTAAAACACATTTGTTAAAAACCATCCTTTTCAAACACATAGCCATATTTCCTTTTAGTATCAAGTTATTTCTACCAAAAGCACTCCAACCAAGTTTAATTTTATGATTAATTTTTTCCATTATGTTTCCATCTGTATTAATAATCTGACCAAAGTATTTGTAACTGTTAACTTCTTCTAATTCTTCATAATCAATCTTTATTTTCATATTCTGAGCAAATCGATTAAACATTACTTTAGTCTTTTTAACATTTATCTTTAGTCCTACTTTTCTACTTTCATCTGCTAACTCCTGCAACATTTCCTGCAGCCCTGAAGCATTATTTACAAAAACAACTACATCATTTTCGAAATCTAAATGACTTAAATACTCTTCATTTACTTTCCCTCCTTTAGTTTTCCATTTCAATCAACAAAATACTTCTTGCAGCACTGCTGTAATGAGTTTTGGAGATATGGAGTCACCTTGTCTTACAACTTTCTCAATGTTCATTTTTCCAGTATCATTATGTAATCTAATTGCTGCTGTTACATTTTTATAAATATTCTTTAAAATATGACAATATCCTGGATCTATACCTTGATGATCCAATGCTTTAATCACTGAAGAAATGTGTATAGAATCGAATGCCTTTTCATAATCTCCAAATCCAAAACATAATGACAACTCATATTCGTTTGTTCTTTCTACGACTTTTCTCAATACCTGGATATGATCTATTGTTCTAAAACCACTTTTAAATCCAGCTTGTTCTCTTGGTTGGTGGAAATCCAAAGTTCTCTGTAGACGAGTTGTAATTATCTTGGTAAAATTTTTATATAAAACTGATAAAAAGCTGATAGGTCTGTAATTTCTAATATCTACATTATCACCTTTTTTAAATATTAATATTATTACTGCATTTTTCCAATCTTCTGGTATATCTTTATAATTTAGGCATTTGGTATACAACTTTGCTAAAATTGTTTCTATTTCTTCACCTGCTTCTTTTAATATATCAATTATAATTCCATCATTTTTGGAGCCTTTTCTTTCTTCATATACTTAATTGCATGTCTCACTTCTTCATTTAAAATTCTGGGCAATTCGGAAGATGTAATAGATATAGGAGGTACTTGTTCTTTATTACTATATAATTCTTGGTAAAATCTTCTACCAATTTCATGATGTCCTCTCTCTTTTTAGTAATAATTCCATCTTTTTTTCTTATTGCAGATATAAATTTCCTACCAATACCAAAATGTTGTTTAACATTTTTGAGACTTTTATTTTCTTCTACAGCTTTCCTTGCTATTTCACAGTTATACTTTCTTATATCATTTTGAACTCTTTTTTATACCATTTTACAAAATTCGAGATATTCAATTCTTTTTAATACATCATTTTTGTATATCTTCATATTCCTTCTTTTCTTCATAAATTCTCCAGTCTCAGTAGAAATTTTATTAGTCAATTGCTGCTTTTTTCTACCAGCTATGTTTGTTGCAGTTTTTAAAAGTGTATCAGTTATTTTCATATTAATTTCATTCAAATCTGTATCATGTTCAAAATCTCTTAACACTAGAAACCTATTTGTAAGTTCTAATTTAAATTCATTAGAATGTTTCTGAAGATTAGGAATATCAACTGTAAATATTGTTTTACTTAATAATTTTTGTCTCTCTAGTTTTACATTAACACGTAACTTACACCTTACTAATTGATGATCACTTCCTGTGTTAAATTTATTAAGAACATTACAATCTTGAAATATGTATTTTCTGTTAGTCAAAATATAATCCATTTCTGCTGTACCTTCATTTGGAAGCTTCCATGTCCATTTCCTTTTAACATTTTTCTCAAAAAATGAATTTATAATGTAAAGTTTTTATTTTTCTGCAAACTCCACAATTCTGTCCTTTCTCATTTTTATTACCATAACCAAAATTACCTACAGCAATTTCATCTTTCATTTGTCTACCAATTCTAGCATTAAAGTCTCCCATAACAATATTAAAATGTTGTTTACTCTGATCAAAAGCCTTTTGTACATCCATATAAAAATCTTCTACTACTTCATCACTATGAGAACTTGTTGGGGAATAAACCTAAATTATCTGCATTTGGTATCTGCTATTAAGTTGTATAACTAATCTTGCCACTCTGTCCGATACACCATCAATCTCCACAATATTGTTCTTTTACTTTTTATTTATAATAAATCCTACTCGACTTGTATTTTCAATATGTGTGTTTTTATAATAGAGTATATGTCCACTTTTTAAATCAATTGTTTCTTCTCCTTTTCTTCTAACTTCACAAAGTCCAATAATGTCCCATTTAATATAAGACAGTTCTTCTTCTAATTCTTGTAATCTTCCTTCACTTGAAAGTGATCTGCAGTTGTAAGTATCTAAATAAAAAGTTGTCATCAAATGGCAGCCTGGGTCCACAATCAGGGGATTCTTAGCACCCTCCGCCTTCGGCCACCAACCACTGCCTTGGTTGGTGACTTTACAGCCTTCTGGGAATAAGGGCCATGCTTTATTTTTGTCTGTCATAATTGTATATATGTATTGGAATAAATATTTATCTTTTTGATGATTATGAATACTTTAACATTGCAGTAAATGATAAATATTTTACTGCAATGTTAAAGTATTCAAAATCATCAATATTTTGGAATTTATAATCTGGCTGTATTTCCAAGCTTAAAACGTGCTATGAACATGCTGCTGTACAATACCATGTTTTCATTAAAAAAATTCGCTAATTTTGTCATATTTAGGTAGAATTAGCTAAATTATACTGAACTGCCATGTTAAAATATTCAAATTCACGAATTTTTAGGAATTTAAAATCTGGCTGTATTTCCAAGCTTAAAACACCCTATGTACATGCTGGTGTACAATACTATATTTTGGATGAATTTTTTCAGTGATTTTGTCATATTTAGGTAACATTAGCTAAATTATACTGAACTGCAATGTTAAAGTACTCAAATTCATCAATTTTTAGGAGTTTGTAACCTGGCTGTATTTCCAAGCTTAAAACACGCTATGAACATGCTGGTGTACATTACCAAATTTTGAATGAATTTTTTCACTGATTTTGTCATATTTAGGTAGAATTATCTAAATTATACTGAACTGCAATGTTAAAGTATTCAAATTCATAAATTTTTAGGAAATTGTAACCTGGCTGTGTTTCAAAGCTTAAAACACACTATGATCATGCTGGTATACAATACAATATTTTGAATGAATTTTCTGCTTATTTTGTCATACTTAAATAGAATTAGCTAAATTATACTGAACTGCAATGTTAAAATATTTAAATTCATAAATTTTTAAAAATTTGTAACCTAGCTGTATTTCCAAGCATAAAACGCGCAACGACCATGCTGGTATACAATACTATATTTTGTATGAATTTTTTTGCTGATTTTGTCATATTTAGGTAGAATTAGCTAAATTATACTGAACTGCAATGTTAACGTATTTAAATTCATCAAATTTAAAGATTTTGCAATCTTACTTTATTTCCAAGCTTAAAATGCACTTTAAACACGCCGGTGAACAACACAATATTTTGAATGAATTTTTTCAGTGATTTTGTCATATTTAGGTAGAATTAGCTAAATTATACTGAACTGCAATCTTAAAGTATTCAAATTCATCAATTTTTAAGAATTTGTAACCTGGCTGTATTTCCGAGCTTAAAACACACTATGAACCTACTGGTGTACAATACAATATGTTGAAAGAAGTTTTTGCTGATTTTGTCATATTTAGATAGAATTAGCTAAATTATACTGATCTGCCATGTTAAAGTATTCAAAATCATCAATTTTTAAGAATATGAATTCCAGCTGTATTTCCAAGCTTAAAACTTGCTATGAATATGCGGCTGTACAATACAATATTTTGAAAGAATTTTTTGCTGATTTTGTCATATTTAGGTAGAATTAGCTCTGAACTGCAATGTTAAACTATTCAAAGTCATCAATTATCAGGAATTTGTAACCTGGCTGTATTTCTAAGCTTAAAACGTGCTATGAACCTGCTGGTGTACAATACTATATTTTGAATGACTTTTTTCACTGATTTTGTCATATTTAGTTAGAATTTGCTAAATTATACTGAACTGCAATGTTAACCTATTGAAGTTCATCAAATTTTAGGATTTTGCAATCTTCCTTTATTTCCAAGCTTAAAATGCGCTATAAACCTGCTGGTGGACAATACTATATTTTGAACGAATTTTTTCACTGATTTTGTCATATTTAGGTAGAATTAGCTAAATTATACTGAACCCAATGTTAACGTATTCAATTTCATCCATTTTTAGGAATTTGTAAACTGGCTGTATTTCCAAGCTTAAAACGCGCTATTAACATGCTGATGTACAATACTATATTTTGAATGAATTTTTTCAGTGATTTTGTCATATTTAGGTAGAATTAGCTAAATTATACTGAACTGCAAGGTTAAAGTATTTAAAATCATCAATTTTTAGGAATTTGTAATCTGGCTGTATTCCCAAGCTTAAAACGTGCTATGAACATGCTGCTGTACAATACTATGTTTTCATAAAAAAAATTCACTAACTTTGTCATATTTAGGTAGAATTAGCTAAATTATACTGAACTGCCATGTTAAAATATTTAAATTCACCAATTTTTAGAAATTTAAAATCTGGCTGTATTTCCAAGCTTAAAACACGCTATGAACATGCTGGTGTACATTACCAAATTTTGAATGCATTTTTTCACTCATTTTGTCATATTTAGGTAGAATTAGCTAAATTATACTGAACTGCAATGTTAAAGTATTCTAATTCATAAATTTTAGGAATTTGTAACCTGGCTGTGTTTCAAAGCTTAAAACACACTATGAACATGCTGGTGTACAATACAATATTTTGAATGAATTTTTTTGCTTATTTTGTCATATTTATGTAGAATAAGCTAAATTATACTGAACTGCAATGTTAAAGTATTTAAATTCATAAATTTTTAAAAATATGTAACCTGCCTGTATTTCCAAGCATAAAACGCGCAATGACCATGCTGGTGTACAATACTATATTTTGTATGAATTTTTTGCTTATTTTGTCATATTTATGTAGAATAAGCTAAATTATACTGAACTGCAATGTTAAAGTATTTAAATTCATAAATTTTTAAAAATATGTAACCTGGCTGTATTTCCAAGCAGAAAACACGCAATGACCATGCTGGTGTACAATACTATATTTTGTATGAATTTTTTACTGATTTTGTCATATTTAAGTAGAATTAGCTAAATTATACTGAACTGCAATGTTAAAGTATTCCAATTCATCAATTTTTAAGAATTTGTAACCTGGCTGTAATTCTAAGGTTAAGATGCGCTATGAACATGCTGGGGAACAATGCTATATTTTGAATATTTTTTTTTTGCTGATTTTGTCATATTTAGGTAGAATTAGTTAATGGTACTGAACTGCAATGTTAAAGTATTCAAATTTATGAACTTTAGGAATTTGTAAACTGGCTCTCTTCCCAAGCTTAAAACGTGCTATGAACATGCTGGTGTACAATACTATATTTTGAATGAATTTTTTCATTGAGTTTGTTTTATTTAGGTAGAATTATCTAAGTTATACGGAACTCATTGTTAAAGTATTCAATTTCATCCATTTTAAAGAATTTGTAAACTGGCTGTATTTCCAACCTTAAAATACGCTATGAACATGCTGATGTACATACTATATTTTGTATGAATTTTTTCAGTAATTTTGTCATATTTAGATACAGTTAGCTAAGTTGTACCAAACTGCAATGTTAACGTATTTAAATTCATCAAATTTTAGGATTTTGCATACTTGCTTTATTTCCAAGCTTAAAACATGCTATAAACATGGTGGTGTACAATACTATATTTTGAATGAATTTTTTGACTGATTTTGTCATATTTAGGTAGAATTAGCTAAATGATACTGAACTGCATTGTTAAAGTATTCAAATTCATCAATTTTAGGAATTTGTAACCTGGCTGTATTTCCAAGCTGAAAATGTGCTATGAACATGCTGGTGTACAATACTATATTTTCAATGAATTTTTTCACTGATTTTGTTTTATTTAGGTAGAATTAGCTATATTATAGTGAACTCAATGTTAAAGTATTCAATTTCATGCATTTTTAGGAATTTGTAAACTGACTGTATTTCCAAGCTTAAAATGTGCTATGAACATGCTGATGTACATTACTATATTTTGAATGAATTTTTTCAGTGATTTTGTCATATTTAGATAGATTTAGCTAAATAATACCGAACTGCTATGTTAAAGTATTCAAATTCATCAATTTTTAACAATTTGTATCCTAGCTGTATTTCCAAGCTTAAAACGCGTAATGCACATGCTGGTGTAGAATAGTATATTTTGAATGATTTTTTTTGCTGATTTTGTCATATTTAGGTTGAATTTGCTAAATTATACTGAACTGCAATGTTCATCATCATCATCATCATCAACTATTATCAATCCACTGCAGGAAGAAGGTCTCTCCAAGTTTAATCTATATTCTCCGATCATTAGCTTCTCTTCTCCACAACACCCCTGCACATTTTCTTATTTCATCCATCCACCTCACATGTGGTCTCTTTCTTGGTCTTTTACAATCTCTTGGAATCCAGTTTAAAATTTCAATTGTCCATCTATTATCATCTCTTCTAGAAATATGTCCAGCCCAACTCCATTTCAATCTTTTAATTTTTTCAATAAGGTCAGTAACACCTGTTTGTTGACTTATCCATACATTGCATTTTCGATCTCTTCTTGTTACTCCCAACATACATCTTTCCATACTCCTTTGAGTGGTCTGAACTCTCTGTATTGCTTTTTATTAAGTATCCAAGTCTCAGATCCATTAGTAAGAACTGGTAAAACACATTTGTTAAAAACCATCCTTTTCAAACACATAGCCATATTTCCTTTTAGTATCAAGTTATTTCTAACAAAAGCACTGCAACCAAGTTCAGTTTTATGATTAATTTTTTCCATTATGTTTCCATCTGTATTAATAATCTGACCAGGGTATTTGTAACTGTACACTTCTTCTAATTCTTCATAATAAATCTTTATTTTCATATTCTGAGCAAATCGATTAAACATTACTTTAGTCTTTTTAACATTTATCTTTAGTCCTACTTTTCTACTTTCATCTGCTAACTCCTGCAACATTTCCTGCAGCTCTGAAGCATTATTTACAAAAACAACTACATCATTTTCGAAATCTAAATGACTTAAATACTCTTCATTTACTTTCCCTCCTTTAGTTTTTGATTTCAATCCACAAAATACTTCTTGCAGCACTGCTGTAATGAGTTTTGGAGATATGGAGTCACCTTGTCTTACACCTATCTCAATGTTCATTTTTTCAGTATCATTATGTAATCTAATTGTTGCTGTTACATTTTTATAAATATTCTTTAAAATATGACAATATCCTGGATCTATACCTTGATGATCCAATGCTTTAATCACTGAAGAAATGTGTATAGAATCGAATGCCTTTTCATAATCTCCAAATCCAAAACATAATGACAACTCATATTCGTTTGTTCTTTCTATGACTTTTCTCAATACCTGGATATGATCTATTGTACTAAAACCACTTTTAAATCCAGCTTGTTCTCTTGGTTGGTGAAAATCCAAAGTTCTCTGTAGACGAGTTATAATTATCTTGGTAAAATTTTTATATAAAACTGATAAAAGGCTGATAGGTCTGTAATTTCTAATATCTTCTTTATCACCTTTTTTAAATATTAATATTATTACTGCATTTTTCCAATCTTCTGGTATATCTTTATCATTTAGGCATTTGGTATGCAACTTTGCTAAAATTGTTTCTATTTCTTCACCTGCTTCTTTTAATATATCAATTATAATTCCATCATTTTTTGGAGCCTTTTCTTTCTTCATATACTTAATTGCATGTCTCACTTCTTCATTTAAAATTCTGGGAAATTCTGAAGATGTAATAGATATAGGAGGTACTTGTTCTTTATTACTATATAATTCTTGATAAAATCTTCTACCAATTTCATGATGTCCTCTCTCTTTTTACTAATAATTCCATCTTTTTTTCTTATTGCAGATATAAATTTCCTACCAATACCAAAATGTTATTTAACATTTTTGAGACTTTTATTTTCTTCTACAGCTTTCCTTGCTATTTCACAGTTATACTTTCTTATATCATTTTGAACTCTTTTTTATACCATTTTACAAAATTCGAGATATTCAATTCTTTTTAATACATCATTTTTGTATATCTTCATATTCCTTCTTTTCTTCATAAATTCTCTAGTCTCAGTAGAAATTTTATTAGTCAATTGCTGCTTTTTTCTACCAGCTATGTTTGTTGCAGTTTTTAAAAGTGTATCAGTTATTTTCGTATTAATTTCATTCAAATCTGTATCATGTTCAAAATCTCTTAACACTAGAAACCTATTTGTAAGTTCTAATTTAAATTCATTAGAATGTTTCTGAAGATTAGGAATATCAACTGTAAATATTGTTTTTCTTAATAATTTTTGTCTCTCTAGTTTTACATTAACATGTAACTTACACCTTACTAATTGATGATAACTTCCTGTGTTAAATTTATTAAGAACATTACAATCTTGAAATATGTATTTTCTGTTAGTCAAAATATAATCCATTTCTGCTGTACCTTTATTTGGATGCTTCCATGTCCATTTCCTTTTAACATTTTTCTCAAAAAATGAATTCATAATGTAAAGTTTTTATTTTTCTGCAAACTCCACAATTTGTCCTGTCTCATTTCTATTACCATAACCAAAATTACCTACAGCAATTTCATCTTTCATTTGTCTACCAATTCTAGCATTAAAGTCTCCCATAACAATTTTAAAATGTTGTTTACTCTGATCAAAAGCCTTTTGTACATGCATATAAAAATCTTCTACTACTTCATCACTATGAGAACATGTTGGGGAATAAACCTGAATTATCTGCATTTGGTTTCTGCTATTAAGTTGTATAACTAATCTTGCCACTCTGTCTGATACACCATCAATCTCCACGATATTGTTCTTCCACTTTTTATTTATAATAAATCCTACTCGACTTGTATTTCCAATATGTGTGTTTTTATAATAGAGTATATGTCCACTTTTTAAATCAATTGTTTCTTTTCCTTTTCTTCTAACTTCACAAAGTCCAATAATATCCCATTTAATATAAGACAGTTCTTCTTCTAATTCTTGTAATCTTCCTTCATTTGAAAGTGATCTGCAGTTGTAAGTATCTAAATAAAAAGTTGTCATCAAATGGCAGCCTGGGTCCACAATCAGGAAATTCTTAGCACCCTCCGCTTTTGGCCACCAACCACTGCCTTGGTTGGTGACTTTACAGCCTCCTGGGAATAAGGGCCATGCTTTATTTTTCTCTGTCATAATTGTATATATGTATTGGAATAAATATGTATCTTTTTGATGATTATGAATACTTGCTGTACAATACTACGTTTTCATAAAAAAAAATTCGCTAATTTTGTCATATTTAGGTAGAATTAGCTAAATTATACTGAACTGCAATGTTAAAATATTCAAATTCACCATTTTTTAGGAATATAAAATCTGGCTGTATTTCCAAGCTTAAAACACCCTAAGTACATGCTGGTGTACAATACTATATTTTGGATGAATTTTTTCAGTGATTTTGTCATATTTAGGTAACATTAGCTAAACTATACTGAACTGCAATGTTAAAGTACTCAATTTCATCAATTTTTAGGAGTTTGTAACCTGGCTGTATTTCCAAGCTTAAAACACGCTATGAACATGCTGGTGTACATTACCAAATTTTGAATGAATTTTTTCACTGATTTTGTCATATTTAGGTAGAATTAGCTAAATTATACTGAACTGCAATGTTAAAGTATTCAAATTCATAAATTTTTAGGAAATTGTAACCTGGCTGTGTTTCAAAGCTTAAAACACACTATGATCATGCTGGTATACAATACAATATTTTGAATGAATTTTTTGCTTATTTTGTCATATTTAAACAGAATTAGCTAAATTATACTGAACTGCAATGTTAAAGTATTTAAATTAATAAATTTTTAAAAATTTGTAACCTAGCTGTATTTCCAAGCATAAAACGCGCAATGACCATGCTGGTATACAATACTATATTTTGTATGAATTTTTTTGCTGATTTTGTCATATTTAGGTAGAATTAGCTAAATTATACTGAACTGCAATGTTAACGTATTTAAATTCATCAAATTTAAGGATTTTGCGATCTTACTTTATTTCCAAGCATAAAATGCACTATAAACACGCTGGTGAACAACACAATATTTTGAATGAATTTTTTCAGTGATTTTGTCATAATTAGGTAGAATTAGCTAAATTATACTGATCTGCAATCTTAAAGTATTCAATTTCGTCAATTTTAAGGAATTTGTAAGCTGGCTGTATTTCTAAGCTTAAAACGCGCTATGAACATACTGCTGTACAATACAATATTTTGAAAAAATATTTTTGCTAATTTTGTCATATTTAGGTACAATTGGCTAAGTTGTAACAAACTGCAATCTTAAAGTATTCAAATTCATCAATTTTTAAGAATTTGTAACCTGGCTGTATTTCCGAGCTTAAAACACACTATAAACATACTAATGTACAATACAATATTTTGAAAGAATTTTTTGCTGATTTTGTCATATTTAGGGAGAATTAGCTAAATTATACTGAACTGCCATGTTAAAGTATTCAAAATGATCAATTTTTAGGAATTTGTAATCTGGCCATATTTCCAAGCTTAAAACACGCTATCAACATGCTACTGTACATTACTATATTTTGATAGAATTTTTTCACTGGTTTTGTCATATTTAGGCCGAATTAGATAAATTGGACTTAACTGCAATGTTAAAGTATTGAAATTCATCAATTTTTAAGAATATGTATTCCAGCTGTATTTCCAAGCTTAAAACTTGCTATGAACATGCGGCTGTACAATACAATCTTTTGAAAGAATTTTTTGCTGATTTTGTCATATTTAGGTAGAATTAGCTCTGAACTGCAATGTTAAAGTATTCAAAGTCATCAATTATCAGGAATTTGTAACCTGGCTGTATTTCTAAGCTTAAAACGTGCTATGAACCTGCTGGTGTTCAATACTATATTTTCAATGACTTTTTTCACTGATTTTCTCATATTTAGTTAGAATTTGCTACATTATACTTAACTGCAATGTTAACCTATTGAAGTTCATCAAATTTTAGGATTTTGCAATCTTCCTTTATTTCCAAGCTTAAAATGCGCTATAAACATGCTGGTGGACAATACTATATTGTGAACGAATTTATTTCTGATTTTGTCATATTTAGGTAGAATTAGCTAAATTATACTGAACTCAATGTTAAAGTATTCAATTTCATCCATTTTTAGGAATTTGTATACTGGCTGTATTTCCAAGCTTAAAACGCGCTATGAACATGCTGATGTACAATACTATATTTTGAATGAATTTTTTCTGTGATTTTGTCATATTTAGGTAGAATTAGCTAAATTATACTGAACTGCCATGTTAAAGTATTTAAAATCATCAATTTTTAGGAATTTGTAATCTGGCTATATTTCCAAGCTTAAAACACACTATGAACATGCTGCTGTACAATATGATATTTTGATAGAATTTTTTCACTGCTTTTGTCATATTTAGGCAGAATTAGGTAAATTATACTGAACTGCTCTGTTAAAGTATTCAAATTATCAATTTTTAGGAATTTGTAACCTGGCTGTATTTCTAAGTTTAAAATGAGCTAAGAACATGCTGGTGTACAATGGTATATTTTGAATGAATTTTTTCACTGATTTTGTCATATTTAGGTAGAATTAGCTAAATTGGACTTAACTTCAATGTTAAAGTATTGAAATTCATTAATTTTTAAGAATATGCATTCCTGCTGTATTTCCAAGCTTAAAACTTAATATGAACAGGCTGGTGTACAATACAATATTTTGAATGATTTTTTGTACCGATTTTGTTATATTTAGGTAGAATAAGCTAAATTATACTGAACTGCAATGATAAAGTATACAAATTCATAAATTTTTAGGAATTTGTAACCTGGTTGTATTTCCAAGCTTAAAACACGCTATTGACATGCGGGTGTACAATACAATATTTTGAAAGAATTTTTTGCTGATTTTGTCATATTTAGGTAAAATGAGCTAAATTACATTGAAGGGCAATGTTAAAGTATTCAAAGACATCAATTTTCAGGAAATTGTAACCTGACTGTATTTCTATGCTTAAAATGTGCTATGAACCTGCTGGTGTACAATACTATATTTCGAATCATTTTTTTCGCTGATTTTGTCATATTTAGGTAGAATTAGCTAAATTATACTGAACTGCAATGTTAACGTATTTAAATTCATCAAATTTTTAGATTTTGCAATCTTGCTTTATTTCCAAGCTTAAAACGCGCTATAAACATGCTGGTGTACAATACAATATTTTGAGTGAATTTTTTCACTGATTTTGTCTTATTTAGGTAGAATTAGCTAAATGATACTGAACTGCAATGTTAAAGTATTCAAATTCATCAACTTTAGGAATTTGTAACTTGGCTGTCTTCCCAAGCTTAAAACATGCTATGAACATGCTGGTGTACAATACTATATTTTGAATGAATTTTTAAAGTGATTTTGTCACATTTAGGGGGAATTAGCTAAATTGTACTGAACTCCAATGCTAAAGTATTCAAATTCGTCAATTTTTAGGAATTTGTAATCTCATTGTATTTCCAAGCTTAAAACACACTATGAACATACTGGTGTACAATACAATATTTTGAATGAATTTTTTGCTGATTTTGTCATATTTAGGTAAAATTAGCATAATTATACTGAACTGCAATGTTAAAGTATTCAAAATCATCAATTTTTTTGAATTTGTAATCTGGCTGTGTTTCCAAGCTTAAAACGTGCAATGAACATGCTGCTGTACAATACTATATTTTGATAAAAAAAAAAGTTCGCTAGTTTTGTCATATTTAAATAGAATTAGCTAAATTATACTGAACTGCCATGTTAAAGTATTCAAAATCATCAATTTTTAGGAATTTGTAATCTGGCTTGATTTCCAAGCTTAAAACACGCTATGAACATGCTGCTGTACAATACTATATTTTGATAGAATTTTTTCACTGGTTTTGTCATATTAAAGCAGAATTAGGTAAATTATACTGAACTGCTCTGTTAAAGTATTCAAATTCATCAATTTTTAGGAATTTGAAACCTGCCTGTATGTCCAAGTTTAAAATGAGCTAAGAACATGCTGCTGTACAATACTATATTTTGAATCATTTTTTTCGCTGATTTTGTCATATTTAGGTAGAATTAGGTAAATTATACTGAACTGCAATGTTAAATTATTCCAATTCATTAATTTTTAGGAATTTGTAACCTGGCTGTAATTCTAAGGTTAAAATGCGCTTTGAACATGCTGGGGTACAATACAATATTTTGAATATTTTTTTTTGCTTATTTTGTCATATTTAGGTAAAATTTGCTAAATTATACTGAACTGCAATGTTAACATATTTAAATTCATCAAATTTTAGGATTTTGCAATCTTGCTTTATTTCCAAGCTTAAAACGCGCTATAAACATGCTGGGGTACAATACTATATTTTGAATGAATTTTTTAACTGATTTTGTCTTATTTAGGTAGAATTAGCTAAATGATACTGAACTGCAATGTTAAAGTATTCAAATTCATCAACTTTAGGAATTTGTAACCTGGCTGTCTTCCCAAGCTTAAAACGTGCTATGAACATTCTGGTGTACAATACTATATTTTGAATGAATTTTTTCAATGATTTTGTCATATTTAGGTAGAATTAGCTAAATTGTACTGAACTCCAATGCTAAAGTATTCAAATTCGTCAATTTTTAGGAATTTGTAACCTCATTGTATTTCCAAGCTTAAAACGCACTATGAACATACTGGTGTACAATACAATATTTTGAATGAATTTTTTGCTGATTTTGTCATATTTAGGTAAAATTAGCATAATTATACTGAACTGCAATGTTAAAGTATTCAAAATCATCAATTTTTTTGAATTTGTAATCTGGCTGTGTTTCCAAGCTTAAAACGTGCAATGAACATGCTGCTGTACAATACTATATTTTGATAAAAAAAAAAAGTTCGCTAGTTTTGTCATATTTAAATAGAATTAGCTAAATTATACTGAACTGCCATGTTAAAGTATTCAAATTCACCAATTTTTAGGAATTTAAAATCTGGCTGTTTTTCCAAGCTTAAAACGCACTATGAACATGCTGGTGTACAATACTATATTCTGATAGAATTTTTACACTGATTTTGTCATATTTA
This sequence comes from Epiperipatus broadwayi, assembly GCA_028023455.1. NCBI lineage: Eukaryota > Metazoa > Onychophora > Udeonychophora > Euonychophora > Peripatidae > Epiperipatus > Epiperipatus broadwayi. Next base: position 135,968 of record JAQFVV010006700.1, read on the forward strand.
GATAGATTTAGCTAAATTATACTGAACTGCAATGTTAAAGTATTCAAATTTATCAATTTTTAGGAATTTGTAACCTGGTTGTATTTCCAAGCTTAAAACACACTATGTAGATGCTGGTGTACAATACTATATTTGGATGAATTTTTTCAGTGATTTTGTCATATTTAGTTCGAATGAGCTAAATTATACTGAACTGCAAAGTTAAAGTATTCAAAATCATCAATTTTTAGGAATTTGTAATCTGGCTGTATTTCCAAGCTTAAAACGCACTATGAACATGCTGCTGTACAATACTATGTTTTGATAAAAATAATTTCGCTAAGTTTGTCATATTTACATAGAATTAGCTAAATTATACTGAACTGCCATGTTAAAGTATTCAAAATCATCAATTTTTAGGAATTTGTAATCTGATTATATTTCCAAGCTTAAAACACGCTATGAACATGCTGCTGTACAATACTATATTTTGATAGAATTTTTTCACTGGTTTTGTCATATTAAAGCAGAATTAGGTAAATTATACTGAACTGCTCTGTTAAAGTATTCAAATTCATCAATTTTTAGGAATTTGAAAGCTGGCTGTATTTCCAAGTTTAAAATGAGCTAAGAACATGCTGCTGTACAATACTATATTTTGAATCATTTTTTTCGCTGATTTTGTCATATTTAGGTAGAATTAGGTAAATTATACTGAACTCCAATGTTAAATTATTCCAATTCATTAATTTTTAGGAATTTGTAACCTGGCTGTATTTCTAAGGTTAAAATGCGCTTTGAACATGCTGGGGTACAATACAATATTTTGAATATTTTTTTTTGCTTATTTTGTCAAATTTAGGAAAAATTTGCTAAATTATACTGAACTGCAATGTTAACGTATTTAAATTCATCAAATTTTAGGATTTTGCAATCTTGCTTTATTTCCTAGCTTAAAACGCGCTATAAACATGCTGGTGTACAATACTATATTTTGAATGAATTTTTTCACTGATTTTGTCTTATTTAGGTAGAATTAGCTAAATGATACTGAACTGCAATGTTAAAGTATTCAAATTCATCAACTTTAGGAATTTGTAACCTGGCTGTCTTCCCAAGCTTAAAACGTGCTATGAACATGCTGGTGTACAATACTATATTTTGAATGAATTTTTTCAGTGATTTTGTCATATTTAGGTAGAATTAGCTAAATTGTACTGAACTGCAATGCTAAAGTATTCAAATTCGTCAATTTTTAGGAATTTGTAACCTCGTTGTATTTCCAAGCTTAAAACACACTATGAACATACTGGTGTACAATACAATATTTTGAAAGAATTTTTTGCTGATTTTGTCATATTTAGGTAAAATTAGCATAATTATACTGAACTGCAATGTTAAAGTATTCAAAATCATCAATTTTTTTGAAATTGTAATCTGGCTGTATTTCCAAGCTTAAAACGTGCAATGAACATGCTGCTGTACAATACTATATTTTGATAAAAAAAAAGTTCGCTAGTTTTGTCATATTTAGGTAGAATTAGCTAAATTATACTGAACTGCCATGTTAAAGTATTCAAATTCACCAATTTTTATAAATTTAAAACCTGGCTGTTTTTCCAAGCTTAAAACAAGCTATGAACATGCGGGTGTACAATACAATATTTTGAAAGAATTTTTTGCTGATTTTGTCATATTTAGGTAGAATTCGCTAAATTACACTGAACTGCAATGTTAATGTATTCAAAGTCATCAATTTTCAGGAATTTGTAATCTGGCTGTATTTCCAAGCTTAAAACGCACTATGTACATGCTACTGTACAATAATATGTTTTGATAAAAAAAAAGTTCGCTAGTTTTGTCATATTTAAGTAGAATTAGCTAAATTATAATGAACTGCCATGTTAAAGTATTTAAATTCACCAATTTTTAGGAATTTAAAATCAGGCTTCATTTCCAAGTTTAAAACACGCTATGAACATGCTGCTGTACAATACTATATTTTGATAGAATTTTTTCACTGGTTTTGTCATATTTCGGCAGAATTAGCAAAATTATACTGAACTGCTATGTTAAAGTATTCAAATTCATTAATTTTTAGGAATTTGTAACCTGGCTGTATTTCCAAGTTTAAAATGAGCAAAGAACATACTGGTGTACAATGGTATATTTTGAATGAATTTTTTCACTGATTTTGTCATATTTAGGTAGAATTAGCTAAATTGGACTGAACTGCAATGTTAAATTATTGAAATTCATCAATTTTTAAGAATATGTATTCCAGCTGGATTTCCAAGCTTAAAACGTGCTATAAACATGCTGGTGTACAATACTATATTTTGAATGAATTTTTTTACTGATTTTGTCATATTTAGGTCGAATTAGCTAAATTAAACTGAACTGCAATGTTAAAGTATTCAAATTCATAAATTTTAGGAAATTGTAACCTGGCTGTGTTTCAAAGCTTAAAACACACTATGAACATGCTGGTGTACAATACAATATTTTGAATTCATTTTTTTGCTTATTTTGTCATATTTAGGTAGAATTAGCTAAATTATACTGAACTGCAATATTAAAGTATCTAAATTTATAAATTTTTAAAAATTTGTAACCTAGCTGTGTTTCAAAGCTTAAAACGCACAATGACCATGATGGTGTACAATACTATATTTTGTATGAAGTTTTTGCTGATTTTGTCAGATTTAGGTAGAATTAGCTAAATTATACTGAACTGCAATGTTAACTTATTTAAATTCATCAAATTTTACGATTTTGCAATCTTACTTTATTTCCAAGCTTAAAATACGCTATGAACATGCTGATGTACATACTATATTTTGAATGAATTTTTTCAGTGATTTTGTCATATTTAGATACAGTTAGTTAAGTTGTACCAAACTGCAATGTTAACATATTTAAATTCATCAAATTTTAGGATTTTCCATACTTCCTTTATTTCCAAGCTTAAAACACGCTATAAACTTGGTGGTGTACAATACTATATTTTGAATGAATTTTTTCACTGATTTTGTTTTATTTAGGTAGAATTAGCTATATTATACTCAACTGAATGTTAACGTACTCAATTTTATCCATTTTTAGGAATTTGTAAACTTACTGTATTTGTAAGCTTAAAATGTACTATGAACATGCTGATGCATAATACTATATTTTGAATAAATTTCTTCAGTGATTATTTCATATTCACGTAGAATTAACTTAATTATACTGAACTGCAAAGTTAAAGTATTCAAAATCATCAATTTTTTGGAATTTGTAATCTGGTTGTATTTCCAAGCTTAAAACGTGTTATGAACATGCTGCTGTACAATACTATGTTTTCATAAAAGAAATTCACTAATTTTGTCATATTTAGGTAGAATTAGCTAAATTATACTGACCTGCCATGTTAAAATATTCAAATTCACCAATTTTTAGGAATTTAAAATCTGGCTGTATTTCCAAGCTTAAAACACGCTATGAACATGCTGGTGTGCATTACCAAATTTTGAATGAATTTTTTTGCTGATTCATTCATATTTAGATAGAATTAGCTAAATTATGCTGAACTGCAATGTTAAAGTATTCAAATTCATAAATATTTAGGAATTTGTAAACTGGCTGTATTTCCAAGCATAAAACGTGCAATGACCATGCTGGTGTACAATACTATATTTTGTATGAAATTTTTCCTGAAATTTGTCATATTTAGGTAGAATGAGGTAAATTATACTGAACTCCAAAGTTAAAGTATTCAAATTCATAAATTTTTAGGAATTTGTAACCTGGCTGTATTTCCAAGCTTAAAACATGCTATGAACATGCAGGTATACAATACAATATTTTGAAAAAAAATTTTCTGATTTTGTCATATTTAGGTAGTATTAGCTAAATTATACTGAACTGCAATGTTAACGTATTTAAATTCATCAAATTTTAGGATTTTGCAATCTTACTTTATTTCCAAGCTTAAAATGCGCTATGTACCTGCTGGTTTACAATACTATATTTTTAATGACTTTTTCACTGATTCTGTCATATTTAAGTACATTTAGCTAAATTATACTGAACTGCAATGGTAAAGTATTAAAATTCATAAATTTTTAAAAATTTGTAACCTGGCTGTATTTCCAAGCATAAAACGTGCAATGACCATGCTGGTGTACAATTCTATATTTTGTATGAATTTTTTGCTGATTTTGTCATATTTAGGTATTATTAGCTAAATTATACTGAACTGCAATGTTAAAGTTTTTAAAATCATCAATTTTTTGGAATATGTAATCTGGCTGTATTTGCAAGCTTAAAACACGCTATGAACATGCTGGTGTACAATACAATATTTTGAAAGAATTTTTTGCTGATTTTGTCATATTTAGTTAGTATTAGCTAAATTATACTGAACTGCAATGTTAACGTATTTAAATTCATCAAATTTTAGGATTTTGCAATCTTACTTTATTTCCAAGCTTAAAATGCGCTATGAACCTGCTCGTGTACAATACTATATTTTGAATGACTTTTTCACTGATTTTGTCATATTTAAGTAGAATTAGCTGAATTGTACTGAACGGCAATGTTAAAGTATTCAAATTCATAAATTTTTAGGAATTTGTAACCTGGCTGTATTTCCAAGCTTAAAACGTGCTATGAACATGATGCTGTACAATACTATGCTTTCATAAAAAAACTTCGCTAATATTGTCATATTTAGGTGGAATTAGCTAAATTATACTGAAGTGCCACGTTAAAATATTCAAATTCACCAATTTTTAGGAATTTGAAATCTGGCTGAATTTCCAAGCTTAAAACGCACTATGTGCATGCTGGTGTACAATACTATATTTTGAAAAAAATTTTTCAATGATTTTGTCATATTTTGCTAAAATTAGCTAAATTATACTGAACTGCAATGTTAAAGTACTCAAGTTCATCAATTTTTAGGAGTTTGTAACCTGGCTCTATTTCCAAGCTTAAAACACGCTATAAACATGCTGGTGTACATTACCAAATTTTGAATAAATTTTTTCGCTGATTTTGTTATATTTAGGTAGAATTAGCTAAATTATGCTGAACTGCAATGTTAAATTATTTAAATTTATAAATTTTTAAAAATATGTAACCTGGCTGTATTTCCAAGCATAAAATGCGCAATGACCATGCTGGTGTACAATACTATATTTTGTATGAATTTCTTTGCTGATTTTGTCAAATTTAGGTAGAATTAGGTAAATTATACTGAACTCCAATGTTAAAGTATTCTAATGCATAAGTTTTTAGGAATTTGTAACCTGGCTGTATTTCCAAGCTTAAAACACGCTATGAACTGCTGGTGTACAATACTATATTTCGAATGACTTTTTCACTGATTTTGTATTATTTAAGTAGAATTAGCTAAATTATACTGAACTGCAATGTTAAAGTATTCCAATTCATCAATTTTTAAGAATTTCTAACCTGGCTGTAATTCTAAGGTTAAAATTCGCTATGAACATGCTGGGGTACAATGCTATATTTTGAATAATTTTTTTTGCTGATTTTGTCATATTTAGGTAGAATTAGTTAATGGTACTTAACTGCAATGTTAAAGTATTCAAATTTATGAACTTTAGGAATTTATAACCTGGCTCTCTTCCCAAGCTTAAAACTTGCTATGAACATGCTGGTGTACAATTCTATATTTTGAATGAATTTTTTCATTGATTTTGTTTTAATTAGGTAGAATTAGCTAAATTATATGGAACTCAATGTTAAAGTATTCAATTTCATCCATTTTAAGGAATTTGTAAACTGGCTGTATTTCCAAGCTTAAAATACGCTATGAACATGCTGATGTACATACTATATTTTGAATGAATTTTTTCAGTAATTTTGTCATATTTAGATACAGTTAGCTAAGTTTTACCAAACTGCAATGTTAACGTATTTAAATTCATCAAATTTTAGGATTTTGCATACTTGCTTTATTTCCAAGCTTAAAAGATGCTATAAACATGGTGGTGTACAATACTATATTTTGAATGAATTTCTTGACTGATTTTGTCATATTTAGGTAGAATTAGCTAAATGTTACTGAACTGCAATGTTAAAGTATTCAAATTCATGAATTTTAGGAATTTGTAACCTGGCTGAATGTTTTCACTGATTTTGTTTTATTTAGGTAGAATTAGCTATATTATACTGAACTCAATGTTAAAGTATTCAATTTCATCCATTTTTAGGAATTTGTAAACAGACTGTATTTCCAAGCTTAAAATGTGCTATGAACATGCTGATGTACATGCTGTATTTTGAATGAATTTTTTCAGTGATTTTGTCATATTTAGGGAAAATTAGCTAAGTTCTAACAAACTGCAATCTTAAAGTATCCAATTCATCAATTTTTAAGAATTTTTAACCATGGTGTATTTCCAAGCTTAAATGATACTACCAACATACTGGTGTACATTACCAAATTTTGAATGAATTTTTTCGCTGATTTTGTCATATTTAGGTAGAATTGGCTAAATTATACTGAACTCCAATGTTAAAGTATTCAAATTCATAAATTTTTAGGAATTTGTAATCTTACTTTATTCCAAGCTTAAAACACGCTATGAACATGCTGGTGTACAATACAATATTTTGAAAGAATTTTTTGCTGATTTTGTCATATTTAGGTAGAATTTTCTAAATTATACTGAACTGCAACATTAACTTATTTAAATTCATCAAATTTTAGGATTTTGCAATCTTGCTTTATTTCCAAGCTTAAAATAAGCTATGAACATGCTGATATACATACTATATTTTGAATGAATTTTTTCAGTGATTTTGTCATATTTAGATACAGTTAGCTAAGTTGTACCAAACTGCAATGTTAACGCATTTACATTCATCAAATTTTAGGATTTTGCATACTTCCTTTATTTCCAAGCTTAAAACACGCTATAAACATGGTGGTGTGCAATACTATATTTTGAATAAATTTTTTGACTGATTTTGTCATATTTAGGTAGAAATAGCTAAATGATACTGAACTGCAATGTTAAAGTATTCAAATTCATCAATTTTAAAAATTTGTAAACTGGCTGTACTCCCAAGCATAAAACATGCTATGAACATGCTGGTGTACAATACTATATTTTGAATGAATTTTTTCACTGATTTTGTTTTATTTAGGTAGAATTAGCTATATTATACTGAACTCAATGTTAAAGTATTCAATTTTATCCATTTTTAAAAATTTGTAAACTGACTGTTATTCAAAGTTTAAAATGTGCTATGAACAAGCTGATGTAAAATACTATATTTTGAATGAATTTTTTCAGTGATTTTGTCATATTTAGGTAGAATTAGCTAAGTTGTACCAAACTGCAATCTTAAAGTATCCAATTCATCAATTTTTAGGAATTTGTAACCATGCTGTATTTACAAGCGTAAAACACACTATGAACATACTTGTGTACAATACAATATTTTGAAAGAATTTTTTGCTGATTTTGTCATATTTAGGTAGAATTTGCTACATTATACTGAACTGCAATGTTAACGGATTTAAATTCATCAAATTTTAGAATTTTGCAATCTTGCTTATTCCAAGCTTAAAATACGCTATGAACATGTTGATGTACATGCTGTATTTTGAATAAATTTTTTCAGTGATTTTGTCATATTTAGGTAGAATTAGCTAAGTTGTACCAAACTGCAATCTTAAAGTATCCAATTCATCAATTTTTAGGAATTTGTAACCATGCTGTATTTCCAAGTTTTAAACACACTATGAACATACTTGTGTACAATACAATATTTTGAAAGAATTTTTTGCTGATTTTGTCATATTTAGGTAGAATTGGCTAAATTATACTGAACTGCAATGTTAAATTATTTAAATTCATAAATTTTTAAAAATATGTAACCTGGCTGTATTTCCAAGCATAAAATGCGCAATGACCATGCTGGTGTACAATACTATATTTTGTATGAATTTCTTTGCTGATTTTGTCATATTTAGGTAGAATTAGGTAAATTATACTTAACTACAATGTTAAAGTATTCAAATGCATAAGTTTTTAGGAATTTGTAACCTCGCTGTATTTCCAAGCTTAAAACACGCTATGAACCTGCTGGTGTACAATACTATATTTCGAATCACTTTTTTACTGATTTTGTCATATTTAAGTAGAATTAGCTAAATTATACTGAACTGCAATGTTAAAGTATTCCAATTCATCAATTTTTAAGAATTTGTAACCTGGCTGTAATTCTAAGTTTAAAATGCGCTATGAACATGCTGGGGTACAATGCTATATTTTGAATAATTTTTTTTTTGCTGATTTTGTCATATTTAGGTAGAATTAGTTAATGGTACTGAACTGCAATGTTAAAGTATTCAAATTTATGAACTTTAGGAATTTGTAAACTGGCTCTCTTCCCAAGCTTAAAACGTGCTATGAACATGCTGGTGTACAATACTATATTTTGAATGAATTTTTTCATTGAGTTTGTTTTATTTAGGTAGATGTATCTAAGTTATACGGAACTCAATGTTAAAGTATTCAATTTCATCCATTTTAAGGAATTTGTAAACTGGCTGTATTTCCAAGCTTAAAACATGCTATGAACATGCTGATGTACAATACTATATTTTGAATGAATTTTTTCAGTGATTTTGTCATATTTAGGTAGAATTAGCTAAATTGTACTGAACTGCAATGCTAAAGTATTCAAATTCGTCAATTTTTAGGAATTTGTAACCTGGCTGTCTTCCCAAGCTTAAAACGTGCTATGAACATGCTGATGTACATACTATATTTTGAATGAATTTTTTCAGTAATTTTGTCATATTTAGATACAGTTAGCTAAGTTGTACCAAACTGCAATGTTAACGTATTTAAATTCATCAAATTTTAGGATTTTGCATACTTGCTTTATTTCCAAGCTTAAAACATGCTATAAACATGCTAGTGTACAATACTATATTTTGAATGAATTTTTTCACTGGTTTTTGTCATATTTAGGCAGAATTATCTCAATTATACTGAACTGCTATGTTAAAGTATTCAAATTCATCAATTTTTAAGAATTTGTAATCTGACTATATTTCCAAGCTTAAAACACGCTATGAACATGCTGCTGTACAATACTATATTTTGATAGAATTTTTTTCACTGGTTTTGTCATATTCATTTCAAACAAAACTTTATTCATAATTAGTTGTTTACAATGAAAGTTATTTACAATGATTAAAGGTTATCATTTGAGTTCTCATTTGTGGATAACAACAGTTTCAAAGATTTTAATACTTTGTTGGCTTGTGATTGTTCTGGTTTCACATTACGATCATACTTCTAGACAAAGGCTGTAGTTTTTTTTTTTCCCCTGTTTTGCATTTTGGCCTTTTTTTTTTTTTTTGGCATTGGAGTGGTCTAGTGGTTATCAGTGATGAACTTGCGATAATTTGTTAGCAATTGTTTTTTCCCACTCATGTTAATCAATGTTCTAAATTCACTTGACTCCAGGTTTCGTCAGCCAACCAGGATATACATGATCTCTTGTCTTTTTCTTTTGTTTTTTTAAGAAGGTTGAGCAAGACATCTTCTGCTAGTTGGTCCAGTTCTTTTTGAAAAGTTATTTTGCACCTAATGGTCCATATGGCAAAGTTTATAAAAGTTGCCAGTCTTATTGTACAGAACATGCCCTTTTTCAGGGCCAGCTTTAGTGCTACTTGGGCCTGTTCAGGTTTGACCATTCTTTTTAAAATTATTTTTCGAAAGTTCTCCCATGCTTCACAATGAGTAAGGATGTGATCCATTGTCTCCTCATCTTTATTACATAAGGGGCAGATCGTGTTAATATTGTATCCTCTCTGGTGGCACAGAAAGGCCGCAGTAGGTAGTGCACCCAGGTTTATTTTTATCAAGAAGTCCACATGTTTTGGTTCTAGCTTCCAAAATTTTGTCAGCTTTATAAATCTGGGAATTTGTAATCTGGCTGTATTTCCAAGCTTAAAACGTGCTATGCACATGCTGCTATCCAATACTATATTTTGATAAAAAAAAATTCGCTAATTTTGTCATATTTAGGTAGAATTAGCTAAATTATACTGAACTGCCATGTTAAAGTATTCAAATTTATCAATTTTTAGGAATTTGTAACATGGTTGGATTTCCAAGCTTAAAACACACTATGTAGATGCTGGTGTACAATACTATATTTGGATGAATTTTTTCAGTGATTTTGTCATATTTTGGTAAAATTAGCTAAATTATACTGAACTGCAATGTTAATGTACTCAAGTTCATCAATTTTTAGGAGTTTGTAACCTGGTTTTATTTCCATGCTTGAAACACACTACAATATTTTGAATGAAATTTTTTGCTGATTTATCATATTTAGCTAGAATTATCTAAATTATGCTGATTTGCAATGTTGAAGTACTTAAATTCATCAATTTTTAGGAATTTGTAACATGGCTGTATTTCCGAGCTTAAAACACACTATTAACATACTGGTGTACAATACAATATTTTGAAAGAATTTTTTGCTGATTTTATCATATTTAGGTAGAATTAGCTAAATTATACTGAACTGCCATGTTAAAGTATTCAACATCATCAATTTTTAGAAATTTGTAATCTGGCTTTATTTCCAAGCTTAAAACACGCTATGAACATGCTGGTGTACATTACCAAATTTTGAATGAATTTTTTCACTGATTTTGTCATATTTAGGTAGAATTAGCTAAATTATACTGAACTGCAATGTTAAAGTATTCAAATTCATAAATTTATAGGAAATTGTAGCCTGGCTGTGTTTCAAAGCTTAAAACACACTATGATCATGCTGGTATACAATACAATATTTTGAATGAATTTTTTGCTTATTTTGTCATATTTAAATAGAATTAGCTAAATTATACTGAACTGCAATGTTAAAATATTTAAATTCATAAATTTTTAAAAATTTGTAACCTAGCTGTATTTCCAAGCATAAAACGTGCAATGACCATGCTGGTATACAATACTATATTTTGTATGAATTTTTTTTGCTGATTTTGTCATATTTAGGTAGAATTAGCTAAATTATACTGAACTGCAATGTTACCGTATTTAAATTCATCAAATTTAAGGATTTTGACATCTTATTTTATTTCCAAGCTTAAAACGCACTATAAACACGCTGGTGAACAACACAATATTTTGAATGAATTTTTTCAGTAATTTTGTCATATTTAGGTAGACTTAGCTAAATTATACTGAACTGCAATCTTAAAGTATTCAATTTTGTAATATTTTTGGAATTTGTAACCTGGCTGTATTTCTAAGCTTAAAACGCGCTATGAACATACTGCTGTACAATACAATATTTTCAAAGAATATTTTTGCTGATTATGTCATATTTAAATACAATTGGCTAAGTTGTACCAAACTGCAATTTTAAAGTATTCAAATTCATCAATTTTTAAGAATTTGTTACCTGGCTGTATTTCCGAGCTTAAAACACACTATCAACATACTGGTGTACAATACAATATTTTGAAAGAATTTTTTGCTGATTTTGTCATATTTAGGTAGAATTAGCTAAATTGGACTTAACTGCAATGTTAAAGTATTGAAATTCATCAATTTTTAAGAATATGTATTCCAGCTGTATTTCCAAGCTTAAAATTTGCTATGAACATGCGGCTGTACAATACAATATTTTGAAAGTATTTTTCGCTGATTTTGTCATATTTAGGTAGAATTAACTCTGAACTGCAATGTTAAAGTATTCAAGGTCATCAATTATTAGAAATTTGTAACCTGGCTGTATTTCTAAGCTTAAAACGTGCTATGAAACTGCTGGTGTACAATACTATATTTTGAATGACTTTTTTCACTGATTTTGTCATATTTAGTTAGAATTTGCTAAATTTTACTGAACTGCAATGTTAACCTATTGAAGTTCATCAAATTTAAGGATTTTGCAATCTTCTTTTATTTCCAAGCTTAAAATGCGCTATAAACATGCTGGTGGACAATACTATATTTTGAACGAATTTTTTTTGATTTTGTCATATTTAGGTAGAATTAGCTAAATTATACTGAACTCAATGTTAAAGTATTCAATTTCATCCATTTTTAGGAATTTGTAAACTGGCTGTATTTCCAAGCTTAAAACGCGCTATGAACATGCTGATGTACAATACTATATTTTGAATGAATTTTTTCAATGATAATTGTTATATTTAAGTAGAATTAGCTAAATTGTACTGAACTGCAATGCTAAAGTATTCAAATTCGTCAATTTTTAGGAATTTGTAACCTCGTTGTATTTCCAAGCTTAAAATACACAATGAACATACTGATGTACAATACAATATTTTGAAAGAATTTTTTGCTGATTTTGTCATATTTAGGTAAAATTAGCATAATTATACTGAACTGCAATGTTAAAGTATTTAAATTCACCATTTTTTAGGAATTTAAAATCTGGCTGTTTTTCCAAGCTTAAAACACACTATGAACATGCTGCTGTACAATACTATATTTTGATAGAATTTTTTCACTGGTTTTGTCATATTTAGGCAGAATTAGCTCTATTATACTGAACTGCTGTGTTAAAGTATTCAAATTCATTAATTTTTAGGAATTTGTAACCTGGCTGTATTTCCAAGTTTAAAATGAGCAAAGAACATACTGGTGTACAATGGTATATTTTGAATGAATTTTTTCACTGATTTTGTCACATTTAGGTAGAATTAGTTAAATTGGACTGAACTGCAATGTTAAAGTATTGAAATTCATCAATTTTTAAGAATATGTATTCCAGCTGTATTTCAAAGCTTAAAACTTGCTATGAACAGGCTGGTGTACAATACAATATTTTGAATTATTTTTTTAGCCGATTTTGTTATATTTAGGTAGAATAAGCTAAATTATATTGAACTGCAATGTAAAAGTATTCAAATTCATACATTTTTAGGAATTTGTAACCTGGTTGCATTTCCAAGCTTAAAACACGCTATGAACATGCAGGTGTACAATACAATATTTTGAAAGAATGTTTTGCTGATTTTATCCTATTTAAGTAGAATTAGCTAAATTACACTGAACTGCAATGTTAAAGTATTCAAAGTCATCAATTTTCAGGAATTTGTAACCTGGCTGTATTGCTAAGCTTAAAACGTGCTAATAACCTGCTGGTGTACAATACTATATTTTGAATGATTTTTTTCACTGATTTTGTCATATTTAGGTAGAATTAGCCAAATTATACTGGACTCCAATGTTAAAGTATTACAATTCATCAATTTTTAGGAATTTGTAACTGGCTGTTTTTCTAAGGTTAAAATGCGCTTTGAACATGCTGTGGTACAATACTATATTTTGAATAAATTTTGTCAGTGATTTTGTCATATTTAGGTAGAATTTGGTAAATTTTACTGAACTGCAATGCTAAAGTATTCAAATTCGTCAATTTTTAGGAATTTGTAACCTGGTTGTATTTCCAAGCTTAAAACACACTATGAACATACTGGTGTACAATACAATATTTTGAAAGAATTTTTTGCTGATTTTGTCATATTTAGGTAAAATTAGCATAATTATACTGAACTGCAATGTTAAAGTATTCAAAATCATCAATTTTTTGGAATTTGTAATCTGGCTGTATTTCCAAGCTTAAAACGTGCTATGCACATGCTGCTATCCAATACTATATTTTGATAAAAAAAAGTTCGCTAGTTTTTTCATATTTAGGTAGAATTAACTTAATTATACTGAACTGCCATGTTTAAGTATTCAAATTCACCATTTTTTAGGAATTCAAAATCTGGCTGTTTTTCCAAACTTAAAACACACTATGAACATGCTGGTGTACAATACTATATTCTGATAGAATTTTTACACTGATTTTGTCATATTTAGATAGATTTAGCTAAATTATACTGAACTGCAATGTTAAAGTATTCAAATTTATCAATTTTTAGGAATTTGTAACCTGGTTGTATTTCCAAGCTTAAAACACACTATGTAGATGCTGGTGTACAATACTATATTTAGATGAATTTTTTCAGTGATTTTGTCATATTTAGGTCGAATTAGCTAAATTATACTGAACTGCAATGCTAAAGTATTCAAATTTGTCAATTTTTAGGAATTTGTAACCTGGCTGTATTTCCAAGCTTAAAACACTCTATGAACATACTGGTGTACAATACAATATTTTGAATGAATTTTTTTGCTGATTTGTCATATTTCGGTAGAATTAGCTAAATTATACTGAACTGCAATGTTAAAGTATTTAAATTCATCAATTTTTAGGAATTTGTAATCTGGCTATATTTCCAAGCTTAAAACATGCTATGAACATGCTGCTGTACAATACTATATTTTGATAGAATTTTTTCACTCGTTTTGTCATATTTAGGCAGAATTAGCTAAATTATACTGAACTGCTATGTTAAAGTATTCAAATTCATCAATTTTTAAGAATATATATTCCAGCTGTATTTCAAAGCTTAAAACTTGCTATGAACAGGCTGGTGTACAATACAATATTTTGAATGATTTTTTTTTGCCCATTTTGTTATATTTAGGTAAAAATGAGCTAAATTATACTGAACTGCAATGTTAAAGTATTCAAATTTAAACATTTTTAGGAATTTGTAACCTGGTTGTATTTCCAAGCTTAAAAAACGCTATGAACATGCGGGTGTAGAATACAATATTTTGAAAGAATTTTTTGCTGATTTTGTCATATTTAGGTAGAATTATCTAAATTACACTGAACTGCAATGTTAAAGTATTCAAAGTCAACAATTTTCAGGAATTTGTAATCTGGCTGTATTTCCAAGCTTAAAACGCACTATGTACATGCTACTGTACAATAGTATGTTTTGATAAAAAAAAATTTCGCTAATTTTGTCATATTTACGTAGAATTAGCTAAATTATACTGAACCGCCATGTTAACGTATTCAAAATCATCAATTATTAGGAATTTGTAATCTGGCTATATTTCCAAGCTTAAAACACGCTATGAACATGCTGCTGTACAATACTATATTTTGATAGAATTTTTTCACTGGTTTTGTCATATTTAGGCAGAATTAGCTCAATTATACTGAACTGCTGTGTTAAAGTATTCAAATTCATTAATTTTTAGGAATTTGTAACCTGGCTGTATTTCCAAGTTTAAAATGAGCAAAGAACATACTGGTGTACAATGGTATATTTTGAATGAATTTTTTCACTGATTTTGTCACATTTAGGTAGAATTAGTTAAATTGGACTGAACTGCAATTTTAAAGTATTGAAATTCATCAATTTTTAAGAATATGTATTCCAGCTGTATTTCAAAGTTAAAACTTGCTATGAACAGGCTGGTGTACAATACAATATTTTGAATTATTTTTTTAGCCGATTTTGTTATATTTAGGTAGAATAAGCTAAATTATATTGAACTGCAATGTAAAAGTATTCAAATTCATACATTTTTAGGAATTTGTAACCTGGTTGCATTTCCAAGCTTAAAATACGCTATGAACATGCTGGTGTACAATACTATATTTTGAATGATTTTTTTCACTGATTTTGTCATATTTAGGTAGAATTAGCCAAATTATACTGGACTCCAATGTTAAAGTATTACAATTCATCAATTTTTAGGAATTTGTAACCTGGCTGTATTTCTAAGGTTAAAATGCGCTTTGAACATGCTGTGGTACAATACTATATTTTGAATAAATTTTGTCAGTGATTTTGTTATATTTAGGTAGAATTTGGTAAATTTTACTGAACTGCAATGCTAAAGTATTTAAATTCGTCAATTTTTAGGAATTTGTAACCTGGTTGTATTTCCAAGCTTGAAACACACTATGAACATACTGGTGTACAATACAATATTTTGAAAGAATTTTTTGCTGATTTTGTCATATTTAGGTAAAATTAGCATAATTATACTGAACTGCAATGTTAAAGTATTCAAAATTATCAATTTTTTGGAATATGTAATCTGGCTGTATTTCCAAGCTTAAAACGTGCTATGCACAGGCTGCTATCCAATACTATATTTTGATAGAAAAAAATTCGCTAATTTTGTCATATTTAGGTAGAATTAGCTTAATTATACTGAACTGCCATTTTAAAGTATTCAAATTCACCAATTTTTAGGAATTTAAAATCTGGCTGTTTTTCCAAGCTTAAAAAGCACTATGAACATGCTGGTGTAGAATACTATATTCTGATAGAATTTTTGAACTGATTTTGTCATATTTAGATAGATTTAGCTAAATTATACTGAACTGCAATGTTAAAGTATTCAAATTTATCAATTTTTAGGAATTTGTAACCTGGTTGGATTTCCAACCTTAAAACACACTATGTAGATGCTGGTGTACAATACTATATTTGGATGAATTTTTCAGTGATTTTGTCATATTTTGGTAAAATTAGCTAAATTATACTGAACTGCAATGTTAATGTACTCAAGTTCATCAATTTTTAGGAGTTTGTAACCTGGTTTTATTTCCATGCTTGAAACACACTACAATATTTTGAATGAAATTTTTTGCTGATTTAACATATTTAGCTAGAATTATCTAAATTATGCTGATTTGCAATGTTGAAGTATTTAAATTCATCAATTTTTAGGAATTTGTAACATGGCTGTATTTCCGAGCTTAAAACACACTATGAACCTGCTGGTGTACAATACTATATTTTGAATGATTTTTTTCACTGATTTTGTCATATTTAGGTAGAATTAGCCAAATTATACTGGACTCCAATGTTAAAGTATTACAATTCATCAATTTTTAGGAATTTGTAACCTGGCTGTATTTCTAAGGTTAAAATGCGCTTTGAACATGCTGTGGTACAATACTATATTTTGAATAAATTTTGTCAGTGATTTTGTTATATTTAGGTAGAATTTGGTAAATTTTACTGAACTGCAATGCTAAAGTATTTAAATTCGTCAATTTTTAGGAATTTGTAACCTGGTTGTATTTCCAAGCTTGAAACACACTATGAACATACTGGTGTACAATACAATATTTTGAAAGAATTTTTTGCTGATTTTGTCATATTTAGGTAAAATTAGCATAATTATACTGAACTGCAATGTTAAAGTATTCAAAATTATCAATTTTTTGGAATATGTAATCTGGCTGTATTTCCAAGCTTAAAACGTGCTATGCACAGGCTGCTATCCAATACTATATTTTGATAGAAAAAAATTCGCTAATTTTGTCATATTTAGGTAGAATTAGCTTAATTATACTGAACTGCCATTTTAAAGTATTCAAATTCACCAATTTTTAGGAATTTAAAATCTGGCTGTTTTTCCAAGCTTAAAAAGCACTATGAACATGCTGGTGTAGAATACTATATTCTGATAGAATTTTTGAACTGATTTTGTCATATTTAGATAGATTTAGCTAAATTATACTGAACTGCAATGTTAAAGTATTCAAATTTATCAATTTTTAGGAATTTGTAACCTGGTTGGATTTCCAACCTTAAAACACACTATGTAGATGCTGGTGTACAATACTATATTTGGATGAATTTTTCAGTGATTTTGTCATATTTTGGTAAAATTAGCTAAATTATACTGAACTGCAATGTTAATGTACTCAAGTTCATCAATTTTTAGGAGTTTGTAACCTGGTTTTATTTCCATGCTTGAAACACACTACAATATTTTGAATGAAATTTTTTGCTGATTTAACATATTTAGCTAGAATTATCTAAATTATGCTGATTTGCAATGTTGAAGTATTTAAATTCATCAATTTTTAGGAATTTGTAACATGGCTGTATTTCCGAGCTTAAAACACACTATGAACCTGCTGGTGTACAATACTATATTTTGAATGATTTTTTTCACTGATTTTGTCATATTTAGGTAGAATTAGCCAAATTATACTGGACTCCAATGTTAAAGTATTCAATTACACCAATTTTCAATGAATTTAAAATCTGACTGTTTTTCCAAGCTTAAAACACACTATGAACATGCTGGCATACAATACTATATTCTGATGGAATCTTTACACTGATTTTGTCATATGTTGATAGATTTAGCTAAATTATACTGAATTGCAATGTTAAAATATTCAAATTTATCAATTTTTAGGAATTTGTAACCTGGTTGTATTTCCAAGCTTAAAACACACTATGTAGATGCTGGTGTACAATACTATATTTGGATGAATTTTTTCAGTGATTTTGTCATATTTAGGTAAAATTAGCTAAATTATACTGAACTGCAATGTTAATGTACTCAAGTTCATCAATTTTTAGGAGTTTGTAACCTGGCTGTATTTCCAAGCTTAAAACACACTACAATATTTTGAATGATATTTTTTGCTGATTTATCATATTTAGGTAGAATTAGCTAAATTATACTGAACTGCAATGTTAAACAATTTAAATTCATCAATTTTTAGGAATTTGTAACATGGCTGTATTTCCGAGCTTAAAACACACTATTAACATACTGGTGTACAATACAATATTTTGAATGAATTTTTTGCTGATTTTGTCATATTTAGGTAGAATTAGCTAAATTATACTGAACTGAAATGTTAAAGTATTTAAATTCATCAATTTTTAGGAATTTGTAATCTGGCTGTATTTCCAAGTTGAAAACACACCATGAACTTGCTACTGTACAATAGTATGTTTTGATAAAAAAAAATTTCACTAATTTTGTCATATTTACGTAGAATTAGCTAAATCATACTGAACTGCCATGTTAAAGTATTCAACATCATCAATTTTTAGAAATTTGTAATCTGGCTATATTTCCAAGCTTAAAACACGCTATGAACATGCTGCTGTAAAATACTATATTTTGATAGAATTTTTCACTGGTTTTGTCATATTTAGGCAGAATTAGCTAAATTATACTGAACTGCTATGTTAAAGTATTCAAATTCATTAATTTTTAGGAATTTCTAACCTGGCTGTATTTCCAAGTTTAAAATGAGCAAAGAACATACTGGTGTACAATGGTATATTTTGAATGAATTTTTTTCACTGATTTTGTCATATTTAGGTAGAAATAGCTAAATTGGACTGAACTGCAATGTTAAAGTATTGAAATTCATCAATTTTTAAGAATATGTATTCCAGCTGTATTTCCAAGCTTAAAACGCGCTATAAACCTGCTGGTGTACAATACTATATTTTGAATGAATTTGTTCAGTGATTTTGTCTTATTTAGGTCGAATTAGCTAAATTATACTGAACTGCAATGCTAAAGTATTCAAATTCGTCAATTTTTAGGAATTTGTAACCTGGCTGTATTTCCAAACTTAAAACACACTATGAACATACTGGTGTACAATACAATATTTTGAATGAATTTTTTTGCTGATTTGTCATATTTAGGTAGAATTAGCTAAATTATACTGAACTGCAATGTTAAAGTATTCAAATTCATCAATTTTGAGAAATTTGTAACCTGGCAGTATTTCCAAGCTTAAAACGCGCTATGAACATGCTACTGTACAATAGTATGTTTTGATAAAAAAAATTTTGCTAATTTTGTCATATTTACATAGAGTTAGCTAAATTATACTGAACTGCCATGTTAATGTATTCAAAATCATCAATTTTTAGGAATTTGTAATCTGGCTATATTTCCAAGCTTAAAACACACTATGAACAAGCTGCTGTACAATACTATATTTTGATAGAATTTTTTCACTGGTTTTGTCATATTTAGGCAGAATTAGCTAAATTATACTGAACTGCTATGTTAAAGTTTTCAAATTCATTAATTTTTAGGAATTTGTAACCTGGCTGTATTTCCAAGTTTAAAATGAGCAAAGAACATATTGGTGTACAATGGTATATTTTGAATGAATTTTTTCACTGATTTTTTCATATTTAGGTAGAATTAGCTAAATTGGACTGAACTGCAATGTTAAAGTATTGAAATTCATCAATTTTTAAGAATATGTATTCCAGCTGTATTTCCAAGCTTAAAACTTGCTATTAACAAGCTGGTGTACAATACAATATTTTGAATGATTTTTTTGCCGATTTTGTTATATTTAGGTAGAATAAGCTAAATTATACTGAACTGCAATGTTAAAGTATTCAAATTCATACATTTTTTGGAATTTGTAACCTGGTTGTATTTCCAAGCTTAAAACATTCTATGAACATGCGGGTAGACAATACAATATTTTGAAAGAATTTTTTGCTGATTTTGTCATATTTAGGTAGAATTAGCTAAATTACACTGAACTGCAATGTTAAAGTATTCAAAGTCATCAATTTTCAGGAATTTGTAACCTGGCTGTATTTCTAAGCTTAAAACGTGCTATGTACCTGCTGGTGTACAATACTATATTGTGAATAATTTTTTTCACTGATTTTGTCATATTTAGGTAGAATTAGCCAAATTATACTGGACTCCAATGTTAAAGTATTCCAATTCATCAATTTTTATGAATTTGTAACCTGGCTGTAATTCTAAGGTTAAAATGTGCTTTGAACATGCTGGGGTACAATACTATATTTTGAATAAATTTTTTTGCTTATTTATGTCATATTTAGGTAGAATTTGCTAAATTATACTGAACTGCAATGTTAACGTATTTAAATTCATCAAATTTTAGGATTTT
The DNA here is from genome assembly GCA_028023455.1 of Epiperipatus broadwayi. Classification (NCBI taxonomy): domain Eukaryota; kingdom Metazoa; phylum Onychophora; class Udeonychophora; order Euonychophora; family Peripatidae; genus Epiperipatus; species Epiperipatus broadwayi. Next base: position 156,557 of record JAQFVV010006700.1, read on the forward strand.
GCAATCTTGCTTTATTTCCAAGCTTAAAACGTGCTATAAACATGCTGGTGTACAATACTATATTTTGAATGAATTTTTTCACTGATTTTGTCTTATTTAGGTAGAATTAGCTAAATGATATTGCACTGCAATGTTAAAGTATTCAAATTCATCAACTTTAGGAATTTGTAACTTGGCTGTCTTCCCAAGCTTAAAATGTGCTATGAACATGCTGGTGTACAATACTATATTTTGAATGAATTTTTTCAGTGATTTTGTCATATTTAAGTAGAATTAGCTAAATTATACTGAACTGCAATGCTAAATTATTCAAATTCGTCAATATTTAGGAATTTGTAACCTGGCTGTATTTCCAAGCTTAAAACACACTATGAACATACTGGTGTACAATACAATATTTTCAAAGAATTTTTTGCTGATTTTGTCATATTTAGGTAAAATTAGCTAAATTTTACTGAACTGCAATGTTAAAGTATTCAAAATCATCAATTTTTTGGAATTTGTAATGTCTGTATTTCCAAGCTTGAAACGTGCTATGAACATGCTGCTGTACAATACTATATTTTGATTAAAAAAATTCGCTAATTTTGTCATATTTAGGTAGAATTAGCTATATTATACTGAACTGCCATGTTAAACTATTCAAATTTACCAATTTTTAGGAATATAAAATCGGGCTGTTTTTCCAAGCTTAAAATGCTCTATGAACATGCTGGCGTACAATACTATCTTCTGATAGAATTTTACACTGATTTTGTCATATTTAGATAGATTTAGCTAAATTATACTGAACTGCAATGTTAAAGTATTCAAATTCATCAATTTTTACAAATTTGTAACCTGGTTGTATTTCCAAGCTTAAAACACACTATGTAGATGCTGGTGTACAATACTATATTTGGATGAATGTTTTCAGTGATTTTGTCATATTTAGGTAAAATTAGCTAAATTATACTGAACTCCAATGTTAATGTACTCAAGTTCATCAATTTTTAGGAGTTTGTAACCTCGCTGTATTTCTAAGCTTAAAACACGCTATGAACATGCTGGTGTACATTACCAAATTTTGAATGAATTTTTTTGCTGATTTTGTCATATTTAGGTAGAATTAGCTATATTATACTGAACTGCAATGTTAAAGTATTCAAATTCATAAATTTTTAGGAATTTGTAATCTGGCTGTGTTTCAAAGCTTAAAACACACTATCAACAAGCTGGTGTACAATACAATATTTTGAATGAATTTTTTTGCTGATTTGTCATAGTTAGGTAGAATTAGCTAAATTATACTGAACTGCAATGTTAAAGTATTTAAATTCATAAATTTTTAAAAATTTGTAACCTGGCTGTATTTCCAAGCTTAAAATGTGCAATGACCATGCTGCTGTACAATACTACATTTTGTATGAATTTTTTTGCTGATTTTGTCATATTTAGGTAGAATTAGCTAAATTATACTCAACTGCAATGTTAAAGTACTCAAGTTCATAAATTTTTAGGAATTTGTAACCTGTCTGTATTTCCAAGCTTAAAACATGCTATGAACATGCTGGTGTACAATACAATATTTTGAAAGAATTTTTTGCTGATTTTGTCATATTTAGGTAGAGTTAGGTAAATTATACTGAACTGCAATGTTAACGTATTTAAATTCATTAAATTTTAGGATTTTGCAATCTTGCTTTATTTCCAAGCTTAAAACGCGCTATAAACATGCTGGTTTACAATACTATATTTTGAATGAATTTTTTCACTGATTTTGTCATATTTAGGTAGAGTGATTTGTAACCTGGTTGTATTTCCAAGCCTAAAAACACATTAGGAAAAACGTAATCTAGAATAATATTTTTTGAGTGAATTTTTTGGTGATTTTGTTATATTTAGCTAGAATTAGATAAATTAAACTGAAGTGCCATGTTAAAGTTTTAAGATTCATCAATTTTGAGTTATTTCTAACCTGGCTACTTTTCCATGGTCAAAATCTCATACAAAACAGCTAGTCTACAATAGTATATTTTGTATGAAATTTTTTGCTGATATTCTTATATTTAGCTATAATTTCATAAATTAAAGTGAACTGCCATGTTCAAGTTTTAAGATTCATTAATTTTGATGAATTTGTAAGCTGACTGCATTTCCAAGCCTAAAACGCTATAGGAAAACCTAGTGTAGAATACTATTTTTTGAATGAATTTTTTTGCTGAATTTTTTTATATTTAGCTAGAATTAGCGAAATTATACTGACATGCCATGTTAAAGTTTCCAGATTAATCAATTTTGAGGAATTTGTAACTTGGCCACTTTTGCATGGTCAAAGCCTGATACAAAATAGCTAGTCCATCATACAATATTTTGAATGAATTTTTTTGCTGATTTTGTTATAGTTAGCTAGAATTAGCTAAATTATATGAAACTGATGTGTTCAATGTTTTATGATTCATCAATTTTGAAAACTTTGTATCCCTGGCTGCATTTCAATGCCTAAAAACACTATAGTAACAGCTTGCATAGAATACTATTTTTTGAATGAATTTTTTGCTCATTTTGTTATATTTAGCTATAATTCGCTAAATTATACAGAACTGCCATGTTAAACATTTACGATTCATCAATTTTTAGCAATTTTTAACCTGTCTGCTTTTCCACGCCTAAAAAGCTCTAGGAAAAATCTAGTGTAGAAGTCTATTTTGTTGAATTCATTTTTTTTGTTGATTTTGTTATATTTAGCTAGAAATTGATAAATTAAAGTTAACTGCCATGTTAAAGTTTTAAGATTCATCAATTTTGAGGAATTTATAACCTGGCTGCATTTTCACGCTTAAAAACACTTTAATAAAGAGTAGTGTATAATACTATTTTTTGAATGAATTCTTTTGCTGATTTTGGTGTATTTAGCTACAATTAGCTAAATTATACTGAACTGCCATGTTAAAGTTTTAAGATTCATCAATTTTGAGTAATTTGTAACCTGGCTGATTTTGTGTGGTCAAAACCCCATACAAAACAGATAGTCTACAATACTATATTTTGAATGAATTTTTGTGCTGATTTTGTTATATTTAGCTTGATTTAGCTAAATTATACTGAACTGCCATGTTAATGCTTTCAGATTCATCAATTTTGAGGAATTTGTAACCTGCCTGCATTTCCAAGTTTTAAAATGCTTTAGTAAAAAGCTAGTCTAGAATACTACTTTTTTAATGAATTTTTTTGCTGATTTTATAATATTTAGCTAGAATTAACTGAATTATACTGAACTTTTATTTAAAAGTTTTAGGATTTATCAATTTTGAGAAATTTGTAACCTGGCTGCATTTCCAAACCTAAGAACACTTTACAGAAAAGGTAGTGTAGAATACTTTTTTTAACAAATTTTTTTCTGATTTTGTTACTGAACTGCCATGTTAAAGTTTTAAGATTCATAAATTTTGACAAATTTGTAACTTGGCAGCTTTTCCATGGTCAAAACCCCATACACAACAGCTAGTCTACAATACTATATTTTGAATGAATTTTTTTGCTAATTTTGTTATAGTTATCTAGAATTTGATAAATTAATGTGAACTGCCATGTTAAAGTTTTAAGATTCATCAAGTTTGAGGAATTTGTAACTTGGCTGCATTTCCAAGCCTAAAAACACTATAGGAAAAATCTAGTGTAGAATACTATTTGTTGAATGAATTTTTTTGCTGATTTTGTTATATTTAGCTAGAATTAAATAAATTAAACTGAACTGCCATGTTAAAGTTTTAAGATTCATCAATTTTGCAGAATTTGTATCCTGGCTGCATTTCCAAGCCTAAAAATGCTATACGAATCAGCTAGTGTAGAATTTTTTTTAATGAGTTTTTTTGCTGATTTTGTTATATTTAGCTAGAATTAGCTAAATTATACGGAACTTTCATGTTAAAGTTTTAAGATTCATCAATTTTGAGGAATTTGTAACCTAGCTGCTTTTGCATGGTCAAAACCCCATACAAAACAGCTAGTCTACAATACTATATTTTGAATGATTTTTTTTGGTGATTTTGTTATATTTAGCTAGACTTTCATAAATTAAAGTGTACTGCCCTGTTAAAGTTTTAACATTCATCAATTTTAAGGAATTGTGCCCTGGCTGCATTTCCAAGCTGAAAAATGATATAGGAAAAAGCTTGTGTAGAATACTATTTTTTGAATGAATTTTTTTGCTGCTTTTGTTATATTTAGCTAGAATAAAATAAATTAAACTGAACTGCCATGTTAAAGTTTTAAGATTCATTAATTTTGAGGAATTTGTAATCTGGATGCATTTCCAAGCCTAAAAATGCTACAGGAAAAAGCTAGTGTAGCTACAAATACTATTTTTTTGATCGAATTCATTCTGATTTTGTTATATTTAGCTAGAATTATATAAATTATACTGCACTGCCACGTTAAAGGTTTAAGATTTATCAATTTTGAAAATTTTTTAACCTGGCTGCATTTCCAAGCCTAAAAACGCGCTAGGAAAAAGCTAGTATAGAAGGCTATTTTTTGAATAATTTTTTTTTGCTGATTTTGTTACATTTAGCTAGAATTTGATAAATTAAAGTTAACTAACATCTTAAAGTTTTACGATTCATGAATTTTGAGGAATTTCTAACCTGGCTGCATTTTCATGCTTAAAAATGCTATACGAAAATCCTAGTGTAGAATACTATATTTTGAATGAATTTTTTTGCTGATTTTGTTATATTTAGCTAGAATTAGATAAATTAAACAGAAGTGCCATGTTAAACTTTTAAGATTCATCAATTTTGAGGAATTTGTAACCTACCTGCATTTTCAAGCTGAAAAATGCTATAGGAAAAGGCTAGTGTAAAATACTACTGTTTGAATAAATTCTGTTGCCAACTTTGTTATATTTGGCTAGAATTAGCTAAATTATACTGAACTTCCATGTTAAAGTTTTAAGATTCATCCATAATCAGGAATTTGTAACCTGGCTGCTTTTGCATAGTCAAAACCCCATACAAAACTGCTAGTCTTCAATACTATATTTTGAATGAATTTTTTTGCTGATTTTGTTATATTTAGCTAGAATTCGATAAATTAAACAGAAGTGCCATGTTAAACTTTTAAGATTCATCATCAATTTTGAGGAATTTGTAACCTGTGGCTTTTGCATGGTCAAAACCTCGTACAAAACAGCTAGTCTACAATACTATATTTTGTATGAAATATTTTTGCTGATTTTGTTATATTTATCTTGAATTTAATAAATTAAGGTGAACTGCCATGTTAAAGTTTTAAGACTCATCAATTTTGATGAATTTGTAAGCTGGCTGCATTTCCAAGCCTAAAAACTCTATAGGACAAGCCTAGTGTAGAATATTATTTTTTGAATGAATTCTTTTGCTGATTTTGTTATATTTACCTAGAATTAAATAAATTAAACTGAACTGCCATGTTAAAGTTTTAATATTAATCAATTTTGAGATATTTGTAACCTAGCCCCATACAGAACAGTTCATGTACAATACTATATTTTGAATGGAGTATTTGCTGATTTTGTTATATTTAGCTAGAATTATAGAAATTAAACAACTGCCATGTTAAAGTTTTAAGATTCATCAATTTTGAGGAATTGTGCCCTGTCTGCATTTCCAAGCCTAAAAACGCTATAGGAAAAGGCTTGTGTGGAATACTATTTTTAGAATAAATTCTTTTGCTGATTGTGTTATATTTAGCTAGAATGAAATAAATTAAACTGAACTGCCATGTTAAATTTTAAGATTCATCAATTTTGAGGATTTTGTAACCTGGCTGCATTTTCAAGCTGAAAAATGCTATAGGAAAAGGCTAGTGTAGAATACTATTTTTTAAATGAATTCTGTTGCCAATTTTGGTGAAAATTAGATAAATTAAACTGAACTGCCATGGTAAAGTTTTAAGATTCATGAATTTTGAGGAATTTGTAACCTGGCTGCATTCCACGCCTAAAAATTCTATATGAAAAAGCTAGTGTGGAATACTATTTTTTAAATAAATTTCTTTGCTGATTTTGTTATATTTAGCTAGAATTAGCTAAATCATACTGAACTGCCATGTTAAAGTTTTATGATTCATAAATTTTGAGGAATTTGTATCCTGGATGCTTTTTTGCATGGTCAAAACCCCATACAAAACAGCTACTCTACAATACTATATTTTGAATAATTTTTTTTTGCTTATTTTGTTATATTTAGCTAGAATTAGCTAAATTATACTGAACTGACATGTTAATGTTTTCAGATTCATCAATTTTGAGGAATTTGTAACCTGGCTTTATTTCCAAGCCTAAACATGTTTTAGGAAAAAGCTAGTCTAGAATACTATTTTTTGAATGAATTTTTTTGATAATTTTGTTATAATTAGCCAGAATTAGCTGAATTATACTGAACTTCTGTGTTAAAGTTTTAGGATTCATCAATTTTGAGAAATTTGTAACCTGGCTGCATTTCCAAGCTTAAAAACGCTGTACAAAAAATCTAGTGTAGAATACTTTTTTCTAATGAATTTTTTTGCTAATTTTGTTATATTTAGCTAGAGTTAGATAAATTATACTGAACTGCCATGTTAAAGTTTTAAGATTCATCAATTTTGAGGAATTTGTAACCTGGCCACTTTGCCATTGTCAAAACCCCATATAAAACAGCTAGTCTACAATACTATATTTTGAATGAATTTTTTTGCTAATTTTGTTATAGTTATCTAGAGTTTGATAAATTAAAGTGAACTGCCATGTTAATGTTTTAAGATTCATCAAGTTTGAGGAATTTGTAACCTGGCTGCATTTCTAAGCCTAAAAATGCTATAGAAAAAAGCTAGTGTAGAATACTATTTTTTGATTGCATTTTTTTTGCTGATTTTGTTATATTTAGCTAGAATTAGATAAATTAAACTGAACTGCTATGTTAAAGTTTTAAGATTCATCAATTTTGAGGAATTTGTAACCTGGCCGCTTGTCTACAATACTATATTTTGAATGAAATTTTTGGTAATTTTGTTATAGTTATCTAAAAACGCTATTGGGAAAAGGTAGTGTAGAATACTATTTTTTGAATGAATTTTTTTGCTGACTTTGATAATAAATTGTTTTGCAGAGTTTGTCCAATTTAACTAGAACTAGATTAATTTCACTGAACTGTATTGTTAAAGTAATATGATTCATCAATTTAGAAAAGTATGTTCCCTGGCTGCATTTTCAAGCTAATGGTCCCATTATAAGGAATCTATTATACTGTACATTTCTAAGTAATAAATTTGTTGCTGTTTTTGACCAATTTAGCTAAAAATAGCTTATTTTTACTGAACTGTAATGTTAAATACGATTCATCAATTTAGTGAAATTTGTTGCCAGACTGCATTTGCAAGTTCATGGGCCCTTTATAAGAAATATAATATGCCATACATTACTGATAATAAAGGTTTTTGCTGATTTTCTTCAATTTAGTTAAAACTAGCTTAATTTTACTGAACTGTAATGTTACAGTATTAAGTTTTATCAATGTAGAAAAATTTATTCCCTGGCTGGATTTGCAAGATAATGGGCCCATTAATAGAAATCTAGTATATTATAAATTTTTCTGATTTTACTCTATTTAGCTAAAACTAGTTTAATTTTACTCAACTGTAATGTTAAAGACATTAAAAGTAAATTAATACTCTAAAAGTAAATAAATACACTAAAAGTAAATATATATATAAAAGATTATGACTAATTTAACAAGTTAATTACATGAGTTTGGTTACATTTAATAATTATTCAAAGGATAAAAAATGTTTTACTGGTAATCTTGGAACTTCTGGGCTTCTGTTCATGAATACACATCAGTGGCTTGGTATATTTTATGGCAACATGGATGGTCATCTCTCATTCAGTGGAACTTCTATGGATGCTCATCTCTCCAACAATCTGAAGAAGACACGGCCCATCTACTTGTCCATTTTAGCAAGTACTTCAATCATCTTCTTAAACTTAGTCTTAGACTTCTGCTGGGTTTTTTCTTTTCTTTTTTTTAACAATGTCCCAGTGTGCTTAAATATTTTTTTCTTTCAGGCTGATTCTTTGCTATAATGGTTTCTGTTCTTAGATTTTGATCTTGATTTCAGTTCCATTTGCCACTGTATCTCTGCAAACCTCTTTGGTGCAAGTTTTGTATCCTGTGCATTGTATCTAGCTTTATCTGTCAATATGTTACAATGCATACAGGATGTGGAGGTCTTAAATTACTACTGTTTGTATCACTCTGGGGATACAGCACATATTTTTACTTATTTAATAAGTTGCAACTACTCTCCCATTGTTTACCTATTTTAACATTTCTTACTTATTATTAAAGATTTATTTTGCTTGTGTTTTCAAAGTCTTTACATAATTTTTATTTTAATCAGAACCTTTTAGCAACTATTTTTTAACTGAAATAAATAGCATGACTGAAATATGTAAATTCTTAACCCATTAACTAACAAAATTGACACACACAAGTACCTATTTCTAATGTGTGCAAATATTTTCAAATCAATATCAATACACTGGTAGATAGACTAATTTTAATACAACATGAAGCAAGTATGTCTGTGTACAGACATACACTGCTTTATTATTAAAATTCATCAATTAAGAGAAAATTTTTACATTGCTTCATTTGAAAGGTAATGGGGTCATTCATTTTAAGAGATGTAGTGCAATATACATTATTTCCAGTAAAGTATTTGCCGATTTTGTCAAATTAAAGTAAAAATACCTTAGTTTTACTGAAATGTTATGTTAATACATTAGGATTCATCAATTTAGAGAAATTTTCTCTTGCTTCATTTCAAGGCTAATGGGGTCATTTTAAGAGATGTAGTGCAATATACATTATTCCCAGTAAAAATATTTGATTTTGTCAAATTTAGGTAGAACTAGCTTAGTTTTACTGAAATGTAATGTTCATTTATTAGGATTTGTCAACTGACAGAATTTTTTTGCCACGCTTAATTTGACAGCTAAAAGACATGTAGTATTTCCCTGTAAAAATATTTGATTTTGTAAAATTTAGATAAAACTAGCTTAGTTTTCCTGAAATGTAAGGTTAATTTATTAGAATTCATGAATTTTGAAAATTTTTTTGTCTTACTTCCTTTGAAAGCTTTTTGGGTCATTTCAAAAGATTTAGTGCACTATATCCATTATTTCCAGTAAAAATATTTGCTGATTTTGTCAAATTTAGAAAAAGTGACTTAGTTTTACTAACATGTAATGTTAAATTTTAGGATTCATTAATTTGGAGAAATTTTTGGCTCACTTCATTTGAAAGCTAATTGAGTCCTTTTAAGAGATGTAGTGCAATATACCTTATTGCCAGTAAAAACGTTTGCTGATGTTGCAAAATTTAGGTAAATCTAGCTTGGTTTTACTAAAATGTAATGTTAATTTACTAGGATTCATCAATTTAGAGAAATTTTTTGCCTTGCTTCATTTGAAACCTAATGGAATCATTTCAAGAGGTCTTTAATCCTTGAATTTAAGATGCACATGTGTATTTAAATATGAAACAAATATAAATACAATCAACTCACCTAATTTATTGTGAATCTTCTTCAGATATACAGTACTTTCACTTTCTATATTGTCACTTTCAGAAAATGAATTCTCCGCTTCACTATTGCATCAATGTACATCATCTCCAGGCCATTTAAATTGAACCAAATATTAAAATTTCTTGGTCAAATTGCTTTCATGTAAAAGTACATTTTTCTATTAAAATGTGAATCATTCTTTTAAAATAATTGATATTTTTATAAATATTTTCTGAAAATAAATGTGTAAAAAATATTCTAGAACATATATTTTCACTTTAAAAATCAAAACAAAAATATTGGAATTATTAAAATCAGCAAAATAACATTTAAAGATTTGAAAACATATGTTTTTCACTTTCAAAACCAAAAGAAATCTAGCAGACTTGTCAAACGTTTACAGCTTCTCTCTTATGTAGACAACAAGAAAGAACCAATCAGCTTCTTGGTAGGCATGCTGTTATCTCATTATTATATTAATTTGTTTGTTATAAAAATATTTTAACAAGTTTTCTCAGTAAAATAACAATAAACTGGCAAAATCACATTAAAAGTTGTGGTTTCAGAGAGAGTTAAAGCTGTTTACAAAATTATTCCTAAAAATATTAATTAAAAAGATTTTATTCTACATGGATAACAATTATAATTCTATCTGCATTTATAATATAATGCAATGATCCTCAGAGAGATATTAAAAATTTTCATTTCCAATTAAAGATGCATCCCTCTTTTAGAGGTTCAAAATTTGGTAAAAAATGTCTTGTATTCAAAGTAATATAAAAGTAGTGTGTGTAAATAGGTTTTATGTATATTTATTCTTTTCCATTGATATTAAATTGCAATTATCTACTAATTTAGAAATAGAGCCTGAGATTAGGGATTCAGATGTCTTGTGAATGCTTCTTAGACAATTTGCTAAAAAGTTTGAAAAAATTAATAAAAAAAATTTCAAGAATTAAATAAAAGTCTTGAAGAACAAACATTAGATTCTGGTAAAAAAAAAATAGAGAATTAAAAGATAAATTGAAGGTAGATTCAAAAGTGTAAAAAGATGAATTTAATAATAAATTCAATGTGTCTAATTTGAGATTTGGTACATTGAAATATGAATTGGATATTGAGTTAAAAATATCTGATGATAAATCGAATAGATGATTTGATAAATTAAAAGTTGAAACAGAAAACTTGAGAATAAACTGGATAAGTTCCAAAAAAAACTTATGAACTAAAATATCTCAAAATAATAATGTGGACAATGAATTGAAAAAAAAAAAGATAGATGCTAATGTTGCAGTTGCTATTTTAAATAATAAAACAGAAGAAATGATGGGTGAATTCAAAGTTAAATTTATGGAGATTAGTCAGTGTATAAGTACTTATTGAAAAAATAATATATAGAATAATGATAAGAAAAATATTATTACAAATAATAAAAAGTACATAAATAAGACTAGTAAATTTGATAAATATTTAGTTCAGCTGAAGGATGAATTTGCAATATTTTTTCAGGATAAATACTAACAATTTTGTAGTGGTAATAAGGGATTAGTTTTGTGTAATATTTATCCAAAATGAAAAAAAAAATATTATTTTAATAAGGGTGGTCAAAGATTTGATGAAGTAAATCTATGTAATTTATTTAGAGAAGTTGATGTCTCATAAAATTATTAATGATGAGAGGATATTGGAGTAGAAAACATAATTGGTGGAAGATTTTTCAAAATAAATTAAATCTAATAAAGTAGTTTATTTCATTATTCTACAAGAGTAATGATGATAAAGATAATAATGTTGATTATTTGAAATACGATTGACATAATTTATAAAGTAGATTATTTTATGGAATGATGTGTTACTGATTTTGATATTTTTCATACTACTCACCATTGGTATAAATACAACTGCAGATGCAAAATGAAAATATGAAGTATAAATAAGCATGAATTAACTAATAATGAGCAAAATAATAATAATTTTATATGATATAGAGATGTATATTTTATACAATCTAAAGATTTAATATATTTCTAGAATTACTGAAAAATATTTTAATTTGATAGAAGACTTATTTCAACTAATATTATAGTTAATGTAAGTCTTTTATATGTATTCATGGTTATAATTAAATTATGATGTTTAATTGCAATCTTTATGCTAATTATTTATAAGATACATGCATATGTATTTTATGAATGAAAATATTTATATGAGAATAGTTAATTATGGTTTTAAAAATAATTTAGGTAAATGAATTGTAAAAAAGGGCAATAAAAAGGAAATTTCTGTTTTTCTTAGTGGTTTAATTTTATGGTGACATTGACCAACAATAGGTGTAGAATATATTTGTGATATACATCTAATTATAAGACTTTATTATAGAGAGCTATAAGAAATAAGAGAATTTAAATTTAAAATTAAAATCTTGAGTAATATTAGTATAATTTTTTTATGAGTAGGAGACAATGTACCATCTTTGAAAAAAATCTCATGCTTTATATGTCATTAATTGTTTAAAATGGTGAAGTGATGCTTATTTTGATTTTGGAGTTATTGTAGATACATAGGAATACAAAGTAATATTTATGATTCATTTTTTTTATTATTTAAATAACGTGATAAATTGTTTCTTACATTAAATTTTATATCTTCTTATAAAAATATCACATAAATTTCAAACATACTTTGGCAAAGTTTTGCATTAACATTCTATGTTATTGCATATTTTAACAACAATAGACTTAGAAAAATAAATAACAAGTTATATTTTTACATATGTTTTGATATACAGAGGCTAAACTGTGTAAGCATAAGAAATGGTGATCATGTAATAATTTTTTTGTTAAATAAGCAAATGTATTTTTTTGTTTGTATTTATTTATTGATTTTATTCTCTGATTTGTAATTTAATAAGAAGAGATTGAAAACCATTGTTATTATTTTTACTTTAATTTATTTTTTTTTTAAAAATTAAAAGAAAACATTTTATTCAAGGCTGGTATTTGAAAAACTTTAATTAGGTGAAATAATAATGCCATAAATTAAAAGGGGTAAATTTGAGATGATCATTGGATATTGTTTCTTTATCAATGGCTTAAATGTTTTATTAGTAAGCACATTAAGTTGCCACTCTCTCCCTCTGTTTTTCATCACTTTAGTTGGTATGCTGCATTTGCAGTAAGTAAAAATATAAACCATATTTTTTTCAAATGTTTAATTTAAATCATATAATGTGTGGCTAATTATAAGAACTTTTGCCCCAAAAGATTATTAGTTTTTTTGAGGGATGACCTGAAATAACAACTTAGAAATAACATTATTTTAAATGCATTCTAAAAATTATAAAGTTTGTACTATAAAATAATATTCATCTATTATGCCAATAAATAATTTTCCAAGGTTATAACCAAATGAATAATAAGTTGGATTAAATAAAATAATTTAATTATTTGAAGAAGTATAAAACTACACTTATTATTGTATTGTCTAAAATGCTAAACCTCATTATAATTTGTCAAGGATTATTTATCTAACCAAATAAACTTCGAATATTTAAAAGAAAAAAGGAAATAAACTCTTGGGATTATTGTATCTTTGAAAAATATAATCATTACATGGATTTTTTTTATGTGAATTTAAAAAAGGGACTTTTAAGATGATTGAATTTTATGTGCATGGACTTTGTTTAATATTTTATCATTTAAATAACAAATTGTATGGCTTATCTATTTTGTAATGATTTGTCTTGTTATTGTTTTAAGATCATTTAATGTATGTACGTTCAAACAGTAAGATATGAATTCAAATCTTAGTTTCACTTTTTTCACCTTAGTTCTGTCATCTCTCCACCTCTCACCCATTATTATTATTTTTACATAGGTTGTAACCTTGAATATTGGACTTTGTGCGTAATATTATAAAATATATGTACAGTTATTTAAAAACATCGTACATATGCCCACACTCCAATATAGTCTATTTTAAAAATATAACGCACTGCAGATGATTGTTAGATTTGTAGTGCGTAATTTTGTGTAAGATTTAATAATCGCGTTATTATTATTTAGATCAGATTTACGTAATATTTTAAATTATAAAATCTAAAATAGTTTTTATTTTAAATGTAAACATATTTTTTTGTTATTATTTAGGTCAGGTTTACGTAATATTTTAAATTATAAAATCTAAAATAGTTCTTTTAATTTTAAATGTAAACATATTTTAAAAATAGATATTCCCCTGCTAATTAGAGTTGCAAGTCATAGTGGGAGGGGGGAAAAGGATGACAGAGCTGAGAAGTATTCTTAAACTCGGAATTAAAAAAGTTTGTTAAAAGCATTTGTAATTACGTCACATGTAAGGTAAATTAAAAAGGTGATCGGATTGAAATTACAATTTTAACATGTGCCACTAATGCATCCGTTACCTGAAGGGATATATAGCATAGACCAGAGGGACTGCTTGGATGGATGATGCAATTGTTCGATGGATCCGAAAGATAAAAAGAGAAATGAATAAAAGCAATAAGCTGGTTATTTTAAAGGATTATTATCATTGGTAATTCGTTGTTGCTATTAAGTTTCGAAGTTATGCTGTTACTGTTACTTTGTTTTCGTATCCAGATAATATTTTAAACCTAACAATGTGTGAGGAGTAGGCAATTGCTGCGCTTCTCCAGACTGTGGCTATGGAAATACAGAGCTTCCCATAAAAAAATGAAATAAACCTGAACTCAAACTGCTGTGTGTGTATATCATCAAAATGTGAAAGCTATTAAACAAGGAACCTCAGACTCTCCTATCAAGTGTGCATACTTCAAATAATCGAAGGTAAAATGAAACCCAAGAATAAAAGATTCTCCTTTTGAACTCTTAATTTAAATTTCTATTATGTGTTGTATCTTTAAAGTTCGACTCTTAACTTAAATGTAGTGTAATTTTAAAACTAAACTGTACTCTTCATCTTGTAATTATGTGCAAAATGTAATATAATATTTTATAAATCTCATAAAACTTATTCTTATTCTTTTACTTGGGTATCTAAAATTTTTGTTATTGATTAGACATTATATTTCATGCCTATATGATTTCTGAGTTGATGTTCCCTAACAAGTTTAGATTCGCCTAAAACCCCTTTTCTTTTAATAAATGCTCAGCTCAGGAATTATAAATTTATTTCAATATGTTACTATGAAAGCGAGATTCTACAATCGTTAGTATAATGTATTAGCCACTTTAGCGATCATTTCATTTTTAAATAGTATATTATATAAGTTATATTTCGTCAAGTCTTTTCAATCTAGAGTTAGTATAATCATAAAGGGGGGGTTGGAGACAGTTAATAAATTGTTTAATCAATGTGGGGATTGAAAATAAACTTTCTGTTTTAAAAGCATAGTAGTAAATAAAATGATTTGCATTGATTTTGTGAAATGCGTTGTTTTATGGGTGCATTAATTCAAACCGCAGAAATGAAATACTGTAGTCGGATTCTTCAAATGTTCTAGTTCCCATAATGAATGGGCATACAGAAATGACCCTAATGGTACCTAACCTCGTCACATGGTCGGGGATGGAAAGGCTAAGACCTCACACCAATACTGCGCTCGTGACTACTTCTAAAGGCTCTGGCCCGATGTTTGGCCATCCTTCCCGTCTCTAATGTTTCTTAGCGATTATACTCAAAGAAAAGCCGAATCTCCTTAAAATTTGGCAGCACCTAAACCTATCGCATGTCACTTTGTTTATGAGTATGACTGTCTATGCTAGATCTATTTCCACTCCTCCACATCAGCTACTCTAGTAATAATTTCGTCAGTATAGGCTTGTGTATTAATAATAAGTAAGTAAATAATGATTGCTGGATTGGCAGATATACTCCTCAATAGGACTTCATATCATAATCTCACAATGTCCACAACTTAATGTGAGGCATGAGATGTGATTGAATAATGATACCCCAGTAGCATTATAAATTACATGTAAACTAATTTAACTATTATTAAATATTTGTGTCTACCTATATCCACATTTGCATGTCTGCTTGATTTAATGGTATTCAGTGTCTCGTTCAATTATTAAAATCGCATTAAAGTATAGCAGTAGCCCTTAATCTTAAAATAATTTAGAGTCTCTTGATCTACCTTACCACCAGGCCTAGAAAAATATTTACTATTGTTATGGTATACACATTGTCATGTGGGGTTTGTTGTGAAATAAAATGACTATGTTCAAACACGGTACCGCAGGCCCTGAACCCACCTGTTGTGCTGCTCTTTGAACATGGTGGTGAAATTTTGCAACATGTTAACAAGGCAAACGAGTTCTTACCGTTGCAACATATGTTGTAATGGTCAGATTTGTACATTTACCGAATAGATTGAGAGTCCGAGCCAGAGCACCAAAAGCTGACCAATTTAGGATAGTAATATCCTATGTCTGATCATGTCTCAACTCTCTTACCTGTGCTTCCAAGTTAACCCATAGCAAATGACATATCTGAGGCTACACTTGATACCTCCTTCTTCATGTTCCAGCAGTAGCAAAATGGTAAAACATGAGACATTCCCCTCTCACATACACATATAGGATTCTATAATTTAACTAGGGATTCATAAGGTAATGAGCAAGAAGGGGGATTGAGATGAATTTATATTTTATAAATTTTAATATAATAATTAATATATGAAAACAAGGTAAATTATATATATTTGTTCAGATGCAGGTGAGTGAATACTTAGGTTTGCAAGAATATTTAATGTAACCAGAAATGATAAAACAACCAATTTATAGTCCTCACATGCAGGTGAGTGAGTATTTAGGTTTACAAGAATGTTTAATGCAATCAGAAATAATAAAACAACACAATTTACATAATGCTTACATGCAGGTGAATGAGTACTTAGGTTTACAAGAATGTTCAATGTAATCAGAAATGATAAAACAATGCAATTTATATAGCGCTCACATATAGGTGAGTGCATACTTGAGTCTACAAAATGTTTAAGGTAGTAATCAATAAATAATAAACAAAACTAATTATATATTTGCTCATGTGCAGATGAGTGAAAACTTAAGTTTACAAAGTGTTTAAAATAGATTATGGATTTGCTAAACTGAAAATACATCATCTTTTATGTTACAGCAAAATTTACACATAATTGAGACATAAGGTCTCAAAAACTGAGCAATTTGAATTCCAACCAAACTCATATAAGGTTAAGTAGATTATGAGATAAAATATTTTCCATTTTCTGTGTCATAATTTATGCTATGGACTACATCAGGAAAATTAGTAATGGCTAGAGTGATTAATTAAGTAGCAACAGCTTGGAGTTATATAATTAAGTTTAAACATAATTTATAATATTTTAGTAATATTATATATAATTACTATACAGATAATCGCATTATCGGATCAAAGCTGATATTAATTTCTCTGGGAGGCTGAACTGATGTTGGGCAGCCTAATGACAGATTCTAGGGTGTTACAAACTATAGTATCAGAATATGTGCATATTTAATGTGTTCTTAATTGAGGTTCATTACCTAGTAATCGGTTCCTCAGACCGCATACTTGCTATAATATGAAGAAGCCCTTTTATTCGGGTGAACAAAACAGTGACTTAATGAGCCCTTGGAACACCTTGTTTCCTCCAAATACAAAATAAATATCACAGTTGTCTAAATTTAAGAGGCATAACTTGACATGGAATTGATCCTGATGTAGGCCATTATAGGTATAGCAAGAAGCTGCACATTTTAATGCTAACTAGCAACACATTTGCCATGCTAATTTAATATTTTTCTAAATTAATTATGCCAAATATTAGCTTCTATCAGTGCCACTAAATAATAAATCTAGTTACACTACAAAGGCAATAATGGAAATCTGATGTAAGAATATCTATATAGGTTAACCTATAATTAGGAGAGTTACAGCAAATTTAGGGATTTATCAAGAGTTAGAATACTATGTATATTATGTGTATATTACTCACATCTAATGCTAAGCAAAATATTGATTTTTTAAAATAACTTATGTTATAAATAGCTGACCCACTCTAGTGAAATAACAGTTTGATTTCAGAAAGAAGTTTTGCCTATATTTCTTTATATTATAATATTTGCCCATGATGGAAAAGTGCCTAATTGCTTCTCCAATAATTATAAAACCCCACAAAACTCCATTCTGATGAACATAGCATAAATTAATAAACATGAATTTAAAACTAAATATAGATGTCATAAGAACAAATTGCAGAAATCGATAAAGTGTTAATTTAGAAAAATGAATAAGAATTTACATTTAACTGGTTTTATAGAACTTAAATATTTATGATGAAGCAAGCAATTTAAGAGATGCTTTAAGTTTTAAATTAAATTTAACGTAAATGATTTAATGTAACATTTAAATAATATAATGATATATGGGGCTTGATTAGTTAGCTAGCTTTAATTTAGAGTTTGTTTAGTAATGAAATTAGCATATTCTACAGAATGGTTTGCCGGAAATACTTGGTAGTAAGTCTTTCAGACATTCTTTACTGGGCTTCTTTTCTCCATTAAATCAGGATGTGGTTTTTCTCCATTAAGTCAGAATGTGGCTTTTCTCCATTAAGTCAAGCTGTGACTTTTCTCCATTACTTCAGGTTAAGGATTCTCTAGTACTTCAGGTGTGGCTTCACCATCACTGGGCCAGGTCTGAGGTTGATGTTCTCTTCTATTTTGTAGAACAGTTTTCCATGAGAGATAGACAGCAAGCCTATTGTCCCACTAGTCAACAATTTGCAACTTAACAGCTTTCAATAACTGATTGGTTCAAATTCAGCTTGGCCAACAAGTAATGCAGAAACAGCTCTTTAATTATTGTTCTTCAACCTTCGTTTGAAAAAATATGCATCTGAAATTTTTAATGGTCATGACAGACTTTTTTATATCCAATTTTTGCCAGAATTCCCTCCCCCTTTTACTTTCTCAACAACACTTGTTTACTTACTTCAAATTTTTGTCTTTAACTACATTTTTACTTTTTTAAATATTATTCACAGCTTAATCTAGAGTTAAAAGTTCTTTTCCCTTAGGTTTCCCAATTGCACTTAGAATGAATTTATGCCTGACTACATTTTCTTATTTGTTTTTGTCTATAATTTTATGTGAGATCAATTTTCAACTAAAAGATTATTTTTAGATGAAATGTTAAAATTCATAAACAACTTACAGCCTGTGAAATTTTAAACAAACAATAGAACTCAAAAATTATTTTAAATAAATATTAAAACATAACTTTTTAAATGAATAATTTCACAAATTTAAACTTATAATTTTGTTATATATATAAATTCTAACTACACATTGCTATGTTTACTTAGTGTATATGCTACCCATGATTGCATCTGCATATTATAATGTACAAGGTGATTATACATGCACATACTCGGAATATTACAACACAAACATGAAGTGGTGCTGATATAGTATGCACTCGGTGGCCATTTTGAATTTGAAAACACCCAAAAACACTGCTGGCACATGCAAGCGATAAATGTCATCAACTAAAAACACTCATTTTTTAAAAAATAAATTGCCTGAGGCACTATAATTAAAAAAGGTGTTGGGAAGAAACTACACTTAAAAAAATTATGGGAAACCGTCACATTAAATAGCCTAAGGTGATACTATCAAAAAAAAGTGTGGGAAAAGAAAAAGAGGTGAAAATTAAAAAATACCTTAAAATAAACCAAAAACGCTAATTTATATATATAGTCATAATCAAACATTGCAAAAAAAGTGCGGGAAAAGAAAAAGAGGTGAAAATTAAATAATACTTTAAAATAAACCAAAAACGCTAATTTATATATATAGTCATAATCAAACATTGAAATATTTACAAAAACCTGTTAAAATATAGCGATCACTAGAAAAATAATAAATGCTATTTTAAAAATATCAGTCCTGTCTATCAATGCTATATACAAATCAGTATTATAATTTTAAAAAACAATATTTAGTCATAATCAAACATTGCAATAGTAAAACCGTCACATTAAATAGCCTAAGGTGATACTATCAAAAAAAAGTGCGGGAAAAGAAAAAGAGGTGAAAATTAAAAAATACTTTAAAATAAACCAAAAATGCTAATTTATATATATAGTCATAATCAAACATTGCAAAAAAAGTGCGAGGAAAGAAAAAGAGGTGAAAATCAAAAAATACTTTAAAATAAACCAAAAACACTAATTTATATATATAGTCACAATCAAACATTGCAATATTTACAAAAACCCGTTAAAATATTGTGATCACTGGAAAAATAATAAATGCTATTTTAAAAATATCAGTCTGCTCTATCAACGCTATAACTAAATCAGTATTATAATTTTAAAAAACAATATTTAGTCATAATCAAACAATGCAATAGTAAATCTTAAATGATTAAACCTATGTTAAGGCATTTTTTTAAAAAAAAATCATAAATGATATTTACAAAAACCCGTTAAAATATAGCGAGCATTAGAAAAATAATAAATGCTATTTTAAAAATATCAGTCTGGTCTATTAATGCTATATACTAAATCAGTATTATAATTTTAAAAAACAATATTTAAAAAGTACTTTAAAATAAACCAAAAATGCTAATATATATAGTGATGATAATGTGTGTTAAGGCATTTTTTAAAAAAAGGCATAAAACCTAAATATATATACTGTAACGATATATAAATATGTCGTTACATTAATTTAAAATAAAAACTTAAAAGTTCGCAAATAAAAGTAAAAAACTAAACGCTAAAATTAAAATGTTTGTTAAACGTATATACATTCGCACACATGCCAAACTTTACAAATATTTTTTTTAAAAAAACAAATAAATAAGTATTTGAACGTACTTTTTTATAAAAAAAAAAAAAGTACAATATTTAAAAATAAAAACAGGTATTAATTAATTCTTGTAATCTGTAAATGGAAATGATTGTTTATAAATTGTTTGAAAAGCAAGCTAGCCTTGGGCTCTTGTATAATTAAAATGATCTGATGAAAGATAGATAAGAAAATAAAGAGAAATTAGCTTGACCAATGGAAGCACTAAGCCTTGGCTCAGACCCTAACGAAAGTGATGGATTAGTGACGTTTTTTTGATTGAATCCGTGTGGATAATATAAAAAGGGAAATACAGTTTTTTCGGACAGTTCCAGCATTTTGTGTTTGAGATGTGGCAGGACGCACATACCACACTCTCTATTTAAAAAAAAAAATGAAAAGACTGTGATACCTTGAACCAGCTATTGCCATCTCCAGAACATTATCTTCCAATGGAGGCATCATGGGAATTAAAAGCAGAAACCTGGACTCTTCTACCGTAAGCTATATGAAATGAACAATTATTAAAATCAATTAAGAACTTTCGTCAAGTTTTACAAATTGATAAACAAGCCAACTTAAATGTTAAAACGGACTCTTATCTGACTTTTGTAAGTTTTTAAATCAAATTAATAATGTTTAATTTTATATGTTTTCCGAGTGATAAACATCATTTCCATTTTTTTTTTCTTATTGTAAAGATTATTTAAATGCATGAAATTTAAGTTGTTTATAGATGCTTGCATGGATTCGTTTGCGGTTAATTATATTTTGGTTTTCATATTTGATCAAAATATATAGACATTCGATAAATAATGATACCGTACGGTATCTAAGATGTATTTATTCGGATGTCTTTTAAGTTATTGGTGACAACGCAAGTATCTTATGGTGAATACTATTGGGTTACTTATAAATTTCCCTCTGCAATTGTCGGTATCAATAATTTTGTATTTTGATCGTTTATGTTTATTTTGAAATGTTTTTGACCATGGAATCTATGTAATCGATCTATACCCAACATTTTTAAACAAATCTGTGCGAACGTATCTAAATGTTAAACTTAAGTCGGGCGTGAATGGTTTATATAGATTTGTAAAGCTATATTAAGGGAGGGTAATCTTAGGTTATTCATTTCGTAGTTGAATTGGTTCAATGGATTGGATATATTTGTGTAATTGTAGATGTAGTATGAGATCCGCTATGGGCAGGATTATATATATATATGCCACACACCTTCTGTTTGCCTATGGATGGGTTTGTAAGACAGCAAAGGACCGCAGTTCATTCCTATGGAGTTTTATGTTTATTGTTCTACTCGCTAACAGATGTCACATTCCTGGTTGGTAGAGAGACAATTTTTTCTTTAATTCTACTTGCTGTTCAGATGTACATTCCTGACAGTATAGTATTTTGTGTTGTTGTATTTTCATGCTACATTGAATACATAAATGTATCAGATGGATTGGCGCCGGTTTAATTGCGAAATTTGTTGCCTAAGGTTAAATCAGGGAAGAATATTTTCTTTTCAAATGCAGATCTATGTAGTCTATTCATACTCGACTCCCTAGATAAATATTAAACTCATGGTTGTAATTTGCTTAAATGTAAAACTAAAGATTAATAGAAAAATCTAAAATGTTGAATTTATTCCTCAAAATTTAAATGTTATTTTATATGTGCGTAAATAAATATTTCTATGTGTTAATTTCTGGCAGTGGCTTTTATTTATTTAAGATATAAATTAAGATATAGATTTTTATCTCTGCGTCTCCACTGAGCTAGTGACTTGGGCTAACGATCTCAATATTTAAATAAAGTGGAATCTTAACAGCGCGTATCTGCCTACTCTATAAATTTTTCTAGGTTTAAATGCCTAGATGGCACTCTGTAGAGCAGATATTGTAGTTTGTGGTTAGATTCGATTTCCACTTTCATTTCGATCGTTATAATACATAGTGATAATTAGAAAAAATGATAAATGCTTCTATCAAAAGATTACTCCGGTCTTTCAACAGTATATACTAAATGTCAAAAACCAGTATTATAATTTAAAAAATGATATTTAAAAAGTATATTGCTAAATGTGAAATGGCGGGAATATCACTTTCAACACTATGTTGTGGAGCATTTTTAAAAATATAATATTTTACATTTGGCTTTGGGATTATCCCTCCAACTAAGAGTTGTAATAATAAATCACAAATCTGAATAATAGACATATTAATGCATATTACAGTTAGCATTTATTTAAGTAATTTTTTACTAATATTTTAAGAATTTAAAAAAAATTACCAACTTTCTAAAAAGGATGGATGGTCATCTGCTCAGGCTAAATTTGGTTCTTCCTAGATCTCTTCATCACTGCAACACAAACCATCAACAAATTATACTTTTAAGATTTAGGTTTATTATTTTAAAGAATACACCAGTAAAATTAATTTATTCAGGAAATATCGCAGCTTGATATGGTCTCTTTCAAATTTATTATTAAAACTGTCTACTTGGGTCTCACACAAATTAAAGCAGGTTTGTATGATGTAAGGTAATTTCCAAGAATTATAGTTCAGTATGGGCCTTTGTCTTACTAAGATAAAAAAAAGTGTTAAGTTAAACTTTCAAATTTAAAAAAAACAACAACTGTAAACCAGCTAATGGGCTTTTATGCCTCAAGCCTAACTAGTCATCAAATGCAAAAGAGGGTTAAAATTTATTATAAAAAAATTTATAACAATTAATGATTTAAAAATATAATCGCACTGTAACATATTATACATCACAACTTGTACTCATATATATATGTGTGTGTGTGTGTGTACCGATACATGTATTACTTTTAAGATTTTAGTTTTAACACTTTAAAGACGCAAATAAAATTATTTGGTAATTTATTATAAAAAATATAAAAATAAATTAATGATTTAAAAATATAATCGCACTGTAACATATTATACATCACAACTTGTACTCATATATATATATATATGTGTGTGCCGATACATGTATTACTTTTAAGATTTTAGTTTTAACACTTTAAAGACGCAAATAAAAAGCATCTTAATGATCGGGATCTGCTTATTGCATTTCTAAAAGATGCTAAAGATACCTGCTGATGGTGAAAAGGTTTTTTTTTATTATTTAAAAGTCATTACCTTTTAAATTTGAAATACTCAACAAATTTTAATTTATTTATGGGTGTATTCTTTTTTTACTTTTTAGTGCATGTATTTCGACGTAGTTGGACCACATAGTCTATCATGTCAGCTGCCATCCCACCCCATCCAGTATTATGAATGCCTAATAAAATATATTCTTTAATTATATTTGTGTATTCACTTATTGTTGCTAATTCTATCATTCCGTTTCACCTTCTATGTATCATAGTAGGCCTGTTTGTCAAATTCGAACCCATCTCAGGCCATGTGTATAATCCTATAATAATGTACTTTGATGTATAATATATGTTTATGTGTATGTGCGCACATCTAATATATAAATAAATATATTTATATACATCAAAATACATTATTATAAGATTATATACGTAACGATGTTAGGCTTGAAGCATAAAAGTCCATTAGCTGGTTTACAGTTGTTTTTTTTTAAATTTGAAAGTTTAACTTAACACTTTCTTTTATCTTAGTAAGACAAAGGCCCATCCCAAACTATAATTCTTGGAAATTATTTTACATCATACATACTTGCTTTAATTTGTGTGAGACCCAAGTAGACAGTTTTAAAAATAAATTTGAAAGAGACCATATCAGCTGCGATATTTCCTGAATAAATTAATTTTACTGGTGTCTTCTTTAAAATAATAAACCTAAATCTTAAAAGTATAATTTGTTGATGGTTTGTGATGTTGCAGTAATGAAGAGATCTAGGAAGAACCAAATTTAGCCTGAGTGGATGACCATCCATCCTTTTTAGAAAGTTGGTAATTTTTTTTAAATTCTTAAAATATTAGTAAAAAATTACTTAAATAAATGCTAACTGTAATATGCATTAATATGTCTATTATTCAGATAATCCCAGAGCCAAATGTAAAATATTATATTTTTAAAAATGCTCCACAAAATAGTGTTGAAAGTGATATTCCCACCATTTCACATTTAGCAATATACTTTTTAAATATCATTTTTTAAATTATAATACTGGTTTTTGAGATTTAGTATATACTGTTGAAAGACCGGAGTAATCTTTTGATAGAAGCATTTATCATTTTTTCTAATTATCACTATGTATATATATTTAGGTTTTATGCCTTTTTTAAAAAAATGCCTTAACACACGTTAATTTGATTATCATCACTATATTTATTAGCGTTTTTGGTTTATTTTAAAATACTTTTTAAATATTGTTTTTTAAAATTATAATACTGATTTAGTACATAGCGTTGATAGACCCGGACTGATATTTTTAAAATAGCATTTATTATTTTTTTAATGCTCGCTATATTTTAACGGGTTTTTGTAAATATCATTTACGATTTTTTTTTAAAAAATGCCTTAACATAGGTTTAATTGTTTAAGATTTACTATTGCAATGTTTGATTATGATTAAATATTGTTTTTTAAAATTATAATACTGATTTAGTATATAGCGTTGATAGACCAGACTGATATTTTTAAAATAGCATTTTTTTTTCTAGTGATCGCTATATTTTAACGGGTTTTTGTAAATATTGCAATATCTGATTATGACTATATATATAAATTAGTGTTTTTGGTTTATTATTAAGTATTTTTTAATTTCCACCTCTTTTTCTTTTCCCGCACTTTTTTTGCAATGTTTGATTATGATTATATATATAAATAAGTGTTTTTGGTTTATTTTAAAGTATTTTTTAATTTTCACCTCTTTTTTTTCCGCACTTTTTTTTTGATAGTATCACCTTAGGCTATTTAATGTGACAGTTTTACTATTGCAATGTTTGATTATGACTAAATATTGTTTTTTAAAATTATAATACTGATTTGTATATAGCATTGATAAACCGGATTGATATTTTTAAAATAGCATTTATTATTTTTCTAGTGATCGCTATATTTTAATGGGTTTTTGTAAATATTGCAATGTTTGATTATGACTATATATATAAATTAGCGTTTTTGGTTTATTTTAAAGTATTTTTTAATTTTCACCTCTTTTTCTTTTCCCGCACTTTTTTTTGATAGTATCGCCTTAGGCTATTTAATGTGACAGTTTCCCTGCAATTTTTTTAAGTGTAGTCCCTTCCCAACACCTTTTCTAATTATAGTGCCTCAGGCGATTTTTTTTTAAAAAAAGGGAGTGTTTTTAGTTGATGACATTTATCGCTTGCATGTGCCAGCAGTGTTTTTGGGTGTTTCCAAATTCAAAATGGCCACCGAGCGCATACTATATCAGCATCCATGAAGTTTTAAATTTAAGAAACACACGCAATCTGAGTGAAGCATAGCACTAAATAAATACCTATTAGTATTAAATGAATACACTATTATAGAAAATAATAAGTGAAACAGATAGGTTGATAGATCTGTTTCAATGTATGTATATAAGCATCTGCCTTTAAATTGTCAGCCTTTTGGATTCAAGGCAGAGAGCAATTACTTCTGTTAACCTGAACAACAGAACATGCTCTCCATTAACCCTTCTGCCATCAGCAAAGGTATTTATTTAGTCATTATCACGACATCCACACAGTGAGGCAAGTCCAACAACAGACTTGTGTAATGTCTCACCATCTCATTATATTTAAAATAAGTTGATCATTTTATAATAAACTATTTGAAACTATTAAACATATTAATTAATATATTATTTATTAATAAATAACATTGTTTTATTTGTTAAACTCGATAGTCTGTATGAAATCATAAACAAGTGAAATTTAATTAGGGAAAATAAGAGATTCAAAAATAAGGTAAAAATTCACTCAATTAGATAACTATGGGGTTTTGAAAATTAAATGGAATTAAAATAAACCGAGGTCACCTTGCATTATGTAAAATAATGAAATCATCAAAGTTTTGTAAATGTAAGATCATTAAGCTGTTGTAAATAAAAGGTCATTAGTATATATAGCAAGGATTTCTTTGAAATTGGCTTTGATTCTTGCTTTATTCAAGCTTCATTGAACAGTCATTATAATGACTGAACAGAAAAGAGGAAAAAGTGCCAGCTACCAAATATTTTGAATCCACATTGATGGACCTGATCAAGTTATTTTAAAGAAATCTCTCACTTTCTATAATTTGTTCAAATTACTTTCGATCAGCTTTCTTTTGTTCTACTTCATATGGTTTCTCTTTTATCACTTGATCTAATTGTCTGTCAATCTTTAGAACAATTTATTTTATCTTTTTATGACCTTCTAATTTTTTTATTTAATTTTCCCATTTTTTTATTTAAATATTTTTCCATTCTTAATTCCATCTGCTTGAATAATATATTGATCGTTTGCCACATGTTTAATTGTGATGATGTACCATTTTCTTTTCAATAATTTTTATCTCTTCACTAACTTTTTTCTAAACTTAAATATTTTATTTACTTTACAATAAATACATTATTTCAAGATATTTATTAAATGTTATTAGTATAGGATTTTTTTATAATTTAACTATTTTTATGATCATAATTTAATCTATTAAATTTAATGGAATCATAATGATTTATATAATAATCATTTATCAGCTATCTTTTAACTGTTAATTCACCTTCTTGCTGAAAAACAAATGTAAAATATTTTTAATTTTGTAAAATGTCCAAGATTTACCTTCATTAAATTTATACATTAATCTTTTAATAACATATTATAATACTAACATATTTATATGATCAAGTAAACTTGCCATTGAGTAAATCACTTGGCTTTTACTATACCTTAGATGTAATCCTACATATGACTTGACTCTCACAAACATAGTACATCTATTACTTAGCTACATAAGCTAGCCAGACACATATAACTAATATGGGGTTATTATAGCAAATACACTTTCCTTATAATGTTAATTCTAGGGAGTGGCCATTTTAGGTCTTAATCTCTTTTTAATAATAACTATATTCTTATGAAATTAAATGAGAGGGCCCTTTTTGAATCTCCTCAAATTTACAAAACAAAGTTATGAATAAATTCACCCTATATACATAGTATATTTTAACTATACAAACTAATGATTTAAACAGCTGCATTTATATAAGTTCAAGTGTATATAAAATCTAATTCACAGTAATTAAAATGAGGGTTAATCCACATACAAATGTACTCACTTGAATTTAAAGTAATCTTTAGTTTAAATTAAAACTCTAATAATTATACTAGTACTCATTATTTTTAACATTTGGACACTTATCATTAAATATTTTACCACACTTTCATATTTCTTGTATATAAAATGACTATTGCTTATTATTGGCTATTTTTTCAAGGTTACATATTCAGTGACAATTTCAACATGAAAAGACTCACCCACCCCCTTTTTTGTGTGTTTTAAAAGAAGATAAAATTTTAACTAATCATATAAAATAAAAGATGAATCAAATTTTATATTTTAGTTCTTTTAAACATAGCTAGAATATACACACACCAATATTTGCCTCTTCTTTTAATCAATCAATTAAACAATTTATCGTGTACATATAAATAGTTTATACTTAATAAAATATGGTAAGCTATAATTAATATACTTTAAGAGGTTATCTTAAAATAAAACATAAAATGGTTAATACTTTAGAATGTCAGTGTAATGAATAAAGTTTTTAATTTGCATGTGGATATCAAACTATAGCATAAAGTTCTGTAGCAGAGATTCTCTTTTCAGATCATTGTGAGGATTTCTATGTAGGCTAATATTTTTCCCTCAATGGCATGCATTAATTGATTTAATTATTATAATGTTTCTTTATTTTTCAAGTCACTGTACTATATTTTATCAATTTCCTAGACAGGTGGAAATTTCTCTTCTCTGATATACAATTCTGTCTGAAGCTCATTCTTGGAATTATTTGATGTTTAGGCTTTTTTTCATGTAGAGATTTTTTTTAAATGTTTGATCATGTTCATTAGTGTGGATTCAGTGTAATGTTTGACAGCTGGTGATTTTCCCTCTTTTTAACTTGCTCATCATAATAGCTGTTCAATGAAACATGAATAAATTAAGAATTAAAACTAATAATTTTAAAAAAAAACATGCTATATATATTATTTACCTCTTCTTTACAACACCTTGATCTTGATAACCTCTTATTTACACTTTAATGATCTCAATTTATTTTATTTTCAAAACACCATAATTATTTACTTGATTGAATTTTTTTCCTTGTTTTTAAATATCATATTTATAAACTCAAAATGCAAGTTTAAAAATAAAACCAGACCTATTCTTTTTACTAAACTTATTTTTAAGCTATTTATTTATTCTAAAATGTACATTATTTAATTAAGCTTTTAAAATCTATTTCTTTTAATTCTAGGATACTTGAGTTGTTTTACAATATATTCTTGACAACATAATTTTAAACATTCATTCATTTAAGTATTCTAATTTTTAAACTTTGATAAAAGAATTAGGTAGACTGTTTTTAACTTACTTTATTTTTTAGCTTTTCTTAAGTTTAATCTTTTATAATAATACGTATTACATTATAATTATTTTAAAATATGATTTTTAATAATCTATTCTAAAATCTCAACATTATCTATTATTATTACTTTTTATATTTTAAAATATTTTTATTATTTTATATAATTTTCTTTAAGACTTTTGTAATGCTATTTTTATTAGCTATCCTCTCTAGAATTGAAAATGAGCTAATTATCCTGTGCAAGATCATATAATTGATGAAGAAATGAATATGACATTTATTTCAATATAAAAATTCTCTACTACTTCTTCACAATGGGAATTTGTTGTGATATAAATCTGAATTACCTACATTTGTTATCTTCCATTAATTTGAATAACCAATTTGCTACATCAATCTCCACAATGTTGTTCTTTCACTTTTCATTTATAAAAAAAATCATACTCTGTTTATGCTTTTAATATTTGTGCCATTTATAATAAAATACATGTCCAATTTTTAAATCGTTTCTTCAACTTTTCCTTTAACTTCACCAAGTCCAATAATGTCCATATAATATTAGACAGTTCGTCCGATTAGTGCAATCTTTCATTTGAAAATGATTTGCACTGTAGGTGACTAAATAAAAAATTCTTTATCATAAAAACACAGAAAATGTCTGAACTTTTAATATTTATTTTGTTTTTTGTTTTTAAAAAAATAAAAATAATAATAATAGAGATTCTAGACGAAATAAAAAAGTTGAAATCTTTTGTCTTTCATATAAATTAAATTCAAAGCTTTGATCTTTTAAATATAATTCGGATATAATTTTTTCCATATCATTTTTCTAATAATAAATTAGTTAAATATTGGTTTGTTTGTCGATGTTACATTTATTTAAGAATAAATAACTATCATTTAATATATGTATAAAAGAAATTGTATTAATAATTTTTTTTTAAGTAATTGCATATTTGTAATACACGGTTTATATTTAAGAGTATGCACATAACTATATAGATATGTTCTTACATTACAGATTTTGAATGTGGGTGCCACAAATTAGCATTAATCTAAATAGATTTTTTAGAAAAAAAAAAAACAAAACTGGAAAAATTAATCTTAAAGCTTTCAAAAATTAAAAAGGTTTCATGTTTAGGATTAAAGATTATAACTTCATGCTCCCAGTTTTGAAATGAAATAAAATCCTGTTGTTGTTTTTTTTTTTGGTTTTTTACATTGAATTTTTTTTTTATAGAAATAGTTTACACTTTATTAGAAAATAAGACCTTCCTTTAGTAGTTACATTAGACATCAAAATAAATAGAATATCAAAATAATCTTCCGTCCTTTAGATATTTCATATTTTTTTAACTGTTCATGGAATGCGAGTGACTTTAAGCGAGAAAATGTAAGTGGCTCCGTCTGTTGAGTCAGCATTGCATGGAATGATGGCAGGCGACTAAAGGCAGTGATGCAAATTAAATTGCACTGTCCTCAGGTTAAGAGCGATTGAAAAGATGAGAGTTGATCATCATGGAATAAGATTACTATAGAGCTTGTATAAACAACAATGAACAATTTGTTTAATTTAACGGATAATAGTGTTTGGGATGAATATAGCAACATAAGCAACGCTTCTTTGAATTTTTCTTCTCACGATTTCCTGGTCTGTCCTAGGGGTCCACCAAACCATGTGTTCTTCCAACTAGCTAATATATTTCTATTTTTTTCATACATATCACCTAATGGAATATGGGGGATTTTATGGCTAAGAAGCGTTTTATGCTTAGGGAGTATATTTTTCATGTTATGGGGTTATTTCGTGATTTGCGCTATTGATATTTTTTTGTGGAATACTGTATTCGCAATTATAAATTTTATTCACGTTTTAGTTTTATTTTATTCATTAAGGCCGGTAAAATTCCATACTGATCTTGAACGCGCGTATAAAGAACTGTTTAAACCGTTACATGTTTCCAGAGCACAGTTCAAAGAATTGCTTGAATATGGAAAAGGAACATTCGTCTCTCAAATCAATGAATTTTATGCAGTGGAAGGCGAGACACGAGTGGAATATCTGTCACTAGTGCTTTCTGGGCAGTAAGTTTAACGTTAATACAACTTTATACTTATACTATTATATCAAGCCTTTTAATTAAGTTTATTTTAATGATGATGCTTATTATGATTTTTAAATAAACAAAAATAGAATAATAAATAGATTAGTTACTTCGCGTAGTTAATTAGTAAATAAATTCAGGTGTTACTTTCTAGCTATTTTCAATCCGTTTTTTAGGATATTAGACTATTATATTTATGTATAAAAAGAATAGGGAGGTATTGATTATGCCGTTCCTCATATCTATATATCTTACATTTAAACTCGTGTCTGTGATTTAAAATCATGACTATAGTATTCACCTAATAATTAGGTGCGTATAATTAATTAGTAATTAAAAAAAAAAAAAATCTGTTAATGCTACTACTGTATATATATATGAAACCTAAATTACTTATACTATATTTTTTCTGAATAAAAAAAGCGATGGAAATTATTATTTTTCACTTTGACTTTAACAAAGAAATTGCGATTGTTAGGTGGTAATACTGAGAAAATATTTATCCTTACGCGTGCATATGTCATTGATTAAAAAAAAGAACATAACTGACGTGAAATGTATGAGAGCACACACACATATAATAAATATTATATGTCTCTTCTTTTTTTTAAATAAATAGAATATGCTCAGATGTTAACTGTATTAATTGTCCGTGCATGTAATTAAATTATCTGACTGAAAGCAGGTAAGAGTACTGCCATTAAGCTTGGAGGAAAAATTGAGAATTTGGTAAAGTTTTACTGTATGAACATTATTTCAACCATAGAAATTATATTTACATATATTCGCAAGATAAAAATGCTGAAGATTATTGTTAATTACTTTTTAATTCTATAACTTTAGTTTTATTTTCACATATATTTTTCACTTGCCTTTCAGTGTGGATTTTTTATAATTTATTTTCACTTTTTCCATTTTCACTTATCTTTTTTGTATGTTTATATGTATATTATGTGTCATGTTTCTTTTTATCTCAACTATTCAACATTTAAAAAAAAAAAAAAAAACTTTAGTTTCCAATACCATTCCATAAGCCAAAATTTCAAATAAAATACACTTATTTTAAAATCTATTAATTTTCTCAGAAATTTAAGTTTTTTTCAAAATCAGTCATATATATTTCATTTTTTATTTCATTATATAAATGATAAAAAAAAAATTATGTATCTTAATACAATTAAAGCCATCTTTATGTTAAACACAACCAGTTTTGCTTAATGACCATTATTTTATGTAAATATTCATCTGTGTCTGACAGATTCCCCAATCTCTTGTCAATATTTTTCACTAATGACATTTTTTCTTCATTAAATATTGTTGGTCACATTCTTTTTTTTTTCTCTCTCTCTATTTACTGCTTCTGGTGTAAGTTATCATTATAATATATTTTCATAATATCTGAGTTTCATCTGTCTAATTTTTTTAACAAAATAATCTGCTTCAAACTTTCAAATTACTTCTCGAAATCAATGGAGTAAAAGTCTTTTTCCCACCTCTTTCTAAATATCTCATAGTAATAGTTCTCATAACTTTAACAGGATTTTTTATTTTATCTTTTCTAATTATAGTTTCTCAGAGACAAATCTATAGAAACTATGTCTTACTGAACTCCGTAGGATAATTTATATATATATTTTGTACACTGCCAATAGGAGGATGACGCCTAGAAACCATGACAAGTTCCTAATTTTGGCTATACTATGACTTTATCTAGCTCCAATTTGATACTCTACATTATTTTTCAATTATGTTTAATTAATATTAGCAATTGTGAGACCTACTTATCCTATTAACAAGATTACATTAATATTAAATAAATACCAAAGTATTCATACAATGGCATAAGAATACTAAGACCCTCATCTTTATTAAGTATCTAAATATTCTTCTGACTAACAATAATACTTGAATAAATATAATAAAACATCTTTAATTATTAAATTTAAGTTAATCTAATTAATCAGTTATTCCACCTATAAAATATCAAGAGGGAAAAGACATAACTTTAATCTATAATTAAAATTAACTTACTATATATTTATATTCTCTACTATTGAGTAATAAGTGGCTGTTGTTATCCAAATTGTAATCATAATTTATAACATCAAATAATAACTAATTCATAATCTGATTTACTATAAATAAACTTGCTAAATTGGCACTATATTTTATCAATGATTGATGTAATCAAGACAGGTTGCAATGATTTAAGATCTCTTTTTACAAAATATTTTCTCAGATATGAATTAATTTCTACCCCCAATCTCAAATCGTGTTTTTTAATTTATGTGTTTACTACAACTCATACTCTCTGATGATGATATAGTGATGATGATCCCCACAAAAGAAATGCAAGTCTAGATACTTGGTTTAACTTTTAAAGCATTAATTTTAATAACATCTTATTTACAAATTGTCAATAATTAATTAGAATTAATAAATGAATTAACATAAAACAACATAAAAAAAATTATACAACAATATAATGTAATAGTATATGTAAAATTTTAAACATTTATATTTCCCCTGAATTATACTGAGATATTCAACATAAAATTCCTTGCTAAGAGAATAAAATGTTGTGTGGTAGTTAATTTTGTCCTTTATATTACAAAATAATGTGTATATTAAATAATCAATCTTTTTTTTTCATCTATTACCCCATATAGATTATGCTGAGAATATAAGATTTAAAATATGGATTAATGTTTTATTTCCTAATTAAAATAATTTCATTATAATATTATGAAATATTATATTTTTATCTGTGTTTATATTTAAGATATTCACCATTTGATCTCTCTCTTTACCTTACACCCAATTTTCTTTTGGTCTTATTGCTCAACTATATAATAAAAAATACAACAAATAAAATTTTTATTCTTTATTTTACCAAATATGTTTATTTATCTCTTCCTAGACTAATTTCCATTTACCACTTAGGATATTAAGCTAAATGTGGATAAACCACCTGCATCAAATAAAAAAATATTGATCTTCATTTTATCTAATAACTCAGGTATTAATTTTCTATTTCCAGTTATATCTGTTTTATGCATATCTTACAAATAATACATATGAAGACTTGTAAACTAAAGTTAGCTATAACTATAATACAATTATCTTACAGCATTGATAATTAAACACCAGATCAAACTTTAAATATCACTTTTTGTCATTTTCAATATTATACTATAACAGAGATACATCCCCTCTTCTTACAATACATTCACTTTACTATTTCTGTGTGTATATTCTACTAACTCATAGCTTATATATATATTTATTTTAATTGTCTAGTAATATTCAATAAAATAAAAAGAACTAAAACAACTACTAGTATAGATAAACAAATCACATTAATTATTAATTTCTCTATCTCTTGATTTATCCCCCATATCAATAATAATTATTTTAAAACATGAACTTAACTATATCCAAACATTGCAATATCAGTTGTTTTTTTTTTTTTAACCTAATATACAAGTTCATAATAAAAAAAAACTTTAATTTTTATTAATAGTATTTCAATTATTTCTCATGCTTCCAATTTGTTACATATCCTCTTCTTCTCACTTTTACTCCTTTATACTTATAATAAAATTATTAAAACTATAGAATTTCAATGCCCTCATGTTATCCACAATATTTAAGTTTTTTTTTTTCTTCATGATCAAATGTTATTTTTCCATTTGTGTGGTATATTTTATTTAGATCTTTCAAACATTAATGATATTTGTCTTCATATTATTCTTGATGTACTCTTTGTTAATGTTCTCATTTAATATAGAACATTTTACACCTTTGTTATGTCCAGCAGCACTCTATTGCCTGCTGGATTGCAAATATAAGTAACAAATAATTTCTAATTAATGAGGCAGCTCAGCTAGTACTTTTAAGTAACAAGAATTTATTTACAGAGTTATACGAAGTTAATCTTGTTTATATGACGATTATATACACATGATGTAAATAACAATAAGAGCCCGGAGGGGAAAAGATCAATATGACCTGTTTACAGTTCCTAAGTTTACTTTTGAATATCTGGAGGTAAACTTCTCCGCAAGGCTAAGTGAAGGAGGGAGTGTCTGGGGCACCCGAGGAAATGGCACATCTGCCTTTCAAGAGCTTCACTTAGCAAGTTTCTGGTCTCAGTTCTATTCTAGATCTCTTTTTTCTCTCTCATTGTTTTTAGAATAGACTCTCTTGATTGGCCATCACTATCCATGTGGTGGTCATCTCTTTAGTTACTCTATTCAATCTCTGATCAGATAATGCAATTACTTTAGAATTGTCTATTTTAAGCAATGGCTTTGTTTACATTATCTTAATCCTTTGCTTGCATTCATCTAACTTTCTTGATAAGTTAGTTTATAGTTTTTCATTAATTAAACTATTTAATTAGTCTAATGCTTTTATAAAATATTGTGAATGCCATTGGCATCCACGCACATACATTTAGTTTACCATTATATCATTTATAACCTTTCTTTTGTGTATATATATAAATGTACACACACAATTAGAAATTCATTTGGTTTTCAACTATAATTATTATTTGACTAATAACATGTATTTTGTGTATACATAAATACACACTTTAGCATATCTCCCCCAAGTTCAGAGATAGCCTTTTAGTTTTTTACTGTTCTCTGAACTTAGCACGTAATCACTGAGGTGGGAGAGAATGTTTCTTTTCCTCTTATAACATTGGGGGATGTCCGATTCTGCATCTGCAGCATCATCTTTTTTTGGAAATGGTTATGGCATTTGTTGTATGCTTCCATCTTTACGCAATTGATTTGTGTGTTTGCGTAACACTCTTCCATCCTCCATTCACACAGCAACCACTTGCTTACTTAGATGTCGCACAATTTCCACTTTTATCCAGAATTTGTCCTGATTATTTCTAACCCATGTGGTGAGAATTTATAGTTTATGCCTGAAGGTACTTCGGTGTCCTTCGTTGGTATAATTTTGTCAAGCTTTGTTCGCAGTCTATGACCTAGACATTTCTCTGCAGGTGATTTACCCAACTTAGCTGTAGGCGTAGAGTGTTGATAAAGAAGCTCATTGAAGACCGCTTCATGCAGATTTTGTTTTCCCATTTTATAAATGGTGGACTTTAAATTTTGCAGTTTTTTCAGCCATCCATTTGATTGGGGGTGGTAAGATGGTGTAAATATGTGGTTAATTCCCCATTCGTGCATCAAGTATGCAAATTTTTCTGATGTAAAACCTGTGCCATTGTCAGATACTAGGGTTTCTGGGAGACCATGATATGCAAACATTTCCATCAGTTTGTCGATGGTTTCATCAGCACCAGTGTTTTTAACTATTTTATATTTGGCCCATCCTGAATAGGCATCCACTGCTACTAAAAATAATCGTCCTTGAATGGAACCGCAGTGATCTATATGAATTCTCTGCCAAGACTTGAATTTAGCTGAAGTTGCATTGCATACAACTGGCAGGTTGTGCAGTTTTTTATGCATTGTTCTATGTCACTGTTAATTTTTGGCCACCAGACATAACTATAAGCTAATGCTTTCACCCTGCCACTTACAGGAATTAGTACTTGGTCACCTCTGAGTATACAGACTTTGCAGATGGACAGTTGTTCTTGAGCATTCCATAGCTCTATGTGCAAGAAAGATGGCCTTTGTTTTGGCCAACTTTTGTTGATTTTTTCCATGATCCATCTGTAGCCAGTGTCTTCTCTGATCCATGTGGCTACCTTTGGCTATTAAGTGTCTGCCTTTTTAGTGCATCGATATAGTTAATTTCTACATTGTTTACTTTTTTCTCAAGCTGATATGGCATTCACAATAATGCATTGATATGACCTATTTTCATGCCTTTTTTGTAATCAAGGTTATAATTGTAACCTGCGAGTATGTTAAGCCATCTCAACAAACGAGGGTGCAAAATGTTCAGGCATCTGTTTTGTGCCTAGAATTTCCAAGAGTGGCTTATGGTTCAGTTATTAATTGGAAAGGACATCCATATAGATATTGGTGGAATTTACAAGTTTTGAACACTATGGCAAGGGCTTCCTTGTCTAGCTGGCTGTAATTCTTTTCCACCTTTGACAAGGTGTGCAATGCATATGCTATAGGACATTCTCTGGAGTGGGATGGATGGCATATCACTGCCCCCATGCTATTTTCTGATGCATCAGTTGCCACAGTTGCCTTGCACTCACTGTCATAATGGACCAGTATTTTACTTGGTGTGAGAAGGGCTTTGGTGTGCAGAAATGCTTGCTCTTGTGCTGCTTCCCAATTCCATTTCTGGTTATTTTTTTAATAAATCATACAGCGGCCTTGCTATGTGTACTTTGCCATCCAGCAAGTTTTCAAAATAGTTCACCAGGCCCAAAAAAGCCTGTAGTTGTTTTACATTATTCGGTCTTCTTGTGTCAGATACTGATTTGACTTTTTCAGGGGAGGGCTTATTCCTGAGCTTAACACTATGTGACCCAAGAACTTTAGCTTTCCAAATACATTTTTTCACATTTAATTTTGCTCCAAATTCTTCCAGTCATTGGCAAACTTTTGAGAGACAAGTACTCAATTT
The DNA here is from genome assembly GCA_028023455.1 of Epiperipatus broadwayi. Taxonomy (NCBI): domain Eukaryota; kingdom Metazoa; phylum Onychophora; class Udeonychophora; order Euonychophora; family Peripatidae; genus Epiperipatus; species Epiperipatus broadwayi. Next base: position 194,235 of record JAQFVV010006700.1, read on the forward strand.
GTTTTCTGAATTAGCAGTGACCAATATATTGTCAAGGTAGGGGATGATGCCTTTGAGTCTGCTTAGAAGAGTTTCCACTTTTGCTTGGAATATACTGGATGCTGAAGCTATTCCAAATGGAAGACATTCGCATCTAAATAAATCTATGTGGGTAAGTAAGTGTTAGAAGGTTCGCAGCTGATTTCTCTGGAATTTGGAATGGGGTATGCATTTTAGTTTAGTGCTTTATTAACTGATACATCGTAATCACTGCACAATCGTATCTGTTCATTTGGCTTGGTTTTTACCAATGGAGTAGACCACTAGGCTTCTGTTGGTTCAAGCAGGCTGTCTTTAACCAATTGCTTTATTTCCTTCACTATTTTTCCATTTTGTGCATATGGGATCTTTCGCGGTTTACAAATTATAGGCACTGCTTTCAGCGATAATTCTAATGACACTGGGTTTGTTTTTATCGTTCCCAGTTCCCCATCAAAAAGTTTAGGAAAACACTGTCTGATGTTTTTTTCAATGTCAATATTTTTGTTCCAACCAATTTTTATTCCAAGTTTCTGAAACCAATCATGGCCAATGAGTTGATTTATAGGGGCATGGAGTATATATAATGGCAATGTAACTGTTTTTATTGCATTGTTTGAAGTAATTGTTGGAGCCTGAATTACTCCTTTAATTTTTATAGCATTACCATTGACATCTTGAGCTTTCAGATTCATATGCATAAGTCTAGGTGACTGTCTCATATCTGCCACAATGGTTTTCCAATCTTTAAAGGAAATTAACATCACCCCACTTCTGCTGTCAATTTACATCAATAGGGGTTTTCCATAAATTTTGACAGTCATTGCAAATTTTTGTGATTGGTCCATGCACACGTTATTAGTTGCTGAAAATTCCTCTTGCTTAGTTTTCTTGTAAAATGCTCTTGGCTACTATTTTTTGTATAATTATCGGCTTTTATTTTGGCACTTTTTTTGCAAATGGCCAACTTTATTACAGTGTTTACAGCATTGATCATTATAAAAACACTCGCGTACTATGTGACCTAATTTTCCACAGCAAAAGCACTTAATTTGACATTTCTTAATATCAATTACTCCCCTTTGATCAGGCAACCTTCTTTCGGGTTTGTTGACTTTGTGGATTTCATAAGGATCATTGTCCGCTATTTTCATGGCCACGAATTCTTTAGCTTGCTGTAATACAAATTCATGAACTATGCCATGTTTGATAGCTACTTTATAATTGATATTCATATCTGCCAATAACTCTGTCTCAGACTGTCACTGCTCATTCCACATAAAAATTGTTCAAGAAGAGCTTCCTCCAGATATGAGTCGTAGATGCAGTTTTTTGAGAGTTCACGCAGGGCACTATCATAATCTTGTGTTCGTTCATTCTTGCCTTGTCGGTGATTTCTGAAGTGGAGTCTGGTGGTGTGTCTGGACTCATGAGGATTAAAATAGTCGGCCAAATGATCTTTGATCTGTTTGAATGTTAATTCTTCTGGGGTTTTAAGTTCAGAAAGCCTATTTGCAATTTGGATTACCTCTTTTCCAGTGAAACACAATAAGGTCCCTGTTTTACATCTATCATCCTTTACTCTATTAATAATTAAATGTTTCTCTATTTGTTGGATGTACAGGGGGCACTCACTTGCCTCTGATGTTAAATTCAAATATTGCCAGCTGCATTACGACTTAGTCAATATAGCAAAAATAAAAATATTTTTTTTAGTAATTTATCCACTCACCAAATCAATTAATTAGATGCCAATGTATTTGGCTGTCAATGTGCTAATTGTTATTAACTGACAATTTCACAATTTTCTGGGGATTAAGACCATTGAGGTTCGTAATCACACACTATTAGAAATCCGTTTTGTTTTCAATAATAATTTTTATTTGACTAATAATATGTATTTTGTGTATACATAAATACACACACATATTTAGCAATCTTCTTAAAGTTAACACAAAATAATATGCTCAACATAGTTTGGATTTTTCAAGAAGTTAATATTACTGATATTGTTTATAATTTACCATAAAATTTTTTATTATACATGACAGTTATAGTGACACTCATAACAAGCTGTTTAAATCTTTTCTCCTAGTAAAATTTTTATTCAGAGATATATTTATAAGTTGTATTTTAATATTAAGCACGTGTTTCAATACACAAATATTTCCATTCTTATTTATTCTTAATTTAGTTTTAATTATCTGGAAAACCGGACATTTAACATTGTCACAAATAATTTTCCCATTATTCATATATTGAGTCCACTTTAGTCATGCATAAAGGTTATGATAATTAAAATGACTAAATAAATTATCTTGCTTACTCATCCAATTATACATCAACATAATACTTACAGTTTGTTCCTTCTGTTCCAGTATTACATGATAACACATTGTAACCAATATATAATCTTTTCTTTCCATTCTTTCAATATTTTTTATAATATAACGATTACAAGATATTTCAGCAAACTTATTGATTGTCAATTTAACCAGCAGAGATTTACTTTGTTTTACCCGTTCATTTTACTGAAAACTTGATAATATAAAGTTTGAAACCTTTGAGTTGATCAAATTAATTACTTACCTTTTTAAAATAATAATAATGTTTAAAAGATTTCAGCAAACTTTTTTTTTTACAAAACAACCTCCTTACCTGGTTTTTTATTTCTAATCTGAACATTTTTTTTTCTAATTTTTCCCTCTGATTTTTTATTTCAACAATTATCCTCTGCATGCTCTTAGATTTTTCCAAATTGTGATTTTTTCATCGGTTGAGTCTCTCACTTGTTAGTTACATGTAGTTTTATTTATTTCTAAAACAATTATTATTTCTTTAAAATATTTATAAATAATAATAAAAAAAAAACAATACTTTTTAGGAACTAAACAAAAATACAATTAGCTTTGAATCTAGACCATTTCGATTTTATTTTATATAAACTAAATCCAAGATTAATTTTCGGAAATATTACTTATAAAATTCATAACATAAATATTAATTATTTATTTTGAAAATTAACTTAAGATTTCACTGGAAACAGTTATTAATAAATAATTCCAAATGCACACATAGCTAATTGTTCATTTATATAATGCATATTTTTATTTATCAAATTAGGCTTGAACTCCCTTATAATATTAAGTATTATCAAATGATTATTTATTAAAAAATATTATTAATTTGTAATTTATTATTTTATCATTTATATACTTTTAAAAATAAATATTTTACCCAGTATCTATATTCTTTATACTACTTTAAATTAACTAAGTCCAAGTTCAAATCCTAGGATAACTAAAATGATTGTTATTTTTCATAGTTTAATAAGTAAATATTTTTTGATTTTATAAAATTTAAAATTATGTATCTTAAAATTTATTCCCAATTTGTTTTATGATAATGAGGTATACCAATAAAAACGGCACAATATATATATATATATCGTAACACTATGTATGAGAGATATAGCAGGAGTGATGGAACTCATTATAACAAAAATAAGCATCACTATTTACTGAGCATAAAAATGAGCAAAACCCTGCATCTGAATCCAATATTAATAATAATTAACAACATATGAGTGATGAACATAGTTTCTTCAAACATAATATTTAAGAGTCAACATTCATTCTTTAAGATTATATTTAAAACAGTTAATATAATATCTAAGGATAATCATCACCTAGCCAATGACAAACTTGGGGCATAATATTATAAAAGCAATTAATATTTTATCTGCATGCACATACATAAATGCTAAAATTATAATAATAATTCTACATCAATGTTCTGGGCCATTTAGTACTTTCAGTATTCTGTAAACTTATAAGATCTATTAAGTGAGTGAGCTTTAAAGATTACTTGTATGACCTTAGCACTATTTAAATAATTCCACAGAAAATCATCTGTATGTTCTCACACACCCGTACCTACATATATATTACAAATAGTGTTATGCCTAAACTAGCTTTGGGGGTATATGGATTCTAGATAATGCAAACAAGATAAATATATATGGCTAATTCATTATATTATTAAATAATTTCACTGGGATACACCAAATAAATCCCTTACAACTCAATGAAATCAATCACACAGACTGGTAAAATGAAGATAAAAATTTTTTTTAGAATTATCTTTTTAAATAATTATTTAATAAAGTTAACTAATAAATAGAAAATAATAATGTGACAAACCCCAAAATTACCATATAATAAACTCTATCTATACAATATACAAATAAATTTTATATAAGACATAAATATTACTCATGCTTTGGCACTCCTCAGAGAGGTGTCAGGGTAGGTTCAGACACTAGATCTAAAAATACCAACCCAAAGCCAAACACTTATCTAAAATTTATCTATTGAGTGGAAAATCTAAAATTTTTAGACATCTACATGTCTTCAAACCCAGCTATCCAACTCAAATAGCTATATGGGGCTCATAGATCTTCAGCCATACCATATATTACTAGTCTTAGCAATATAAAATTGCGTAAGACTTATGGCAGAGACTATAAATAGTCAAAATTAAGAGTCATAGATCACATGACCCTATCTCTTAAGCTTGTAAGTTATAAACAATGAGGATTGCCAATTCCTCTACAAGCTTTCTGATAAATGCTTAGCCAGAGACAGCACATAAAATATCTCTGTGAGGAACCCCTCCTCAAACCCATGACCATTGTTTTGTGCTGTGGCACTCTTCAGAGAGGTGTCAGGCTAGGTTCAGACACTAGATCTAAAAATACCAACCCAAAGCCAAGCACTTATCTAATTTATCTATTGAGTGGAAAATCTAAAATTTTCAGACATCTACATGTCTTCAAATCCAACTATCCAACTCAAATAGCTATATGGGGCTGATAGATCTTCAGCTATACCATATATTAGTAGTCTTAGCAATATAAAATTGCATAAGATTTAAGTCAGAGACTATAAATAGTCAAAATTAAGAGTCATAGATCACATGACCCTATCTCTTAAGCTTGTAAGTTATAAACAATGAGGATTGCCAATTCCTCTACAAGCTTTGTGATAAATGCTTAGCCAGAGCCAGCACTTAAAATTTATCTGTCAGAAATCCCTCCCCAAACCCCTGACCATGGTTTCATGCTTTGGCACTCCTCAGAGACATGTCAGGGAAGGTTCAGACACTAGATCTAAAAATACCAACCCAAAGCTAAGCACTTATCTAAAAGTTATCTATTGAACCTACTGTGACACCTCTCTGAAAAGTACCAAAGCACGAAACCATGGTCAGGGGTTTGGGGAGGGGTTCCTGACAGAGATATGTTAAATGCTGGCTCTGGCTAAGCATTTATCACAAATCTTGTAGAGGAATTGGCAATCCTCAATGTTTATAACTTACAAGCTTAAGAGTTAGGGTCATGGGATCTATGACTCTTAATTTTGACTATTTATAATCTGCCATAAGTCATATGCAATTTTATATTGCTAAGACTACTAATATATTGTAACCGTTTGGGTTGCATAGTATATTGATAATAATATAGTGTGTGCATATATATATAAAGTAAAGGAAAAGTAGAAATTAACACTGACATAAATTTTTGTAACACTGACATAAATTTTTGTAGATATTGTAAAGGGTTAAATAACTCTGGATTTAAAGTAAAATTTCATTATGAAATTAATATTTTCAAAAGGTCTGAATAAATATAAATATTGCATTATTATTAATTATTACTGTGATTTTGAAATTTAAAAACACCCTGTTGTATTTTTGAAATTTTAATTAAACAAAATTTTTATCTATTAGAAATCCCCTAAGTAAAAACATATATATGTTTTTAAAGGGATTAGAGAGATAAAAATAAAATTCTGTTTTTAACCAAGGTGTTGTTATAACATCTCAGATGATTTTATAAAAAGGGCTGATAAAAAATATCAGTCAGTCAGGATAGTGATTTTTGAAGAGAGCAGTCTGGATAATAATTTTTGTAAGAAGTCAGCTGAAAATTGGTTGCAATATTCTGTTGCAACTTGTTGAAGTTTGCAGCAGTTGATTTTAGCTGACTGTAGAGTTGGCAGTCCATCTCCCATGAATTGATATAGTTGAAGGCAGGACATTAGATTCAGAAGCTACTAATATTTTTTTCTTGGGAGTTTGAATTTACATGGAGAAAATGACCCACTTCATTATGCTGTAGTTCATAGCCTTAAATGTGGAAAGGACAGTTGCTTGCCTGAAACAATCCTAGACAGAAAGGAACCAACAGCAGAACAACCCTTATCTGGACTATACCAATGATAAACCACCAAACTCACCAAGAAGAATTAATTACAAGTATGCTGCATCAGATAAAGGCAGAGAAACACAGATAAACATACAGCTGGTGGTGGGTAGTGTTATATATGATAATGAAGTTTTACATGATTTCCTTAGTAAAATGACAATTTTATAACTGATAAAAATATATAAAACGATATTAGTTTAAAATCGTTTATTAAAGAAGAAAAACTGTTTAAAGTTATATTTCTGATTAAAAAAAGTACAAACAAAGTTATAATTAATAATCAAGAAAAAGATTTCCAAAAATTTTTTAGACTAGGAAAAGCAAGATATTTTAAATCAATTAATTGTCAAAAATTTGATCCAATTTATTTTAAAGAAAAAAATGTTATATTCAACAAAAAGAATAATTGTAAAAATAACTTTTATTATTATAACAAATATGTTAATTTTATGTATATTTAAAATGGAATTGTTAATTATAAAATTAATGTTATTTACTGTTTGACAAAATTAAATTTATAAATAATCTGTGCGCGCATATATATCAATGCTTGTCAAATAATCTGAGCGTACATATATGTCAATGCTTGTCAAATAGGACATATATGCAAATGATAATTATTGTGTTATTGAATATTAATTGTATATTATAAATCGCGCATCTGTGTGCATATATATGTAAACCATAGTAATAATATGAATTGTAATTTTGTAAATTAATGTAGCAATTTGAATTTTGAATGGTAAATATTGACAATTAATGTAATAACTTTAATTTTGTAGCAATATTGTAAAGAACAGTATAACGACTTTTATTATTGTATATTATTCAAAATCAGACCTTAAATATCATTTTTTTATTGTTATTAATAAATGTATTTAATTGTTAAAAATTGTATTCCATCATCTCTTGTTCACATACAGGAATAGAGCTTGTGTTCTCTGGGCTAGATTCGAGCCAGGATGAATATATAAATGGGGATGTATATTTAGTGCATCCAGAGATGATCAATCATCATCCTTATTGGTGCAAAAGAGGATACTCTTTAAAGCCCATGCACTATATTTTATTTTAGTTCAGTCTTGTTAAAAATTTAAGTTTATAGTTGGCCAGTACAAGTGGCCTGAGCTTTGATGGTGATCAGCATGTTTTAATGTCCCAGCATTATTGTTTAGATTTTCTAGTTATGTATTCTAATGGATGGGCATTAAGCTGGTGCATCCAAGTTATGGTTAAATAACTGACCAAGCTGGCAAAGGCTCAATAGTTAGTCTGGTATAAAGAAGACCCATTTTCAATCCAGACACAAGATGGTCTGTTGATTTTATATTGATTTATTGTACTGATTTGTTTATTCCCTTCATTAATGATGATCAATGGTATTTGAATTATACTTTTACTTTAAATTGCTGATTGAATTTATAATTATGCTTTTACTTGCTTTTTTTAGTAGCTGGCTGATCTCTCAATGTTCACAGAGATCTATTGATCTCAGGCTCCTCTTATAAAATACTATATTACTTATATAGACTTTTGTAAGCACCTGTATTATAAATTTTTTATTTGTATTTCATTAAATGGACTGAGAGTGCTGATGTTTCCATCACCCTTGTTCAATTCTACTTTCCATCCACTTCTCACATACTCCATCCCATTACAAATGGTTATCTAACTGAGGGCTGATGTATCATATACTGTAGCAATCATTATAGATGGTTGCCCAATGTACGGCTGATGATGATCACTTACTGGTGATCATCACTTCAAAATTATTAACTTGATCTCAAACCACAACTGAGAAAGAAAAAAATATGCATTTTATGCAGAATTAATTTTACAAATTACTGTGGAATATGTGACAAAAATATTGATTATGTTTATAAAATATAAAATAGTAGTTTTCATGTATGTTTGGAGAGGTTCATGTTTAGAGTTGAATAGAAAATTGATGATTTTGGAGGTTGGATTTGGTATTTGATTGTTGAAGTTTGTTTAGCTGTATTTTCAGTTTTGATGATGGATGGAGATTTTTGTCATTGGCTTGAGAATGCAATGTTTTCATGCAACTCTGAGGGTGTTGTATCTCCACTATTTGCTTCAACCTGTTTTTTATATTTCATATTGTTTGTGATAGGGCAGTTAACACAATCCTGCCATGATTCCAGCCTCTAAGTCTCCAAAGAAAAAAAGCAAGGCATAGTTTGTATTTCCTAGCCCATAAGACTCAATAGAAGCAGGGCATAGTTTTGTATTTTCTAGACCCTCCATGAAAGAGGGCTTTACAAAGATTTTGCAGTATCTTTATAAAGGTTGCAGTAGCTTATAGTGTCTCATTTGAGGTAGCACTCTTGGTGTTCATAGTGCATTGTGTACTTAAAGTCCGATGGTTGAATTCTTTATCTATCTAAATTGCAAATCACTATTCATTCTGTTAAGTGCCAGATGTCTGTCAGATCTCTAAAAAAATTGATTAGTACATAGTTTTAGATATAAATTTTGTTTTGATTATGCATGTAATTAAAATATTGTTATAAAGGTGTTTCATTTCTATTTTCCTTTTCCCTCAGACTGGGGCAATGTAACCGGTTGGGTTACATAGTACACCAATAATAATATAGTGTGTAGGGGTATATATATATATATAAAGTAAAGGAAAAGTAGAAATAAACACAGACATAAATTTTTGTAGATATAGTAAAGGGGTAAATAACTCTGGATTTAAAGTAAAATTTCATTATGAAATTAATATTTTAAAATGGTGTGAATAAATATAAATATTGCATTATTATTATATATTACTCTGATTTTGAAATTTAAAAACACCCTGTTATATTTTTGAAATTTTAATTAAACAAAATTTTTATCTATTAGAAATCCCCTAAGTAAAAACATGTATATGTTTTTAAAGGGATTAGAGAGATAAAAATAAAATTCTGTTTTTAATCAAGGTGTTGTTATAACACCTCAGATGGTTTTATAAAAAGGGCTGATAAAAAATATCAGTCAATCAGGATAGTGATTTTTGAAGAGAGCAGTCTGGATAATAATTTTTGTAAGAACGGTCAGCTGAAAATTGGTTGCAATATTTTCTTGCAACTTGTTGAAGTTTGTAGCAGTTGATTTTAGCTGACTGTAGAGTTGGCAGTCCATCTACCATGAATTGATATAGTTGAAGGCAAGACATTAGATTCAGAAGCTACTAATATTTCCTTCTCGGGAGTTTGAATTTACATGGAGAAAATGACCCACTTCTTTGTGCTGTAATTCATAGCCTTAAATATGGAAAGGACAGTTTCTTGCTTGGAACAATCCTAGACAGAAAGGAACCAACAGCAGATCAACCCTTATCTGGACTATACCCATGATAAACCACCAAACTCACCAAGAAAAATCTTCCAGCTTGCTGAAGAATTAATTACAAGTATGCTGCATCAGATAAAGACAGAGAAACACAGATAAATGTATATACAGCTGGTGGTGAGTAGCATTATATATGATAACAAAGTTTTAAATAATTTCCTTAGTAAAATGACAATTTTATAACTGATAGAAATATATAAAACGATATTAGTTTAAAATCATTTTATTAAAGAAGAAAAAACTGTTTAAAGTTATATTTCTGTTTAAAAAAAGTACAAACAAAGTTATAATTAATAATCAAGAAAAAGATTTCCAAAAATCTTTTAGACTAAGAAAAGCAAGACATTTTAAATCAATTAACTGTAAAAAATTTGATCGGATTTATTTTAAGTAAAAAAATGCTATATTCAACCAAAAGAATAATTACATTCAAATATCAGCCTTTCAAGCTAATTGTGCATATGCTTTTGTGAGTGTTAATAATAATAAATGAATACTTTCTCTCCAATACAAGATATAGTATTTATGGAGGAATAAAATGAATCACTTATTCCTACGACTCAAATGTTTATATATTGTGAAAATAACTTTTATCTTTATAACAAATATGTAAATTTTATGTATATTCAAAATGGAATTATTAATTATAAAAGTAATGTTATTTATTGTTTGACAAAATTAAATTTATAAATAATCTGTGCGCGCATATATATCAATGCTTGTCAAATAATCTGTGCGTACACATATGTCAATGCTTGTCAAATAGAACATATATGCAAATGATAATTATTGTGTTATTGAATATTAATTGTATATTATAAATCACACGTCTGTGCACATATATATGTAAACCATAGAAATAATATGAATTATAATTTTGTAAATTAATGTAACAATTTGAATTTTGAATTGTAAATATTGTCAATTAATATAATAACTTTAATTTTGTAGCAATATTGTAAATTACAGTATAATGACTTTTATTATTGTATATTATTCAAAATCAGACCTTAAATATCATTTTTTATTGTTATTAATAAATGTATTTAATTGGTAAAAATTGTATTCCATCATCTCCTGTTCACATACAGTAATAGAGCTTCTGTTCTCTGGGCTAGATTCGAGCCGGAATGAATATATCAGGATGTATATTTAGTGCATCGAGAGATGATCAATCATCATCTTGGTTGATGCAAAAGAGGATACTCTTTAAATCCCATGCATTATATTTTATTTTAGTTCAGTCTTGTTAAAAATTTAAGTTTATAGTTGGCCAGTACAAGTGGCCTGAGCATTGATGATGATCAGCATGTTTTAATGTCCCAGCATTATTGTTTAGATTTTCTAGTTATGTATTCTAATGGATGGAGACTAAGCTGGTGCATCCAAGTTATGGTTAAATAATTGCCCAAGCTGGCAAAGGCTCAATAGTTAGCCTGGTCTAAAGAAGACCCATTTTCAATCCAGCCACAAGATGGTCTGTTGATTTTATATTGATTTATTGTACTGATTTGTGTATTCCTTTCATTAATGATGATGAATGATATTTGAATTATACTTACTTTTACTTTAAATTGCTGGTTGAACTTAAAATTATGCTTTTACTTGCTTTTTTAGTAGCTGGCTGATCTCTCAATGTTCACAGAGATCTCTTGATCTCATGCTCCTCTTATAAAGTACTATATTACTTATATAGAGTTTTGTAAACACCTTTATTATAAATTTCAAATTATTGATATTTTGTATTTCATTAAATGGACTGAGAGTGCTGATGTTTCCATCACCCCAGTTCAATTCTATTCTTTCCATTCATTTCTCACATACTCCATCCCATTACAATATGGTATGGCTGAAGATCTGTCAGCCCCATATAGCTATTTGAGTTGGATACTGGGTTTGAAGACATGTAGATGTCTGAAAATTTCAGATTTTTCACTCAGTAGATAACTTTTAGATAAGTGCTTAGCTTTGGGTTGGTATTTTTAGATCTAGTGTCTGAACCAAGCACGAAACCATGGTCAGGGGTTTGGGGAGGTGTTCCTGACAGATATATTTTAAGTGCTGGCTCTGGCTAAGCATTTATCGCAAAGCTTGTAGAGAAATTGGCAATCCTCATTGTTTATAAATTACAAGATTAAGAGATAAGGTCATGTGATCTATAACTCTTAATTTTGACTATTTATAGTCTCTGCCATAAGTCTTATGCAATTTTATATTGCTAAGACTACTGATATATGTTATGGCTGATGATCTATCAGCCCCATATAGCTATTTGAGTTGGATAGCTGGGTTTGAAGACATGTAGATGTCTGAAAATTTCAGATTTACCACTCAATAGATAACTTTTAGATAAGTGCTTGGCTTTGGGTTGGTATTTTTAGATCTAGGGTCTAAACCTACCCTGACACCTCTCTGTGGAGTGCCAAATCAAGAAACCATGGTCAAAGGTTTGGAGAGGGGTTCCTGACAGATATTTTAAGTGCTGGTTCTGGCTAAACATTTATCACAAAGCTTGTAGAGGAATTGGCAATCCTCATTGTTTATAACTTACAAGCTTAAGAGATAGGGTCATGTGATCTATGACTCTTAATTTTGACTATAAATATTAACTCCTTTCTGATTCTTCTTAATTAGTTAATGTTTAATCTAAATTCACACTTCCCTTACAATTATTGAACCACTTTAAAATATTTTGCAATAAAGAAATTAACTTTAATTTAAACCTTCTTCAGTTTTTTCTTTCAAAAATGAGAATGTCCCATACAGCTTTAACCCAGTAAAATAATAATCTTTTTAAAAAAGTTAATTAAAAAATTATCTTTATTTTTAATTATTAAAGGAATGTAAATGTATTAAGTATACACACTACAGTATCCCATTTTGGTATGGAACTTTTTCTTCAATGCTTATATATCCTAGTTGAGTGTCTCTTCTGGTAGATATTGGAAGTAATAGTTTAGTCATCCTCTTTGTGCTGGAGTTTTTTTTCTTTCTTGCTACAGCTTTTTTAATAGTTAATTTAACCATTTAGCTTTTTCTTCTTTTTCTTATGTAGTTCCACAATTTCAATTTAACACCTTATTTTTATTTCAGGTTAGTATAAGTTCAGATAGTCATGATTTTGGATGGATTATTATATAAAGTTAGTTGAAGATTTTCCTTTTACATTCCTTTTAGTAAGATTGGTTATGTAGTTGGATCAGTAATGATCAGATTTTAGCAAAAATTTTAGCACATAGTTCTTGTAAACTCCATGATATTACACTGTTTTGCAAACATCATTTCTTTTTTTAATTAAGAGTGAGATCAATTAAGCATAAGATTTCCAAGATAAGCTTTTGATTGTTGAACCTCACCATTCTATTGAATTATACTGACTAGACATTTGTTTGTTTTTACAAAACAACTCTGATAACCAAAGTTTATCCCATCACATAAGTTTTATCACTAATTGATTTTCTTATTTTAAAAAAGAAATTCTATTTACACACTAATTGAAAAATTAATTTCATTTTTTAGAAATAAAAATCTTTTTAATTAATTAAGGAACAACTTTTAAAGATCTTAATTCCTTCTTATTTTTTTTTAAAAAAATAAATAAATGAAACTACATAAAAATAAAAAATATCACTTTTTATTCTTTTACTGCTATATCTAATAAAAATTAAAGTAATTCATTTCTGAAATTCTTCAATACCTAGTGAGAGTTTTCACAAACACTATTTTTAAAATATTGTTTTATATCACATACATTTATTTTAAAGTTTTAATTCCAAAACAAATTTCATAGATGTCAGGGATACTATTAAGAGATGGCAATGAAATTTATATATTATAAGGTCTTTTTATTTGCTGCTGATATGCTCTTATGCACAGAAAGTAGGGAAGATATGGAAGTTATACTGAAGATGTGCACAAGGGTGGGTAAAGAGATGGGGATTAAATTTAGTGAAGTAAAATCAAAAGTAATGATGATAAATGCTGGGAAAAGAAGAAAAATAAAAGAAGAAAAATTTTTTTTTTGGGGGGGGGGGGTATAAAGTTAAATGTGATACATAGGTATAACTATTTGGGAATTGTCTTAAGCAGTCAGAGAAACTGCTTGAATGAATGGGGAAAAAATTGATAAATGAAGCAAAGAAAGGAAAGGAACTGATAAAGAAATTAATATTGTTTTCATATAATAAATATGATGTAGCTAGAATTGAATTGGAGTGGCAATAGCAGGATTAACTTATGATAATGATGCTTTATCTATTTCTAAAGGGGTGTTACATTACTTAAAAAAGTACAAAAAGAAGTAGGAAGATATGCATTAGATGCAAATATATGGATGGCAACGGAGGCAATAAACAATTCAAGGAGAATGGGGTGGAGGCAATAAACAATTCAAGGAGAATGGGATGGTCTAGTTTTTATATGAGAGATGCAAAAAGCAAAGTGAAAATGTTCAGTAGATTGCAATTTATGGATAATAAGAGAATAGCCAAAATAGTATTTAATTGGGTTATGAGTAAATGACAGGCAACAAGATGGGCAAGAAAGGTAGTACACTATGCAAGATTTGGATAAAGACTTTATGTCAGTATACTTATACAAAAGGTAAGATGATTGTATTAAGAGAATTGTTGGGTGCTATGGTGGCAAGGAATGGGATAGAAAAATAGGTGCATTAATAAAAAATAGGAAATTGGAAAGATTGAAAACTAGTATGGAGAGTAAAAGTAAACAGAATATTGAGTGTGAGTTAATTTATGATAATAGCAAGGAAAGTAGTTTACTGTTTAATGTTTGAACATGATCATTATCAATCTGTGGGTGATTTAGTGCAAGTTATGCAAAGAAGTTATGGAGAATATTAGGCATCTGTTAATTGAAGCAGAAAGGGTACAAATAATGAAATTGTGAGAGAATAAATATTAACAAAGTGATTAGACAGAAAGTGGGTTCTTTGTTTTTATGCTGGGTTTGGAAAAAGATAAGGAAGATCTAGATATAAAGACCATAGAGAAATGTCATGTGAAAATGGGATGGAGCAGGATAGAGAAGAATATGGGAAAAACTTAGGGTGGGGAATAAAAAGGGAAGGTGGGTAACAGGTTTCCCTGGGCATAATGACAAATTCCTGACTCTGAGAAAGAAGAATCCATAGTGCATCACATCACAACATAAAAGACATTTAAGATTCATTTTGACAAGTATCATGTTTCTTATGTCATTAAGTTTTATGACATTGCTTGGAAAAAATAATTCAAATAATAAATAACTTGAGTATCTGTATGTTTATTATAATTCATGATTATTTTTTACAATAATTGTGTAATTATTATTAAAAATCAAATATAAATTATTTGTTTATTTTGAATATAAATTTTTATTTTTAATAATAGAAGGTTGTATTTTTGGACATTGCACATTACCCAAAGATCATTTACAAGCTGCTTGCAGTTAATCAGTGAATTCCATGATTGTCAGTGTAAATATATCACAATACAGTAAAATATATTTTAAATTATAACTTTTAAGCATAATTTGATTAATTTATGAGATATTAATATTTATTCATTCACATTTTAGAAACAAATGTCAAATAAAAAAGATTTTGTTTTCTGAATATGAAAATGTTCTCAGCAATGGTGACAAAGCACATTTATTTTGATTACAATGTAATTTTTTAAAAATATTTTCAAAAGTTAAATATGTTTATTTAGAATTTACTTTATTTGTAAACAGAAATATCAAATGAAATCAAATTTATTATATTCTGATAAATAATGATGGTTTAATTTTAAAATTAATGTTGGATGATTATAGCCAATGAAAAGGAAAACTATTATCTGCCAGAGTTAAACATTTATATTATTAGTGTTTCAAATTTGGCACATCATTATTTCATAAATGTAAATATTTTACTAAGTTTAGCTTAGTTAAATTCCTATTTAATAACTAGGTTATCTTGCAAATAACATGAAAAAAAATAATTCTTTTCATTTCCTTACCCCCATTGAATGAAATTAAAATGATTAGTCAGATTAGAATATCTCATCATGATTACTTTACTATTCATTTTCTTTTCATTAACATCTTAAGATTAAATATAATATTTTCTTCTTTAAAACATTTCTAAAACCAAGCATTACATATGCCCCTCACATTCCTTTCATCTTCTAATATGAAGGCATGTTCCCATGATGCTGTGAAATAGTATAGGGATCTTCATATAAATCTCTGAACTCCTTATAATAATTTTCTTGTGGATGAATAACTGGATTTTATTCTCATCCTGCTTGGTCATCTTCACCTGATTTGAACTGGGATGGAGTGGTAGTGAACCTCTCTTCTTGTTATCCACACTGCTAATTCTTGGCATTATTCCAGTTCTCCCAGAATAACTTATTTTCAAAACCAAGCATTACACATGCCCCTCACATTGCTTTGCTCTTCTAATATGAAGGTATGTTCCCATGATGCTGTGAAATAGTATAGGGATCTTCATATAAATCTCTGAACTTCTTATAATAATTTTCTTGTGGATGAATAACTTATTCTCAGCCTGCTTGGTCATCTTCACCTGACTTGAACTGAGATGGAGTGGTAGTGAACCCCTCTTCTTGTTATCCACACTTCTAATTCTTGGCATTATTCCAGTTCTCCCAGAATAACTTATTCTTCTTTCTTTTCTATGTTTTCTTTTGAAGACTATGTTTATTTTTTTTGATAGTGATACTATTTATATTGACCTTATTCACTGTGGTTCTTTACTTTAAAAAGAAAAGCCAAAATCCATTTTTTCTATTCCTTTTTATATTTGTTGACTCATTAGGAATTCAGTAACTTTTGCTACCAGATCAATAGTTCTTCTGATTGTATATATATTGTAACCGGACCCCCATACAACCCTTTTATTACGTTAGTTGTAACAATTTTCTGATGAGCATGCTGTAGGGAGGAACTATCAATTGACATTCCTAATGCAGGTGTTAATGCCTCCTACAACAATATTTCCTGCTCATCAGAGGATGTAGTACCATAGAGACTGGAAACATCTAAACATTTCTATGTTTGGTTTCCCAAAAAGCGCCATTAGAGTTCTGTCTCACTACAACCTGACTTGCCTAGGTCTAGTTATGTCAGACATAGCTCAGAAAGCATGAGATTCTCATGAACAAGTGCTATAACTGATGAGTGATGCAATAAAACAAAACAGAATTGGACAACTGGATAACCAATTTAATTTTTAGTAACAAAAAAAGAATTTATTAAATAACAATTAATTTGCAATTTCTAACGAAGTTCATTTCTATCCACATGATAACTCATTTTCATTTTACTTATGAAAGAGCTAGAAGCAGTTCTTTTTTTTATCAATAGTTCATTTACAAGTTCATCTATGAGAAGACGTTTGGAAACAGTCTAATTCAACAATAGTTCATTTTTGAATTCCTTTATGAGAAGAAGCTTGGAAATATTCTAATTCAATAATAGTTCATTTTGAATTCATTTATGAGAAGATGTTTGGAAACAGTCTAATTCAACAATAGTTCATTTTTGAATTCCTTTATGAGAAGAAGCTTGGAAATATTCTAATTCAACAATAGTTCATTTTGAATTCATTTATGAGAAGAAGCTTGGAAATATTCTAATTCAACAATAGTTCATTTTGAATTCATTTATGAGAAGAAGCTTGGGAATATTCTAATTCAACTATAGTTCATTTTTGAATTCCTTTATGAGAAGAAGCTTGGAAATATTCTAATTCAACAATAGTTCATTTTGAATTCATTTATGAGAAGAAGCTTGGAAATATTCTAATCCAACAATAGTTCATTTTGAATTCATTTATGAGAAGAAGCTTGGGAATATTCTAATTCAACAATAGTTCATTTTTAATTCATTTAAGAGAAGAACCCTAGAAGCAGTCAAGCATTTATGGTTTATACAATAATTCATTTTGAATTCATTTATGTGAAGAAGCTTGGGAGCAGTCAAGCATTTATGGTTTATACAATAATTCATTTTGAATTCATTTATGTGAAGAAGCTTGGGAGCAGTCAAGCATTTATAATTTATACAGCATTTCATTATTTTATGAATTATTATTGATTGGCAAACATTTAAACTCAACAATTCTTGGTTTGTGGAGCATTTATCATTTGGTAATTGAAGCATTTATAATTTAGTCAAATATAAAAGTATATTCATATACATAAATTCTGTTTGGCTTGTGGAGCATTTATCATTTAGTAATTGAAGCATTTCTAATTTAGTCAAATATAAAAGTATATTCATACACATAAACTCTGTTTGGCTTGTGGAGCATTTATCATTTAGTAATTGAAGCATTTCTAATTTAGTCAAATATAAAAGTATATTCATACACATAAGCTCTGTTACATTACCCAGATAGAAGTAATATGCAATTAAAGCATTTCTAATCCATATAGTAAATACATTCAAATATTTTTATAAATAAATTTGCGTATAACTATTTCATAACTTCATTTTATAACGTATGATAAACATGTTCTAATATTTTACAAAATAAATTCTACGTAATTATTTCATAACTTCACTTTATAATGTATGATAAAGATGTTTTAATATTTTATAAAACAAATTCTATGTAATTATTTCATAACTTCATTTTATAACGTATGATAAAGATGTTTTAATATTTTATAAAACAAATTCTATGTAATTATTTCATAACTTCACTTTATAACGTATGATAAAGATGTCTTAACATTCTTATAACATAATTACCTTCCATTTTTGCAGTCTAGTTTACTCAAAAGAAGGCGGGTTATTTCATCTATGGAAAGTCATGGCACAGCGTGGAGAGAGTGAAGCCGCTAATTTACCCCATTGTCATTATAATTCCTCTAGCAAAGCTTTCTTTTTCCATTTTCACGTTTTGTTAAAGCTATATTTTAATATGTCAAAAGAATTAAGTAATACACTTTTTTTTTAAAAAAAAAAAATTAATATGTTCTGCTTCTCTGTGTAAGACGAGAGAGAAAAAAAGTTCTTTTCTTCCGACGACGTGCCTAATTTGAATACTGCTTTAGTTTAACCCAAGTATCTTTTTTTTTCTTTTTAATGATTGGATAATTAATTTCTTTTTTTTTTATTGAGACAGATAAAAAAAAAATAAGATGACATAACATTTTATTCAAATCCATCAATCACAAAATTAAAAATATGATTTTTTTTAACAAATCACAGCTTTATTGCGTTCCCAATTAGACTGAATCACGCTAGACATTTTTGAATGGGGGGGGGGGGGATCTTTTGAATATTTATATGAGGAACAGCATATCTGTTTCATTACCCCTCACCAAATTTTGGGATGAAATCGCCTGGAAGTACGATTTCATTCCATATACTATACACATTATTTCTCAGTACTGCCTGGTTTTAGATATGCTGATGAATAGGTAAGATGAGCTGGAAAAGTGAATACATGAACTATAGCCTCCAATGCCAGGATAAGTAGATGGCCAAACACAAACTACCAGCATGCACCACCCCATGATGTCACGAGAAAATATCTCATTTTTAAGCACTACCTCTCTTGTACCTAGAAGTATCATCCAACCAAGAATAGGAGCCAGAGAAAAAAAAAAAACAATTTGGCACTCAGCCAACCCTGCTCAGCTTCGGTGAGTCTTAGGGGCTATCATTTGGCCTATTCATGAGACTAAGGCCTATGCATGAGACCTATATATACGCACTGCTGGACTACTCTTGGAGCACAACATCCAGGTCTGGATAGTGCCGAGCATATACTTCGGAGCATCATAACACAATGCATCCAAGCAGCTCCACTCAATCATCCACCATCTCAACATGAAAAACACAAGTTCATGCATCACTACATCACACCCACAAACTTTTCCCATCAGTTATCTCTATTTTATTCTGAATTATAACTGCAACCTGGTTTGGGAGACTGAGGATCATAATCAGTTATCCTATAGTCCTCTTTTGTATTATGAGGTGACATACTTCTGGATCGTCTCTTTGTTGAAAATTTATCATGTTTAACATTACTGTGGTGTCTTGCTTCTTCACTTCTGTATTTTCTTAGGAGATCCTTGTTACTGTTTGATCTTCTAATTATATGCGTCCGATATGGACCATGAACACCATGTGTGGATTTTCTCCTGTTCCTCTTCCATGGTGGTACTTCATTTTTACATAAAAGTTTCTTTTTAAATGGTTCTTCTGCCATAGTAATTATTTTTTTGGTATTTGTAAAGGTTTCTTGTTGTTTAATTTCTTTCACACTGATAAATCCCGAGTTTTCAGATTCCTTTTCGGTGTCTTTTCCTGCGTAAGCAACTATATTTTTAATAACTGTCTTTATATATTTTTTTCTGTACTCAATTTTTGATTTGAGTTTATTAAGCTTTTGTTTATAATTTTTATATATGGCTGAGGACTAACACACTTTTCTTTCCATTTTATGGTTTCTTTCTCTATCTCCTTTACTATTTCATAGCATGTATCAGACAATTTTTCTGAAACATTTTCTTCTATATTGGACAGTTCCTTAGTTATATGAGAATTAAGTTTTTGATTATGTTCATTTTCATGTTTTTCATCTTCTTGAAGATCAGAAGATTTTAATTTTGCTTTATTAGATTTATTTTCATCCATTTGAAACTCTTTTGCTGTGTTTGATATTCCAGTCTCAGCTTCTGTATATACTGCTTCTTTCTTTTCAATTTTAGAGGTATATTCCACAATCATAAGTTTTCCTGAAGGTAGACTGACAATTTGAAGATCACCCTTTGTAATTTCAATTTCTTCCTTTTTAACAATCTCAAATTTTGCTTCATCAGTAATAGGATATTCAATTTGTGATTTCTTTAAAATATCTTTGGTTGGAAATTCCAAAGTTTCCTCCTCATCCAATTTTTTAGACTGAATTATTTCCTTTTCTTTACACTCTTTAAAAAAAAGTCGTAAATGTTGGATATGTTCTTCCAAATTCTTCGATGCAATGACCACGTCATCAACATACATTGTTACAACTTGCTTAATCTCATCTGACAACACTCTATCTAGACACTTCATTAGGCCAGAACCACTGTTTTTCAACCCGAAGGGCATCCTGTTAAATTGATACGAATATCCATTGTACCGGAATGCCGTATATCTTCTATCTTCAGGATGCAACTTGATTTGCCAGTAGCTGGCTGTAAGGTCAAGGGTGGTAAAGATATTTTTCCCTCGAAATTTTATTAGTAACTCATAAATCAGAGGTGGTATATTATGATCTGGCACTGTTATTCTATTCAGTTGACGTGCATCCAAGCATAAACGGGCAGTACCATCTTTTTTTTACGACTACTAGTGGATTGTTGAAAGGGGATGAACATTTAGAAATGATTCCCCCTTTTAGCATTTCTGTCAGTTGCTTCTCCACTTCTGGTTTATACTGATAGGGTACAGGATATGACCGGGACTGGTATGGTTGCTCATCTGTCACTTTTATTCGATGTTCATACCCATGAATAATCCCTGGTACTTCTGAGAAAATAACTTGATATTCTCTCAGGAGCCTTTCTATCTGCTGTTGCTTTTCTTTGATTAGTGAAGATTCTTGAATCTTTGATTCAATCATTTGCCATAGTGGATCTTTCTGAACACAACCCATTTCCATTGAATGATGTGCCTCCTGCAGTGTAAAGGGTATGACCTCATCTCCACATATGACTTGACACTTCTGAAAGTCCAACATGCAGTGAATTTGGTGCATTATATCTGCTCCCACCAAAGCTTCATGTATTAGACCCTTCATTATTAAAAAGGCATGATTAAGATGGGTTTGTCCTAT
This sequence comes from Epiperipatus broadwayi, assembly GCA_028023455.1. Taxonomy (NCBI): domain Eukaryota; kingdom Metazoa; phylum Onychophora; class Udeonychophora; order Euonychophora; family Peripatidae; genus Epiperipatus; species Epiperipatus broadwayi. Next base: position 215,726 of record JAQFVV010006700.1, read on the forward strand.
CCACATTTGAATCCATATCTGTTTGGATTCCACCCGAGCTTTCCTATTATTGGCCAATGTAACTTGAATTGCCTTGAGTGGTAGGGTTCGAAGGTCAGGATTTAACAATTTCATTTGGTTATATAACTCTTCAGAGATCACAGATACCTGACTCCCTGAATCCAACAGAGTTTCAACAATAATACCCTCCAGCATTATTTTAATTTTAGGGCATTGCTGCATATTATATTGAGGGACTTTCTCTTCCCAATCACAAATCATATTAGCCATTGAATATTTTCTATTACTTATCTCTTGATTCCTCGGCTTAATATTAGGACCCCTGGGCGAGGAATCATTTATCGAGGTCCTTTCCTGTTTAACTCTTCATAATTTAGTCTTTTGGGATCCGTTTCTTGTCCCATCTTTGGATGTTTGTTAGGCCAGACATCATCGTGGCGGCTTCCCTCTTGTTCCTTTCTCTGTGGTTCAGTAGTTGTACCCACACTTCTCTGCAGGTTATCATCACTGTTTGATCTTCTTATAACCCGGGTTTGGTAAGGGCTCTGCATGTTGCCTGTCGAATATCGTCTTTGCCTTTTCCATGGTGGTGTCTGATTTCTTTGGTGCTGATACCATGGTGGTGGGTTGTTGTTGCTATATTGCCGAGGAGGCATTTTCCTTTTATATCTGATGGTTCCTACGCTAGGCCCATCATCTCTTCTATAGGGAGGTTTATTTTGTGGTTGCTTTGCTCCTCCTTCTTTGGTCGCTGAGGTACCACAGCTATCATAGGCTGTTAATAGTTCAGCAACCTGCTCGATGGATCGACGATCAGTCCCAATTAGCATTCTTTCTATGTAATTTGGAAAGCTGTGTCATATTAATCTAATGATCTGGAGTTCAGATAGAGGATCAGATGTCAAGGCTCTCAACCTGGCCACCTGTCTTCTAAAGAATGGTGTATAAAGCTCTCCAGGAGGACATTTCTCCTGGGACACCTTATATTTAATCCCCTCCTGACACTCATCGCTCCAGTAACAGTTCATTAGCGCTCCTTTAAATTCGTCAAAACTTGTAGGTTGGGCAAACAGTGAATCCCACCATGCCTGTGCTGTATCTTGGAGATGGCTACATGCGATTGCCATCTTTGCCTCTTCTGTCAATACGTTAATAGTAAAATATCTCTCCAAACTTTTTATATATTCTATCGGTGCTTCATTGCAGCTCCCAGAGAAAGTTCTAATTTTTTAAGAATTGGTTTACAATTCCAGACATCTGGTTGGTTGGAGGGACTTCATGAGTAGCTTGGCAATTTTCTTTTTGACTTTCTTTTGGGATTGTTTCTGCCTCCTTTTGTCTAGGCAATATATTGCTATCTTTTATTTCCATCTTTCTCATCTGGGTGGTCAATATATCCACCTTCTCCTGCATGGATTCTTGAATTTTTATTATCTTTGTATCCATGGTCTCACATATTTGGGTCATTTTGACTTCTTGCTCTATTAGTGAGCCTTTAACTTCATTCATGACATCTTCCTTTATTTTCGATATTTGATCATTTACTTGCCTAATTATTTGCTCAAACTTTTCATTCTGATTTTCCACTGCTTCCATAATTTGTTTTTCTATTCTTTGGTTTACTTCTATTGCTTGCTTGTTATCTTCTTCTCTCTGTTTGATATCTTCTTGTCTTTGTTTATCTCTTTTTTGGTTATCTTCTCTCTATTTGATATCTTCTTCTCTTTGTTTGTCTCTTTTTTGGTTATCTTCTTCTCTTTGTTTGTCTCTTTTCTTTTGGTCTGCTTTTATAATTTCCAATAACTAGGCTAACGTAGACGTCTCCCCTGTTTTCTCTGATTCCTCATCTGCTTTGGCTTCTTGTTTATCTTCTTTCTCAGGAGGATCCTCTATGCTTTCTGTATTCATCATTTTTTTTGTTTTTGATCTGGTTTTCATCAATATTTTATTCTAGTTTAGTGGTATTTTTTTTATTTCAACATTATTAAGCTTCTCTCTCCATCCACACCATGACTTTACTCCATCTTCTTTGAAATGCCTGTTTCATTCTTTATGCCATTCATTTTTGTGTTGTTTTTCTTTTAAACTTTTATTTTTCCATCCTTCCTGAACAAATTATATCACTACATCATATGCACTGTTCATATCACAGAATCGTGACCTGCTTATGCCTATGAGTAGGCTAGCTAGATCGGACCTCACAGTAGGGTGGCAAATTAACCAGTCTATGAGTAGGCTAGCCAGATAAGGCCTCACAGTAGGGCACCAAATGTAACCGGATCCCCATACAACCCTTTTATTATGTTAGTTGTAACAATTTTCTGATGAGCATGCTGTAGGAAGGAACTATCAATTAATATTCCTAATGCAGATGTTAATGCCTCCTACAACAATATTTCCTGCTCATCAGAGGATGTAGTACCATAGAGACTGGAAACATCTAAACATTTCTATGTTTGGTTTCCCAAAAAGCGCCATTAGAGTTCCGTCTCACTACAACCTGACTTGCCTAGGTCTAGTTATGTCAGACATAGCTAAGAAAGCATGAGATTCTCATGAACAAGTGCTATAACTGATGAGTGATGCAATAAAACAAAACAGAATTGGACAACTGGATAACCAATTTAATTTTTAGTAACAAAAAAAGAATTTATTAAATAACAATTAATTTGCAATTTCTAACGAAGTTCATTTCTATCCACATGATAACTCATTTTCATTTTACTTATGAAAGAGCTAGAAGCAGTTCTTTTTTTTATCAATAGTTCATTTACAAGTTCGGAAACAGTCTAATTCAACAATAGTTCATTTTTGAATTCCTTTATGAGAAGAAGCTTGGAAATATTCTAATTCAACAATAGTTCATTTTGAATTCATTTATGAGAAGACGTTTGGAAACAGTCTAATTCAACAATAGTTCATTTTTGAATTCCTTTATGAGAAGAAGCTTGGAAATATTCTAATTCAACAATAGTTCATTTTGAATTCATTTATGAGAAGAAGCTTGGAAATATTCTAATTCAACAATAGTTCATTTTGAATTCATTTATGAGAAGAAGCTTGGGAATATTCTAATTCAACAATAGTTCATTTTGAATTCATTTATCAGAAGACGTTTGGAAACAGTCTAATTCAACAATAGTTCATTTTTGAATTCCTTTATGAGAAGAAGCTTGGAAATATTCTAATTCAACAATAGTTCATTTTGAATTCATTTATGAGAAGAAGCTTGGAAATATTCTAATTCAACAATAGTTCATTTTGAATTCATTTATGAGAAGAAGCTTGGGAATATTCTAATTCAACAATAGTTCATTTTGAATTCATTTAAGAGAAGAACCCTAGAAGCAGTCAAGCATTTATGGTTTATACAATAATTCATTTTGAATTCATTTATGTGAAGAAGCTTGGGAGCAGTCAAGCATTTATGGTTTATACAATAATTCATTTTGAATTCATTTATGTGAAGAAGCTTGGGAGCAGTCAAGCATTTATAATTTATACAGCATTTCATTATTTTATGAATTATTATTGATTGGTAAACATTTAAACTCAGCAATTCTTGGTTTGTGGAGCATTTATCATTTGGTAATTGAAGCATTTATAATTTAGTCAAATATAAAAGTATATTCATATACATAAATTCTGTTTGGCTTGTGGAGCATTATCATTTAGTAATTGAAGCATTTCTCATTTAGTCAAATATAAAAGTATATTCATACACATAAACTCTGTTTGGCTTGTGGAGCATTTATCATTTAGTAATTGAAGCATTTCTAATTTAGTCAAATATAAAAGTATATTCATACACATAAGCTCTGTTACATTACCCAGATAGAAGTAATATGCAATTAAAGCATTTCTAATCCATATAGTAAATACGTTCAAATATTTTTATAAATAAATTTGCGTATAACTATTTCATAACTTCATTTTATAACATATGATAAACATGTTCTAATATTTTACAAAATAAATTCTACGTAATTATTTCATAACTTCACTTTATAACGTATGATAAAGATGTTTTAATATTTTATAAAACAAATTCTATGTAATTATTTCATAACTTCATTTTATAACGTATGATAAAGATGTTTTAATATTTTATAAAACAAATTCTATGTAATTATTTCATAACTTCACTTTATAACGTATGATAAAGATGTCTTAACATTCTTATAACATAATTACCTTCCAGTTTTGCAGTCTAGTTTACTGAAAAGAAGGCGGGTTATTTCATCTATGGAAAGTCATGGCACAGCGTGGGGAGAGTGAAGCCGCTAATTTACCCCATTGTCATTATAATTCCTCTAGCAAAGCTTTCTTTTTCCATTTTCACGTTTTGTTAAAGCTATATTTTAATATGTCAAAAGAATTAAGTAATACACTTTTTTTTTAAAAAAAAAAAAATTTAATATGTTCTGCTTCTCTGTGTAAGACGAAAGAGAAAAAAAAGTTCTTTTCTTCCGACGACGTGCCTAATTTGAATACTGCTTCAGTTTAACCCAAGTATCTTTTTTTTTCTTTTTAATGATTGGATAATTAATTTCTTTTTTTTTATTGAGACAGATAAAAAAAAAATAAGATGACATAACATTTTATTCAAATCCATCAATCACAAAATTAAAAATATGATTTTTTTTAACAAATCACAGCTGTATTGCGTTCCCAATTAGACTGAATCACGCTAGACATTTTTGAATGGGGGGGGGTCTTTTGAATATTTATATGAGGAACAGCATATCTGTTTCAATATATATATTCATTTGGCCTATCTTATATGATAGATTATGTCCAATAATTCTTTTTATTTAGCCATCTGATAAAATGCATGCTGTCAAGGCTTTTAACTGATATAAGTTGCCATTGAAAAGTTACTGTAGGTCTCATGCACCTACTCTGTATCTCTTATAATTCTTGATATCATATATCATTCTTATGCTTGTTACTTCATTATTCATGCAACATGGTATCTTTATATCCTTAAAATTTTTCTGTTTGTGTGACAATGTTTCCACTAGTAATTTGCTGATCCCTCTAGGTAAGCTCAGGCCAATGTCATCTTTGATGTTGAAAGATAATTTTTTAAATTGTCATTACCTTTGTGTAAAACTCAGGTTCTTGAAGACTTGCTTTTTTATAATCCTAATGATTAACTTCTATCAGTACCACTTCTGAATCTTTTTTAATTTTACCCTTTTGTAACACCTTTTCATATAATCTTTTCTAAATTTTTTACTTAACTCTTAAGTTGTTTTTATGCTCTCTGTGAGTCAACATTGTTCATATCTTCATTTCTTGGCTTCCTGTTTAATCTTTAATACTTGATCCCATATCTGTCCTATTACTATTTTTTTCACCTTTCTAACTGCTCTATCAATTCCTTCTTGCTATTTTTTTTCTCTTGTAAATTCCAGTTGTCCATTCTCTCTGCCATTAGGTCTTTTCTTTCAGTTTTCCCTCTTATTATGACCTGCACATGATACATAACATCTACATATTTGTCCTGCTTTTTATCTTTCTCCATTTTTAAGGTTATATTCTGGATAGCTTTTTAAACATTTTGGTTCATCTTTTTATTTTCTATTTTCTTTTTTGATTTATTTCCTCCATTTTCATCAACATCTTTTTATTTCTTTTTGTATTTTTAGCAGCATTTTTTTACTTTGCTGATTGCTTTCTTCTGTTTTTCTTAGCAGCTCTTTTTTTTTTTTTTGCTGATTACTTTCATTTATTTTCCCTAGCAGCATATAATTGACATTCTTGTCTTCTCTATATTCTGGGCTTCTTCAATTGATTATTGATCTTGATTGTCATCTGATCCTTCATGTCAGCCGCTAGAGGCACGATTTTTAACAAAAAAACACATTAATATAACGTTCCCGGGCTAGCAATTCTCTATTAATATTGACTTTTTTTTTTGTTTGTTTGTTTACAAAGTTTACTTTCTTTCATTTCTGAATTATTTTTCCCAAATAATATTTTTGATGACGAGATAATAATAGTTATTTTTTTTTTATTTATTTTTTTACCAAAGGGTCTTTTTTGGTGTGTGTTCAAATAGTAATTTGTGGTTTTTTTTAAATAGTATTACTGTTTTTGTAAAATTGGATTGACAAAATTCAAGAGAGAACGGGTTTTTTTGATGGATCTTTAAATAATAATTTACGTTACTTTGATAGGTTTACATTTGATTGCCGACAACAATTAGTGGGAGGGTTTTTTTTGTGTACGATTAAATAATAATTTATGTTACTTTGATAGGTTTACATTTGATTGCCGACAAAAATTATTGGGAGAAGTGTTTTTTTTTTCCGTGTGTGTGTGTATGTTTAAATAAAAATTAAAACCTTTACTTTTATCGGTTTACATTTGATTGACGACCGATTTGACTTCCTTTCGTTTATAAATTATGGTTTTGGTTCTACAAATAAATATTTTTGACAATGGGACAATAATAGTTGTTGTTTGTTTAATTTTTATTGACAAGAGCAGGTGTTTTTTTGGTGTAGATTCAAATAGTAATTTGGGTTACGTTTAAATAATAAGTTGCAGTCTTACTTTGATTGGTTTACATTTGATTGCCAACACTAGTTATTGGTAGAAGGGTGTTTTTTTGTGTGTACAATTGTAGACAACAATTATTGGGAGAAGGGGTGTAACCATTTAAAGAATAGTAGTTTACATTACTTTTAGTAGTGGTGTACATTTGATTGCTGACAATAATTAGTAAGAGGGGTGGGTGTTTTTGGGTGATGATTAAATACTAATTTACCTTCCTTTTATTTTACATTTGATTGCCAACAACAATTATTGAGAGCTAAAGAGGTTATTTTTTTTGTGTATGTTTAAATCAAAATTGAAGTTACTTTTATCGGTTATATTTGATTGACAACGGTTTTGACTTTCTTTTTTTTTTTCGTTTATAAATTATGGTTTTGGTTTGCCCAAAACCTAATATTTTTGACAATGGGATAATAATAGTTGTGGTTTTCTTTCATTTTTATTGACAAGAGCAGGGTTGTTTTTGGTGTATGTTCAAATAGTAATTTGGGTTACGTTTAAAAAATAATCGGTTTACCTTATTTTTAGTGCTTTACATTTGATTGCTGACAACAATTAGTGGGAGGGGTGTTTTTGTTTACGATTAAAGAATAATTGTATGTTCCTTTTATTTTTTACATTTGATTGCCGACAACAATTATTGGGAGAAAGGGTTTTGCATTTTTTTTTGTGTGTGTGTATGTTTAAATCAAAATTTAAGTGACTTATCGGTTACCTTTTTTCATTTATAAATTATTTAGGTTTACCCAAATAATATTCAATTTGACAATGGGACAATAATAGTCTAGGTTTCTTTAATTTTGATTGACAAGAGCGGGTCTTTTTCAGTGTACGTTCAAATAGTAATTTGGGTTATGTTTAACTAATAATTTACTGTCTTACTTTGATTGGTTTACATTTGATTTCCAACAACAATTAGTGGGAGGGTTTTTTGTTTTTTTGTTTTCTATATGATTAAAGAATAATTGACGTTCCTTTTATTTGACCATTTGATTGCCGATGACAACAATTATTGGGAGAAGAGGGGTTTTTGGGGCTATGCTTAAATATAAATTTTAGTTACTTCTTTTATTTTACATTTGATTGCTGATGACAACAATTATCGGGAGAAGGGATGTACATTTAAATAAAAATTGAAGTTACTTCTTTTATTTTTGACATTTGATGAAGGCCATTTAGAATCCCTTAAACAAGCTTGCCTTTACGAAGTGAACATTTCCGTCGGCAGATGTTTTTGGATCTCAAATCTGCATATATTTGCCGCACAATCCAATCTTTTCTTTCAGCAGCAGGATGTTTTTTTCTTTTTTTCTGCTGTAGAAATATTCTAGCACCGGCTTCCGTGTCTGGCAATTCTCATCTTTTCAAGTTTTCTGTTGTGGGAATTAGCCATACTTTTTGTCTCGGAAATTTTCTCGCTAAAACGTGACTCAAATGTATTAGATGTTCATTCTACAATATCTTATTTTACCATGATTTTTTCTTTTTTCAATCATTCTTTAGTAGTTGACCAGTTTAGTTGCCTTTTGGTAGATCTTTTAGGAGTAGTTTGATAACCCTCTTGGATCCAGGATTTTGTTGTTATAGCTTTCTCAAAAGTTAATTAATCTATTTAGCTTTTTTCTTTTTTTTTTTGTGGCTTTAGGTTTCCAGTTTAATAATTATGTTATTTTCATTGTTTTTTATTTAACTTTTCCTTTTTTGTAGCTCCAGGTTTCTAGTTTAACAATTATTTTCTTTTCAGATTATCTGGAAACAGTCATGGTTTGGGATTGTTCAATGTATACAGTTAGTTAAAAGTTTCTGTTAGGGGTAATTTCTTTCTACATTCCTTTTTGTAAAATTGGTTAAATAGTTGGTCAGTAATGATTAGCAAATGGTTTTTGTAAACTCCATAGTATTATACTGTTTTGCAGCCATCATTTCTTTTTTTTAATTAAGAATGAGATCAATCATGCATCATACTTCCAAAATGAGCTTCTGACTGCTGAACCTCATCATTATTGAATTCTATTGTCCTGACACTTTTTTATAAAACAACCCTGATGTCAAACTTCAATCAAATCACATGACTATCTTAAAAATTTCCACATTATACCTTGACCAAATAATTTTCATTTTACAAGAAAGATTATCTTTTTACAAAAAATCTATTTATATACTAATTGTAAAACAAACTTCATTTTTTCAGAAACAAAGATCCCAATTGCTTCTTGATTTTAAAATTAATCAATAGACAACTTTCAATTTTTCAAAAATAAGAAATTAATCCTCTGTTTTTTTAATTAATTCAAAAGGAACTTTTAAATTTCTTAATTCTATATTGTTTTTTTTTATTTTTCAAAAGAAGACTATACAAAAAAAAAAGATTTTTCTCTTTTTTATAGCTATACTAATAAAAATAAAAAAAATATTATTGTTATTAAAATGTTTTAAATTTGTCATATGATAAATCCCCATTTAACAACTAAATTATTCTGCAGCTAATATGAAAAGAAATCATTCTCAGTATAAATACATATATGTTATGTTATCTGTGTGTTGGAATATATAATTTGGAATTTGTTGAGTCAGTTTATTTCATTATTACATCTTTTTCATGCTCTCACATTCTTGTGCATGCTGACCTGAAAATAAATTTCAGCCACATACTAAGATTAATCTGCCATATATTACTTTATTTTATTTTACTGTTTAAATTATTTTCTGTATATATATAAACATCTCTAAGGAAAATGCCTATCTAATAGCTTTTATAGAGGAACAGTGATAGTGTAGGCATTAATCATCAAACTTGTCATTTATTGGTTAATGTGGGTTTAATTATTTTTCCATTTGTGTTTTATCTTTGAGATAAGTTAACTAGTCCTCAGTGACTGACAGTATTGGATGATTATGAATTGGCTATGGACCAACTGTCTGAAAGAAAAATCCTAAATCTGAAATCTAAACAAAATGCCTATTCTTATTCCATCTAGATTCAAATTCAAATTGTGTGAGCAACGAATGGATTTTTACCATTATTCCAAATGCTCTTTCTACATATATGCATAAATTATATACACAATTTATATTTACATGTTTGATCATAAATAAAACATTTATTTGCCTGGGTAAATTTATTTAACTAGTAAATGTGGGATTCGAATTCAGACTTTCACATGACCCACTACTTTCAGTAACATCTCATATTGCTGACCCTCCTGTTCACACACAAGTTGAAAAGATAAATAATCACCAATATACATATTTTATGCTAAACCAGAAATCATCAGTTTGTCTAGATTACTATCTCCACACACATGTATACAATCAGTGCTCAGCTTTATATTAAAATAGCTAATCTTTATACTTTAATGGACAGGCTTCAAACTACTCCAACCCACAACTCTTCAGCCTTCCATTTCATTGAAAGTCTGATGATGGAATGTTCAAAGCCGATGATAGTGTCAAGGTTGTCATCCTACCCATGTTGACATATTAGTCATTCTGACCCCTCATGTACAGGAGAATAATCCTTTTATACTTATATATGCGAGGGATGGGCAGACCTTTTACACACTATTTGTATAAATTTATACATTGTACAGGCTTAATCCTGCATTTATATAAGTAATATATGTGGAATTCGAACTCAGACTTTCACACCACCCACTACTCTTGTGCTATCTCATATTGCTGACCCACCTGATCACACATGTTGAAAAGATAAATAATCACCAATATACGTATTGCATGCTAAACAACCAATCATCAGTTGGTCTAGATTACTATCTCCACACATATATAGACCAACTGATGATTGCTGGTTTAGCATGAAATATGTATATTGGTGATTATTTATCTTTTCAACATGTATGTGATTAGGTGGGTCAGCAATATGAGATGGCACTGAGCGTAGTGGGTCGTGTGAAAGTCTGAATTTGAATCCTGTATATATTACATATATAAATGCAGGTTTAAACCTGTACAATGTATTAACTAGTAAATCTAAATTTTCAAATAAATTTGAACAACTTTATATTCAGTAAATTTTAAGGAAAAAAATTTTTTTTGAAAACTGCTAGAATTTTTTTTACAAATATTCAGTGTGGGTGTTATTAACTATTCACAAAAAATCTCAGTGATTACAATATGTCCATTTCAGGGTTTTTTTTTTATTGCAGTGTGATTTTTTTCTTCATGATAGCAATAACTTTTAAAACTCTGTTTTCAATGGTGATTTACTTTGCTACATATGTATTTCCTAATAGTCAGAGAAAACCTTTACTGACAATATTGGCTGATTACTGGGTTGATTATGAGCCAGCTGACTTGAATACTTTTACAATTTGTGATTTAATTTTTATTTTGGATTAAAGATATATGTACATGCTGTTCAGTAAATTTAGTCCCTGTTTAAAAAATATACTCAAAATAGTACACTTAGTTAAACTATGAAATTTGGCATTTTTTGTGAACTATAGTTTAATGGAACATTTAATCTAAATATGAAAGCATTCTTCATTAAATAATAAAACTATTAAATGATTCTGAATGAGAGCATTTAATCTTTCTCTTTTTCTCATTATTAAACTGATATATAAATTGTTGTAGCTAAATTTTGAAGTGTGAACTATAGGAACACATCTCAGAGGAGTAGTTTCAGAAGAATCCCCTATAACAACTTTGCTGAAGTCCAACATCAATGACCACAAATTTAAACAATTGGTTATGTATAAGATTTAAGTAATATTTAAGAAATTAATATAATTTAATGAACTTCTAAGTATTGAATCTACTAAGTAATTATATGATGGTTTAGGAGGTCATATGATGTTTATGAAAAAAAGCAGAAGTTTAACCAAAACAATACCATTTACTCGATCAACTGAGATTTTTATGCTTTACCAGCATTGAATTAATGCAATAACTTTTGCATCATTCTAATGCTGAAACATTAAATTACAATCTAAGAGCATATATTGATGATCAACACACATTATGCGCAGAGCACATATATATATATTATATAATAATACATATTTTTAAAAAATTATTTTAAAACATATTATGGTTTTTAATTTTTAAGATACTATTTTTTTTTTCAAGTTTCTTATTTAATATTGTATATTTATATATTTTTAAACTACCAACTCATTATGTATAAAGAACATGGCACTTAAATAAATAGTTTTTTTTTTATTAATACTTATTTTAAGAAAATAGTTTTTAAAGGAATAAACAATAAAAAGTATTTTACAAACTAAGATATATTAACATTAATTATTTTAAAAAGTTCATTTAAAACTGCTTTAGAATATTTGAAAGGCGACTAGTTACCACCACTATTTCAACTTTTATTAATCCGCTGAAAGATAGTGATCTCTACAAGTTCAATCCAGTTTTTCCAATTCTTAATTTCTTCACATCACTCCAGAAAACTTCTCTTATTTCATCTATTTATCCATCTTACATATGGCCTCTTTCTGTGTCTTGTCCATTTTTTTGAGATACAGTTTAAGATTTCAACTGCCCATCTTCTAACAATATTTTCACCCTAGATTCATTTCAGTTTCTTAGTTTTTTCTAATGATATCAACATTGTTTATTCACTTACCAATCTATTTCACTTTTGATTCTTTCTTATTACTCCCAATATATCTCTCTTTATATTTTGTTACGTTAACTAAAATCTCTATTGGTTTTCTGTTAAGCATTCAAGTTCCACATGTAAAAACTGATAGAACATGTATTAAGAACTTTTTTCAAACACAAATATTGTATTGCTTATCTTATAATTGGTGGATTCAATCACTATGTCTTGAAAAAATAAGAAAAAAAATAATGAGAAAATCATATATATCATATCTTGTTTGCAAATGAAACTATATTTATTATATTTCTGCTATAAATTAAAAAATAAATTTTTATTTATAATGTTCCCAAAATGCAAAATTAATATTCATGGCAATTCTGAAATGCCTTATTTATATGATAAATGAAAGTGATTGATTTAGTTTTGAAAGTCATATGCTGTAACTGGTTTAATATTCAGTAGTAAAAAAAGGAAGGAAAAAAATTCATGTTAAAATTAGGATTTAGTCAAGATTGAAAAAGCGTTAAATTTGTGGATAAAAGATATGAACAAAAATAATGTTCTAATCTGGTGATCAGCTACCATTTTTATTTTAAGTTACTATATTCTGAAATATTTTGCAACTTAATTATAGATCAGATAAACAAATCACTGATATAACATGATAATTACTAATAGAATATATATAATGAAAAATGGTAATAAAAATGCATTAACTTGCATATGAAGATAAAAATTATATTATTCTTATAATGCAAACTCAATTGCAAAAAATAGTGAGAACACTGTAAAAAAGTATCAAATTGATTAAAAATTATAAACATTAGAAACACACTAAAGTTTATGTTTATTTAAGTTTAAACTTTAACTACAAACTAATTAGATCAGTGATTTCTAAATCAGGTTTATAATTTGATAATTTTATGAGAATATGAGATATCAAATTGTCATTCATCACTTAATTTATTAATGTATTTAAAATATAATTCAATTAGGAAAAGACTTGTTTTCTTATTGTAGCCATGTAGCTACATTGTTGTATTTTAAATAAATGGATACTCCAGTAATAATAATATGATATACTTCTTGAAGTTAGAATTAGTGAAGTGCATGGGATAATAAATAGTATTTAATCTTCCCATATGTTTTTTTTTTAAATAAAGGGTAATTATTCAATTTTTTTTTCTCATCACATTATAATATGAAAATTTTCAGATATGTTAAAGATAAGTTCAATATTTAAAATGTATTATAATCTATAAAGGATTATAAATGAGAGAAAAGTATAAAGTAAACAATTTTTTATTCTCTTCATTAATTTACCTATTATATTTGATTTTAATATTAAACAAAATTTCTCTTCAGTAAATATTTTCACATTTTCATTTTAATTTATAAGAGAGGTAAATAAAGTTTTAAAAGAAAAGAAAAAAATATGATTTTAACATTTTGTTAAATATTTGTTTTAATTGATTAGAATTCTCCCTTCAATAAAAAAACAGTGTTTATCAGATCAGTGTAATTAACTAATTATTTTGTCTTTCTTTTGGCAGAAAAAAATTTGGTACTTATAACGTAATCAGGCTTGGCCACTTGATGGCATTCTGGCTCACCAAAACACCTAACAAATGCCATTTACAAAGCCTGACTTACGGCTATAGAAAATATCTGTTTGTCTTAGCCATTAGAAGGCTATTTATGATGCGTAACAGCAGAAATAATATGGCCTATTTCTGCTTCGCGACAGTTATTGTTAATCCACACACTTATCTTTTCTTTAGTTTGATATATATGTGTGGTTAGTTGGATTAGTCAAATTTTTACAATATATATTACACAATATTTGTATTTATAATTTATTTAATAAACATGAATTTATAGTAATTTTCTAAATGGCCACACCCTTGTTTAGAGAATGTGTAAGGTGTAAAAGCTTGCCGAGGGTAGGTAAAAAAGAATTTGGCCATTATCGCATGCGAAATATCGTTTTCACGTGAAATACCACGTAGTTGATAAAATGGATGGCGATCAACTTTTTCCGCAGTTGCCGACAAACAGAAGCCGAGTATTTCTGCTGTCCAATAAAAATATACACGATTTTTTGTAAATTTCATAGAAAGCACATATTATAAACATGTTTAATAAGTAAATAAGACATTTATATGTGTTTCTTGTTGTTTAAAAAAGTTTGAGTTTCTTTCTTTTGTCCAATTACGGTTATGATTTTGATATCTTTTATTTTAGCATTACAAACAACAGAACACTAACCCTAAAACTAACCCTAACCCTACACAGTTGTTTTGTTATGGAGAAAGCAATAATTTTGTCCAAAAACAGCAATTTAAAAATAAAAAAAGGTCGTTTACCAATAATTAAGCGAAAGACATCACTAAATAGACATCGCAGAGTAGCAGCTTTGTCCAAAAACAGCGATTTAAAAATTAAAAAAAGGTTGTCGTTTACCAATAATTAAGCGAAAGACATCGCTAAATAAACATCGCAGAGTAACAGCTTTGTCCAAAAACTGCGATTTAAAAATTAAAAAAAAGGTTCTCGTTTACTAAATACAAAATTAAAATTAAACAACTTTTTTAATAAAAAGGCATGAAAAAAAGTTATAGCAATCAATAAATTAATAACCAAAAAAAAAAAAAAAACAAGCGATTCCATTTAAAAATATAATGCGGCCCCAAATATTGTATTGTATTGTTTTTGACTGCCAACAATGCCATCAAGTGGTCAAGCCCGATTACGTTTTAATTACCAAAAATTTTTTTAATTAAAAAGGAATGTCAAAAATGATTCTAATTTGTTTTTTTTTTTACTTGTTTTCCAATGTCAACATTAAGAAGGAAATAGCTGAACAATTGATTTTGTCAAAATTGATATAATTGGTTATTATTAGATTTTATTGGACAGGATACAGAAACATGGTTGGTTGAAGTCAGAGTTGTTCCAAAATTAGGGGTGTGGATTAAAGTTAATCTCAGTGTCTTGTAAGAAGCGGCCATTTCTGACCCAGCTGTTGAAGAGCACAGTCAATTCTGGACCCAACTGTTGAAGAGAACAGTAAGTTTTAAGCCAGCTTCTGAAGAAAACAGTAGGAAGAAAAAGTTATAATTAAGCTGCTGAAGAATAGTAGTAGTTCTATCCAAGCTATTAAGGAGAGCAGTTATTCTGACACATGCAAAAACTCAACTGTTTAAAAATGTATATACAATGGTAACCATGTGCTAAGTTTAGCTAAAAGCTAATCATCATTTTTTTCATGTAACCTGCCTCACTAGAAAAATGTAAAGTAGAAAAATGTCCCTGAAGTAATCTCCAATTAAAACTTTGTCTTCAAGCAAGACCATGAGTGTCTGTTAGCCTGACCTGGAAATTTTATTGAAAAAAATGGATAAACTTTTGCTGTTTGTTAGCCTAAAACATTATTACAAAATGAAAAAAAGGAAATAACTGTGTGCAATTAACCTGAAATTAAATCTTCAAGAAGAACATCTACCTGGAAAACATGTAAATTACAAATGCAAAGAAGGACTCCAAAGAAATTAAAACTATGATATAAGGTATTTTATTTTTTTTCATATGTTGACAAATATCTACTATCACAATAAATTTTAACATTGCTTCTCATGTTATATCTAAAACAGATTTGGATCATTTGATATTTTTACAAATTTATTTTACAAATAAGTTTTTAGAAATTACCAATTTTGAAATATAGCAAATGACAAGGAAAACAAAATATGTCTAAAATATGTATTGTGGACATATGTACAATTATACCTACCTATGCATGATTTTAATAAATTGAGTTACAAATTGAATGTATAAAATTTTGTATAAATTTTTGATAAAGCTATCACTGTAATCTATAGATGATAATTAGATTACTGACAAATGTATGCATATATATATACTTGACCATACCCATAAAGCTGTATAGACTGCTCTTGAGATATGTGTAGGATTTAAACCTGACAAAGAGAGGTCTGTAGGATATAATTATGTGAAACAGATATGACAGGGTAAATATTCCATTTCATTAGTATACTAGTATACCCCTTTCAAATCCATTGTTCTTTATTGCTTTTTGACTACTGATGAGTAGTTTATTTAATTATTCTTCAGTAAAGCAGATGTACTTTTATGTTTTTGTTCATGCTGATTCTCCTCTTATTCTTGGAATATTCAATTTATTTTATAGCCTGTATTCTCCTTATTCATTTTATATTTAATTCTTATTTGTTTATTACATTTGTGATTAGTGAGGTTGATGATGGTGTGTTCCTATCTCCCCTTACTACCCCCATATTAATCCCTAATTTTTTATACTGTTACAAATGGTGATCCAACTATGAGCCCAATGATGATTATAGTTTGGTGAACAGTAAAGTGACCACATGATTTGAACCTCAGAAATTACACCTGAAAAAGAAAACTATCTTCATGAACAATTAATTTTAAATATATTACTCTGAAATGTGACAATAATGTACATGATGATTAAGTTATAATTTGATTATAAATTTTAAAATAGTGGTATTAATATATATTTAAAGAGTTCATATTTAAAGTTGAACAGAAAATCAAAGCAAGATTTTTGGAGATTTTTTAGTACTTATGATGGATGGAGGGTTTTTCAGTTTTTATGCAACTCCATGGGGTGTTTTATCTCAGTGACAGCTCCATTGTTTTTATAGTCAGTTAATTTAGTCCTGCCATGATCCCTGGCCTCTTAAGTCTTCAAGAAAAGGAACAAAGCATAGTTTTGTATTCACCAGCCCTAAGTCTTAAAGGAGCAAAGCTTTATGAAGATTTTTGCATTATTTTTATTTTGGGTTGTAGATTGCTTGTAGGGTCTAAATTGAGATAGACCTTTTGGCATTGACATTGCATTGTGTAGTTATAGGTCAGTTATTGTATTCTGGGATGTATCCTAGGATTGCAGATCACTGCATTCTTTTGTTCTCAGATGCTTATCAGATTTCTGACTTTTGACAAATGGTTTATTACATGAATCTGTTTTTGTGCATGCATATGTACTTAAAATAAAAATAAATAATAATTAAAATATTAATGAATTGGAAATCAATCACATGCACATTAACAGGATAAAAATGGAGAATAAAGCAGGGGAAATAAGTTAAATTAAATAAAGTCAGACATAGAGACAGTAACATTTAAACAAAGGCAGATTAGGGTTAATAATAATATTAGTAAGTTTCCATGGAAGGGGAGGTGATGTCAAGCTTATTTAATTAGAAATTTAAAAAGTTAATATTTGTATTTTCTTTAGGTAAAAGTAATGTAACAATTTTTCTGAAGATTAAAAAAAAGTCTGCAATATAAAAATATATGCTGATGAGGAAAATTGAAGGGGGATGAAAGTGATCAAAAAACAAAAAGACAGCATCCAATAGATGGAACCCAAAAAGTACAGGATGCTTTCATGTAAGCCCAATTATTAAAAAAGTTCAAAGAAATTAAATTAAATATGCTAAAGAAAAGAAGATAATAAAAAAGTGATCAACTAAAAGAGAAGATAATAAAAAAAGAGATGAACAAAAAGAAGATAGTAAAAATAGAGAAGAGATAATAAAAGGTGAACAAAAAGAAAAAAAGAAAAGCGGATAATAAAAATAGAGGACAAAAGTAATAGGATAATAAAATGAAAGAACAATGTAAAAAAAGAACAGAAGAAACTCAAATGCTATTACAGAAAATAACAGTTGAAATGGGTGAAAACAAAAAATAGCTAATCAAATATCAGAGCAAATCTAACAAGTGATAGATGAAGTTACACAAAACAAAGAGGAATAAGATATGAAAATAACCCAGATATAAGAAGTGATGGATATTAAAATAAAACAAGTATAGAAGGTAATAGAATCTGTGAATAATAAAAGTCAAAGAAGACTGGAATCTGTACAAGAATGAATAGGAGACTTAGTTAGTCAAATTAAATCTGTTCTGGTTAGAGATGATGATAGAATAATAGAAAGTGTAAAATAATTGGAGAACAACCATAGACAAGATGCTCAAACTTACCAAAAAATAGCCATGACTACAGTAAAAGGTAAGAACATGAAATGGAGAATATAGAAGTGAGAAAGATAAATATTTTATCTATGAATCCACTATCTGGGATTGAATATCTGTTCCTTAAAATAAAGGCTTTTTCAAGAAATTCTGGTGAGGCACCCATTGAATTTATTAAATCTGGAAAAGTATTTCAGTATTAATGCCATGACTGAAGAGTTGAAGCTAACAACAGCTTGTAGCCATCTATAAGGTGCATTCCAGGCAAGTTGGGACTCATTATTTACTCATCCTTCTACCTTTGCAGTGTTTAAGCAAGCACTCATAAATGTTACTGGAATGAGGATTATCAGTAAGAGATTAAACACAAAACATTTTAAGAAAAGTGTCTACCTGGTGAGTTCTACACTCTTTTAGAAAACAAGTGGTGAAATTGAGAGTGATCATTGCAGATCCTATCTCTGAGTTACATATAATATTAAAACAGCTTTTTAAGCCATATTGAAAGAATATTATTTGGTACAGGCTGGCATACAATTGAGCAGGTGGCTGTACTTTTGAATGCATTGGACAGCAGCAAATCTGCATATTGTTGAAAAAGAAGCAGGTTTAAACCAACTAAATCATACAAAATGAACATTGGTCATCAAGTGAATGCCATCCAATATGGGAAGCACAATGTCAAGCCACCACTATGGTACCAAGACAGAAAAGAAATGCCACCATGGAAGAAAAATATATCAACAGGTAGTGCCAATAGTTCTACCAGAACCCAGATAGATGATTTAGAAGTGGATCACATCTCATCAAAGAAAGTGATTATAAGAAATCTGATCATGATCCTCAATTTCCTAAAGTAGGATACAGTTATGCTTCTGACCCAGAAAATAGAAACAAAATAAAACAGAAACTAAGAAGAGGAAAAGGTATTTTGTAGAGATTGGAATTAAATATTGTGAAATATGATAGCTTTCCTTTTAGTGATGTTCTCATAGATATAGGGATGTAGTGACTTTATGATGCTCCAAAAGTTTTCTCAGCATTACACCTATCTAAAGGTTTAAAATCTCCAAGTAAGATCCCCAGAGGAGCAGGGCTTTCAGTAATATACTGTTTACACTGCATAAGACTGTGTCATAGGTCTGGAGTCTATGAGTCAAAGTAAATCAGAAAGGCTTTTCCCTTGGTCAAAGATTTCTTTGGTCTTCATTTCAAGGTGTTCTCTTGGTAGTAGGTTGCCTTTGTGCTTGTGCTGCATTGCATACTGGTGTTCTGTGGTGATATTTTCTGTCCATGGGATGGGAAGTGGTATGCATATAGTACATCAATAATCACCCACTCTCAACAAATAAAATTTATATCTACAAAATGAGATTGCTCTTTTTAATTAAATAGCCTATAATGGCTTTAGGAATTGATTTCCAACTTATAAGTTTGTAGGAATATTAATATCCAGCTGATCATAACTAAAATAATTTTTTATATAGTGAACCAAAATTGGTTTAAACTAAAGTATCAAAAAAGTTCAATTCAGTTTTATCTTGGATGGGGGTAATGTAGCTATTGTTGTATCTTAGATAAATGGTTAATGCAGCAATAATATTATCTGCTTTTTAAAGTTAGAATTAATTAAATGGATGAGGAAATACGTGGTAATCTCCCCATATGTTTTTTTAAGAATAAGGGATATTTTTTCCTCATCACTTCATAATATGAGAATTTTCAGATATGTTAAACATAAGATTAAAATTTAAAATGTATAAGTTATAAGGGATGGAATAAAATAAACAATTTTCCTTTATTCTTTTTATTAATTTACCTATCATTTTTGATTTTAATCTTAATTTATAAGAGAGAGAAATAAAGTTTTAAAAGAAAAGAACAAAGATTTTAACATTTTTGTTAAATTTTGTTTTAACTGATTAGAATTGTTTTTTCTTTTCTCTTTATTTCCTTTCAATACTACAAACATTGTTTATCAAATAAATATAATTATCTGATTATCTTTTCTTTTGGCAGAAAAAAATAATGAAAAAGGAATGATTTGTTTTCCACTGTCAATGATGATGGAGGGAAATAACTGAACAATTGTTTTTGTCAACATTTATCTAATTGGTTATTATTAAATTTTATCAGGTAAGAGACAGGATTATGGTTGGTTAAAGACAGGGTTGTTCCAAAATTAGTAATGCTGATTAAAGTTGACCATGGTGTCTTGTAAGAAGCAATAATTTCTTATCCAGCGGCTGAAGGCAATAGTATAAAGTTCTGACCAAGCTGTTGAGGAGAGCAGTTATCCTGACTCAGCTGCTAAAGAAGAAAGCAGAGGCAAAAACTCAATTGCTTAGAAATGTTTTCTATTATGACAACCATGTGCTAAGTTTAGCTAAAAGCTAAACATCATCTTCCTCCATTTACCTGCCTTTCTAAAAAAATGTAAAAAAGAAAAATGTTTCAGAAATAATTTGCAACATAATCTTGTCTTCAACCAAAAGCTTTAGTGTCTGTATTAGCCTGACTTGGAAATTTTATTGGGAAAAAATGGATAAATTCTTGCTGTTTGTTAGCTTTAAATATCTTATTGCAAAATGAAGAAAAAGGAAATAATTGGGTACAATTAATCTGAAATTAAGAAGCCTTTAAGAAAACACCTATTTGGAAAACCTGTAAATTACAAATGCAAATTAAATCTCTAAAGTAAATTAAAACCGTGGTATAAGGTATTTTATGTTTATTTTTGCTGTGACATTAAATTTAAATTTATAAAGGTGTTTTTAAAATTAAGACATTTTTTAATTGAACATATTTTTTAATTCATGTGATTTTTTTTTCTTTTTCTTTCACAATTATAGAAATAGTTTTTTTTTACATAACATAATTTTATCAAATTTGACATGTTTTTTTTTTCTTTGTTTTATATCATCCAGCTATTTCCAACTTTTGTTATTTAAAAAAATAACTTTGTCAAGCATTAGTGGCTGAGTGGTTAGCACAACTGCCTTACAAGCAGTTGTCCAGGTTCACTTCCCAGCCGATACTTTGACACATGAAAAAAAAACTTAATGAAAGCAAAAGTTAATTAATTTAAGGAATAAAAATCAACTGGTTAATTAATTTCTTTATGAAACTATACCTTTTGATAAGAATGTATAAATCTAAAGTATTATATCAATTTTTTAATTTTTTATTATTAATCAGTTATTTTATTAAATATTTGTTTAAAAAATATTCTAATGTTACTGTCATTATTTCTCAAGCTGTCTATTACATGAATTGGCAGTGTGTGTGACTTTATTTCAATACAGCTTAGAGTTTGAGGGATTGTTTTCAAATTATCCTAGTGAAGTTATTTTAAAGTAAATTATAACAAGCTGTTATAGTTATTTGTCTTTCTCACAATAACAGTTCCTAGAGTACTTGCTTCCTGAGTTATATTAGAGCATACTAATTAATTATATGAATATAGGGGTTATGTTGGTATTTCAACATCCAGTTGATAACCCAGGATGATACAAAGGTATTATCTTTAAAGTCCATGCACTATATTTTTATATTTTGTTTTTTCTTGTTATAAATTTAGTTTACAATTGGCCAATATATTAATAGTACTATGTTGCTAGATCATTGATGATTTACAGGATAAATTTTTCATTATTATGAGTGATGGATTAGGAATTAAGTATGTGCATCCAGAATTTTGTGTTGTATTTCTGCCCTAAGTTTTGCAGTGGCTAGATAATTAGCCTGTCTATAGTGGACCCCTTTCAAACCCAGTCACAAGGCTGAAAATTGATTTTTGACTAATCTTTATTGCTTTTTGACTGCTGGGGTGTTGTTGATTTAATTATTCTTCTGTTGTAATGTTGGAGATGTACTTTTATGATTTTGTTCATGTTAACACACTGCTCTTTTTCACTGGATGTTCATTTATTCTGTATTCTGTATTTTCCTCATTTTATATTTTTTTTTACTTGTTCGTTATATTTATGTGGGGACGATGATGACTGTGTTACAATCTCTCCATATTACTGTCATATTAACTCCTAAACTTTTCTATATCATTATAATATATAAGATAATCCAAAAGTAGTTAAAATAAATACTGCTATTTTTTTTTGATTGTGAAAACTCTTCAGGAAAATATATTCAATATTCAAATATAATTTTATTTATACATTGGAACTTTTGTCATTTTATTTTCAGGTTATGGCTTCCCAGAAAATATGAATCTTCCAAAATATCACTTTATTTTATTTTTGTAGCTTTATTAATTCAATAAAAGGCTTTACATTTCTTGAATGCAATTTGCATTTATGTGTCACTAGATGATCCATGTATCATAAGTTATCAACACTGTTTTGGTAAACAGTAAGTTAGTACAGTATCAAAAAGTATTTAAGTCTCTATGAAGATTTTAGCAGAAAGAATGTTTCAGCAAACATGAAAAAGCAATCTACTGTATCATTAAAAAGCTTTGAGTTGATTTGAAGACTTTTAGCAAAGGTTTTGTGAAAAAGTATATACAAAAATAGAATGAAAATACAATGGATATTGAAAAAATGTATGCAAGTATTCCAAGATTTAAAAGTATAGATATATTAATAAAAAATTTAAGTAAGTATATAAATGATATAAATATAATAAATATTATTGAAGAGGGTTTAAAATTAATATACAATAGTTTATATTTTGAATATAATAATGAATTTTGAAATATAAATGAGGGATGGGTTGTGGGTTGTGCAATTAATGGCTTAATATCATCAATATTTATAAATGAATTAGAAAATATTGTAATTAAAAAAAGGGTGATTAGTCAAAAAATAATACATTATTCTAGATATGTTGATGATATTTTAATTATTGGTAATAAAAGAGTAATGAATAATATTTATAATGAGTTTAATAATAATATATATAAAATTAACTTTACTAAAGTAGAATTTGAAGATAAGATTAAATATTTAGATATAGAAATTAATATAGATAAAGATAATAAAATTACTTTAAAATATTTTATTAAAGAACATAAATTAAGAAAAAATTATTAATGTAGATTCACAACAAGCATGGGTACAAAAATTAGCAATGATTAAAAATTTCAAATATAGGAATGATAAATACAATATAGATAAAAGTGTAGCTCAATTGCAAAAGAATCAATTTATTAAATTATATAAAGATTATGGATATAATCTTAAAACTATTAGTAGTATATTTTTTACTTTTAAAAAATCTATGGTAGATGATAACATTTTTGAGAATAATGATGGTATTGATTATGATAATAATGAATCAACTAAGAAATGGATTAAAATTTCATATTATCCTAGAATGGCTGGACAAATAGTAAAAATCTTGATCAATTAATAGGTAATTATTGGTTAAGGAATGATTTACAGTTCAAAATAAATTGTATATAAAATTACATGCGATATTTGTAAAATGATTTACTTTGGGCATACTGGAAAACAATTAGAAGTAAGAGCCAAAGAACATAACAATGCTCTTAAAAGAAAAGATGATAGGTCTGTATTATATATTCACTACTTGAAATATGGCCATAGAATAGATGTTATAAAAAGTATTAAATATTTAAATTTCATTAAAGATCATAAAAGAAGGCAATTATATGAAACATATATTAAAAATAATTTGACTAATTGTATGAATATTATAAGACTTCTATAAATTTGGTTAATAATTGGTTGATAAAAATGAATGGAAAATTATATAAATAATTGCATAAAAATGCATGTAATATTGTTTAACACAGTGGTCTTCAACCTTTTCACCCCTGCGGCCCGGTAAAAGAAAGATAAGATTTCGCAGACCGGCAGAAGTTTACAGATAAATTTTCTTAAAGATGTAACCTGCTTAGCCTTAGATAAGCATAATTGTTATAACTGGCCAAAACAGCACACTAGTTAATGTGTATAGTAATTGTATTGAAAATTTTCAAGATAGGATACAGCAAATATTCTAATCAACGTTTTTTGGGTTATTAATTTTTTTTTTTTTGCTATTGATTAGCTTTACTTTGAGTATTGGGCCGTATTTTGATTCTTATATATAAGCTTGTATTATTAAACCCAAATCCAAAATTTAACCAGTCTAGCCAAGAAAAAACAAAATCAAAAACATAACCAAAGGTTTCACTGCTACAAGCACACTTCTCAAGTATAAAGAACTACAAAAACAATGCCATAAATATATATTAAACATTACTCACAAATCCATTTACTTCCCATATATTAAGTTTATTTTTAAAAAATAATTGTCATTATCATAGTTCTAACAGCAGTCATTATTTTAAGAAGCAATATTAATGCCAATAGAGCATCATATGACTTTTTCTGCTTGCTTTTGGAAACTACATTTGATTAATAGCCTTTTTTTTAAAAAAAAAAAAAAAAGCTCAATTTGAACCCAGTTTATAAAACAAAAATAAGTATTAGAGTATAGATATAATAGTATTATCATCTAATATTCATCGACTATTCAAACATTCAACAAATGACTTTGCAGTAAGATAAAAATGATTGAAAGATTTAATAAAAACAAAACTTTTATTTGGTTATTAAAGCATTTTCCTGACAGACTTGATCTGATGTTTGATGCTAAATATAAATTGTATAGTTTTTTTGTTTTTTTTAATTAGATAATTTTAAAGCATGCCTTGATTTTTTTTTTTTTAGATAATCAATTTATAGCCACTATGCAATTAGTGACCAGTAAATGGATATCTAATCATTTTTATTGTAATATTCAGGTCTTAGGGTAATCTAGGATTTTCAGATAACTATCAGTGCACTGATTATAAAAATATGATTAAGTCTTCACCACTGGTGAATATAGAATCATACTTTTACTAATACTGATCCATTGTTCACCTTTACCCAGAAATCAACACAAGAATTTATACTGTAAATGTATTACAGTAAGATAATGTATACATTATATAATAAGCTTAATTTGTGGGAACAGCAAATTTGAAAACATAATTATGATAATTCACAAACTACACCCCCAAATAATCATTTAAATGAACTTGCAAATAATGCAAGTCTTTCCTTATTGAAGCAGTCAAATCTGTTACGCATATACTGTCTGGTGATATTAGAAACCTTCAACCAGAGAATCAAACCCAGTTTTATACTCTTAAATCACTAGGGAGTAGAAGCACACATATATACGCGATTATTACCCCTCCCCTTCTTTTGTTAGTTAAGCATTATTTTGATTAAATAATACTAGTTTAATTCGGAAATATTTAAATTTCCACCACTGTAAATGGTTGTGCATGTGTGTGTGTATGTATCACAGATAACTGTAAATGTTATAATTATATTTTATTAAATATGTTTTAGTTTTTTTAATTATTTGTGTATTATTTTATTTAAGCTGACATAATACCAGAGAAAGTTCTAGAGAGTAATTAATATATAACTGAAATTTGTAAACAAAAGAACATGCCTTGTTTAAATTTAAAATGTCTTTAGTAAAGTAAATTTATTTTAAAAGATCTTACATTAATGGAAAGCATTATCTCTTGAATCTATTTCCAACTTGAAATAGATTGAAACAATACTCTGGAACTTATCTCATCATCATCTTTAAAATATAACAGTAACAAAGGATAAGTGCATTCCAGTCAGTTAATGCACATTCGGGTCTCGCCAGTGGAAAGTTCTAGAAGATTTCAGTGGCATATAAATACAGCCCAAATTTCTATGTTAAACACTCTGTCCTTTATTTTCAGAAGGTGTTGCAGGACGAACCTGCGTCACTCAAATTTTTAAAATATGACTCGTGAGTAGTGGAAGAAATTTGCTTTCCTGATCTTTCCAAGATCAGCTCCATACCGCTATGCTTCTATGCCATCACCACTTAAAGACTGTCTAAATGAACTGTTAAGCTAACTCTGAAAGGATTCCAGATTATTTTTCCAAAATCTGTCTTGCTAACTTTATTTTTTAAAATTATTTTTCTATTCATGTATTAACCCATACAGTATCAAGTCTTCAAATAACAGAAGGTAATCCTGTCTCTGCGCCAAAATGAAATTTAAAACCTCCATCTGTGTGCTTTTAATTTATTTAAAATGTAACTTTAAAAACCTCTGTCTATGTGCTTTTAATTTATTTAAAATGTAACTTTAAAAACCTCCATCTATGTGCTTTTAATTTATTTAAAATGTAACTTTAAAAACCTCCATCTATGTGCTTTTAATTTATTCAAAATGTAACTTTAAAAATCTCCATCTATGTGCTTATTTAATTTATTTAAAATGTAACTTTGTCTATTCATAATCGGTGATGTAGTGCCGATTATTATTAAATTCATAAAGTAATGACTTTCTCTAATGCACAAATCTATAATTTTATTTTCTAAACATACTTGCTGGGTTTCACTCTTGCGATCTTATTATTTTAAATGTGGCAAACTTTTAACTTTATTTTGTTTGATTATATATTATTTAATATGCTAATAATTCAATCTAGCGAACCGATCTTGTCTTAATTTTTTATTCCGCCATTATGGAATCTTCAATAATTAAATGTAAGCTTTCTTACCAAGCCCCAAAGTTCGCTCGATTGAATAATATTACTGAATTGTTCTATGTGTTTTATGGGATACTATCCATTGCCATACATAAAGATATCAATTTATTATTATCTTAATGCTATTGATTTATTGAAATTTTAATATTGAGTAAAGTAAAGCTTTGTGACCTTACTTTTGCTAATAATCTATCATTTACTTGTCACACCATCCAACGTGATGATTTTATTTAATTTTTCTACTTGTCAAGCATATTGATATTTGTTTAATGACTGGAACTACATATTCTTCCCTTTTGTGTTTGATTTTCTAACCAATATTTAAAGTCAAATACGTACTGTTAAGGATGATTTAAACTGTATCATGTCATTATGCCAGATTTTATTATTTACAATGGCCTTAGTTGATATATCAGCGTCATTACAGACCTGAACCTATTACCATTGCTTATCCTTGATAACATTATAAATTCATATCTTGCTTTGTCAAACTAATATCCGGAGGTCCTAGATTATTTTGTAAGGCACATTTCTTAAAGGTATTTGGAAGCACCGACTCCAGGTTTGTGTCAGGTTGTAGCTAGGCTCTGCATGGGGTAACATCAGAAAACCCCAAAACCATGTCGTACCTACCAACCACTTCTTTAGATGCCATCTGTCATAAGTGCAGGTGAGATTCTCGTTCATTTAAGTTGATGAAGCCTCTGGTCCTTTTTGGCATTATCATGTCGGTCAGTACCACAGTTATTAATATTTTACATTCCCCACTATTAATCTATAAGTTGTAATGCTATGATTTTGTAAACCATCCCAATATCACATTTGAAGTTTATTTAAGCTATCTACCCTCTCATTAAATGATCTTTAGATGCACTGAGAAATAACTTTTAGTAAACTACCAAAATCTAATAATGTAACAAAATGCGCAAATAAATGTTTTCTTTTTAAATCACTGATGGAACTTCGTTAATGATGACATAAACTTTGTAATTTATAATATACTTTAATTTGCCATTATGATAAAACATAATAAAACCAAATTACATTTATTTGAAATTCATCAGGTCATTTATTTTTTTATTTGAATAGATCACTGCATTCAGAATAAAAGCCTTGTAAATTTGATATCTTTCATTAGCATATAGCCGCATCGTTTTGACTATTTATTGATTTTATTCATATATGTGCCTGATATTTGCATATTCGTTAATCATTAATCTATGTTCCAATATGTCATTTATGGAATATGCAAATCACTACCAATAATTATGTGAAACCCAGATAATATTAATTATATTTAAATAGATTCACAGTGTATTTATTTATTGTATATTATCCACATTTGTTTACTCAAGTTCTAACCAATTATTATTATTATAAATAAATTATTAACAATTTAATAAGTTATTCTTTGGTTATTTTTTGTTCCTTTGATGCATGCACATCATTGATTAGATTGCATTATATATGATAGAGTCCATTGATTTTAAGCTAGTCTATGACATTTGTTGATGATTTGTTGTTGATATAGTTATAAGGTAGCTCTTCCTATTTGGGGGTTTAAAGGTCAGGTTAACCAATTTTCCTATAGATCTTTTGTTTCTCTGCTGTTGCTCTGGGGCAGGAATGAATGGAATTTCATTTGTTATCATCAGAAATGTTGTTTGTAATGTAATAGATTTGGAAAATAGGCAATAGGACAGAGTTCATGATTATTCCTGACTTATGTATCTTGCATATGATTGGACTCTAGGTACTTTTGCCTAGATGCTAGCTCTTGTTAGACGAACATACAATTCTGTCTGGTACATTATATCTATGCAATCTATTTGGTCATTTTTCATATAAGTAATTCTTGGGGGACTTATTCTGTGAATATGCTTTACATATTTGTTAAGCTAAAAAGTTAAATGTGGGCTTATTAATATTAATAGAAAGACATTTATAAAACATATACGTTTGGTATTGTTTGATAAGATTCTATGTCTAATATTTGTTGCCTTTTACAAAGCTTGGAATTTTTTTTTTAGGTAGCCAAATCATAACTACCCTCTTTAACTACTCTGTGTTGGTGCAAATGCTTATTTAGATATTTTTAGATAAAGAAATATATAAGGGTGGGAAATTGCTCAAATTCTCATCTTCTAACAATTAACAAGCTTAATGAGTATTTCTTTCTTCTTCACTATTCTTCTATAAAGGGTTCTCCATTGAAGAGATCTTCACCATTAAGTAGGCTATTTTAAAGCTATTTTAGTTTTTACTATACAAAGCGTCATCCCCCAACAATCTATATACCTATGTTTGGTTTATGGTCTGGGTTATAGATCTTATATTTGAATGTTTTGTTTATTAATATAAACAACTTTCTAAACATATTTAGCCTCTTGGAATGGAGTATTGAAATAATATTTCTAAATTAAATCCAATAGGTAGAAATATTTGAAAGACCCAGCAGACATTGATAGCATTTCCTAATTTTATTAGCAATAAGATTTCATGATTAGGTTAACCAATTTCTCGTGAACTATTGAATAAAGAGTCTGTTGTTTATATATATGAACCTATAGACATGGAAATCTATTGTCAATAATTGGCGTAGTTTATATCTTTAATACTGATTTATTTTTGTAAAGCGTTTTCTTAGGATAAGATTTTAGATGAAGAATTTTAAATATTGAGAAGCCAAACTGAAGCTTCCGAAGTGTCTGAAAGAATTCTCTTAGAATATCAATCTTTTCTCCTTTTTTTGCTCCATATTTATTGCTCATATCACATCAAGAGTAAATCTCCGGTTTCAGACATAACAAGCTTGATGGTAACGTAAATCAAAACAGACTAATCAAAACTTAACCGTAAACTATTAAATTGAATTAGTACTGGAAGTTTTTAAAGAAGAAAAATATATCAGCATGATTACATATATCTGAAGTAAGAAAATACGAGTTGAAAAAACTTTGCATCTGTTTATTGGCCCCAGTCACCTTTTCAAAAAAAGAAAAATTATTTTAAAAATAAATCTTAATTACATATATTCAAATTTAATTATTTCCCTGAAAATTAGCTTGTTTCCTATTTTAAAAAAATAAATCCTGTGTGACCTTGTTAAAAACACAAACATATGATTCAGATTTATGGATTATTTTTATCTAAAGGAACGTTCAATAACACATGTGAAAACATGCGTAACACCCACATTATTGATATATACATATTGTGTGCCTACATCTTCATTATTATAAATTATATCTCATTTGTAAATTTAAAATATTTTTTCCTTATTTAAACTGTTTTATCTTGTAACAAAAGTGATTGGATGGAAACTAAAGAACAAAGTACTACTCAACTTACAATAATGTATTCATCACTATACTCTAAATACAACCAAATCTTCAGTCTAGTTTTTGTCTAATTTGCATTTCTCAGTGAGAAGCATTCTGGAGATTTGATTGGCACTACCATTTGGGGTCATTTGATTATTTATGCTTATAATAGATGCTTATAGAATAGAAAATGGATTATAATATTAAAGAGAGTTTATTGTTATTTGTGTGAAGACAAGAACTTTAGATGGAAAGAAAAGGAAGTGAAAATGGGATAAAAAAACAATTAATGAGGTTGAACTCATACAATGTAAAATGATGTAGAGTTTTAATTTCCAAAAAAAAATTTTTTTCTTTTATTAGGGTTCATTTGTATAATAGTGGGTTAGTTTGTAATAGGTTAGAATCAATATTCAATTTATAAAGTTCATACTTAATCACCATTGTCTTAAGTAAGGAAATTATCTCACCATACTATTGACTAATCAAATGTAGGCTTATTTAATGCATATGAGCATTTTTGGTATGTTTTAAACATGTCAATGTTACATTTTGGCTTAATATGAAGTCTCCACATGTCAGTATTATGTGGATGTAATGTTATGATTATTATTACACATAAGTAAAATTTTGGATAAGGCAATCTCAATTAACACTATTTTTTTTTTGACTTATCAATGCCATAGTATCGGAAGGCATCTTCCATAAACCGAGATGGTCATAACTTCAAAGAAGTGAAATTTGGATCATTGGATAGCTATAATTCATAATTAAAGTAAGGGTGTTTGTATTTTTCTTAGGTGATTATTTGTGTTATAAGATAATGGCAAGGGATGGTGAGCCTTGGATTGTATGACTATCATATAAATATATATATATTATTTTTTAGTGTATATTGTTATTGTCACTATTTAACATAATACAGATAATGCTAATGAAATACCAA
Source organism: Epiperipatus broadwayi (assembly GCA_028023455.1). Taxonomy (NCBI): domain Eukaryota; kingdom Metazoa; phylum Onychophora; class Udeonychophora; order Euonychophora; family Peripatidae; genus Epiperipatus; species Epiperipatus broadwayi. Next base: position 246,749 of record JAQFVV010006700.1, read on the forward strand.
GTGGTGCTGGCATTAGTTTGCAGGACTTAATGAAAATGATGATAAAAATGGAGGCTATGTTAAAATTAAAAGCTAACTCTGATATGTTAAAAGCTAACACTGATGAATTGAAAGCTAACTCTAGTAAAGTGGATAAATTGATTGCTGAGTCGAAAGCTAACATTACTGGATTAAATGCTGAAATGGAGGTTAGATTGAAAGCTGACTCTGATGAATTAAAGAATAGCTCTAATAAATTGGAAGCTGAGTTGAGAGTTGAGTTAAAAACTGGCTCTGATGAATTAAAGGATAGCTCTGATAAAATAAGTATGGAATTGGTGACAGTTTGAGGAGAGTCAGGATAAAAAGGATATTGACAGATTTTCTTTAGTTAAAGATCAACCCTATTTGAGTAAGATTTGTAAAACCAGTAGCTTTTATGTAGAGTCAAGAAGTTTGGAATTTCAATGGTGTTATAGTTATGAAATGCATAGCAATCAATGTATAAATTCTAATGACAAAGAGAGGTTCAGAACTAAAGAAAATGTAAGATTGTTGCTTGAAATCAAATTTTATAAGAAAAGTATGGTCAAATATTCTTTTGAAGAGAGTGCAATGATAAGACAAAATTATTTTGACAAGTTGTTTTTATACTGCAGTCTTAAAAATAAGGATCTAAATTCTGATAGGTTGTTAGGTGAAGTGAGTTTTCATAAGAAAATTTGCAAATCACATGTATGTGTGTATGTGATTTGGGTGCGATGCATTTTTGCCATTGTAACAAAGTACTTAAAAGGCAAAACTTTATACATATATTTAGTTCTTGTCATTCTATAGCCAATGATATCAGAGCTAATACAAAGTGTTTAGTATACAATAATGTGAGTGTTAAATGTAGAAAATTTTGTCCAGGTGTGACAAATAATTCCACTTATGAGACTTTATTTCATAAGAAACAGTGTCATGATAGTTTTTTGTGGTACTGAGAAACTTTATTCTTAGATAGATTAGAGACTAAATGTTCCAATGGGAATTCATATCATTGATGCAATGAACCTGACTTGTTTTATAAGTTTCCCAGCAGGACAAATAAATTAATATATTAATAAAATTTACTAATATTTTAAAATATTTTTAAATTATTAATAAATTTTATTTATTTGATAATATATAAATTTGTATTTGTCTGTGTATATAAATAATAGCATATAAAATTGCTACAATATATTTATTTGGTTCTTGTGTATAATTCAACCGATGACGTATTACCCTGAAGGCATATCAGTCTAATCTTGTGATTTTTAAGATAACATCTCCAAGTGATCTGCGGACACATGTAATTGCTAAAATGTGTCCGCAGATCACGTGAACACAGTACGTTAAAAATCGCAAGATTAGACTGATATGTCTTCAGGGTAATACGTCATCGGTTGAATTATCCAGGTCACATGCTAAAAAATATTCAAAAATGAAAAATATCTGACGCAGGTCAGGCAAATACTAAAAAAAAAATACAAAAAAAAAATTTAAAAAATGTGCATGGATGCGTCAAAATATTATTTTCAATTTTAAAATACAGCAGTGCGTAGCGCTGGAATTGGCAGGGAGGGGCCCCGGATGTTTTTGTCGAGCCGCAGGCTTGGCGTACACATATATCAGACATTGTATTACTCTCATAGCTGTAATTTTTATAATTGCCGATGACGAAAAAAAATGTTATTCTCAATTTTAAAATACAGCAGCACGTAGCGCTGGAATTGGCAGGGGGGGGCTCCAGACTTTGTATTACTCTCATAGCTGTATGATATAATTCAGAAATTAAAAATAAAATTAAAACGTAATTCAATGTAAGTTTGAGAATTGTAGAAATATTAACAAATATTTTTTGTAAATAAGTTTGAGAATTGTAGAAATATTAACAAAAACTTTTTGTAAATTTTAAATAAACACCTAAATAAAAAAGATGCGAACTAATGCAAATCTGGTATTAATGGCGTCCAGAAAACGCCGCACTTTTACATGCATTTGGTAATTTTAAAAACGTACTGCATATTGCAAAATTGATTTAAAAAATTATTTCAAATTATTTACACATTAAAAACGTAATGTAGAAATATTAACAAAAAGTTTTTGTAAATTTAAAATAAACAAATAAAACATTTTACCCGAATTAATGCGAATCTGGCATTAATGGCGTCCTTGTTATCACATGCATTTGGTAATGTATATTCCAAATTTGTTTTAAAAAATTATTGAAAATTATTTACACATTAAACGTAATTCAATGTAAGTTTCAGAATTGTAGAAATATTAACTAAAAATTTTTGTAAATTTAAAATAAACGGATAAATAAAAAACACTTTACCGGAGAATAAATTATTTACACATTAAACGTAATTCAATGTAAGTTTCAGAATTGTAGAAATATTAACAAAAATTTTTTGTAAATTTAAAATAAACAGATAAATAAAACACTTTACCCGAATTTACAGCTCAAAAAAGTAACTGTGATGCCGTGGATAGCAAAATCACAATAGACAGAAAAATCAAAAAATTTCCCAAACCTCTCTATGAATTTTAAATCTCGCGGGTGAAAAAAAAAATTGACTCTCTGATGGATTAATCACACCAGTCACTTGGTTACCATGACAACATTGTCATGCAAAAAACGTTGATGTCTACCGGAAGGGAAATCGGTAAGTCAAAAGCGTCATCGGTTGAATTATACACAAGTACTATTTATTTTGTTTTTTTTATTTTTTGGTAATTGTTTATGATATAATTTTATTGTTTATTGCTTAATATATCAAGCACAGAGTTCTTCTTTTCAAAATAGTTCATAAATATCCAAAATAGAAATAAAACAAACTAACTCCTTTTTTAAAAAACTTGTTTTTATATGACTATTACATGAAAAAAAAAATTAAAAAATCCAACGTTTCGACTATTTTATTCTTTTTCAAGGCACACTAAAATAAAATAATATATATATAACAAATAACACATATTCCATAAAAATAAATAAATAAACAAAAAATTACAAAATATATTCATAACCAAAAATATACCTTATCTCACTCCCTTTTCCTATTACCAACAAACACAACTCAAAGAGAAACAATTTCCTTTTATTAAAAAAAAAAAAATCTATATATATCCTTTAAAACATTTAATTAAAAACCTATTATTTTCTTTTCTGTTTATCTATTAACATCCTATTTAATTCTGGTTTTATTTTATTAATGTATACACTTTCTTTTATCATCCTTTCATTATATGACTTAATACATTATAAAATCCCCATGCTTAAATTTATTCATGTGAATGTAAACAGCAGAATTTTTATCACCTAATTGCTTTATATCAAAATCCCCATGCTTAAATTTATTCATGTGAATGTAAATAGCAGAATTTTTATTACCTAAATGCATTTAGGTAATAAAAATTCTGCTGTTTACATTCACATGAATAAATTTAAGCATGGGGATTTTGATATAAAGCCTTTGGAATGTATTAAGTCATATAATAAAAGGATGATAAAAGAAAGTTTATACATTAATGAAATAAAACCAGAATTAAATAGGATGTTAATAGATAAACAGAAAAAAAAGTTTTTAATTAAATGTTTTAAAGGATATATATAGATTTTTTTTTTTAATAAAAGGAAACTGTTTCTCTTTGAATTGTGTTTGTTGGTAATAGGAAAGGGGAGTGAAATAGGGTATATTTTTGGTTATGAATATATTTTGTAATTTTTTGTTTATTTATTTATTTTTATGGAATATGTGTTATTTGTTATATATATATATTATTTTAGTGTGCCATGAAAAAGACTATATAAAATAGTCGAAACATTGGATTTTTTTTAATGTAATAGTCATATAAAAACAAGTTTTAAAAAGGAGTTAGTTTGTTTTATTTCTATTTTGTTTATTGCTTATTTATTTATTTTTGTAAACTGCAAAACTGATTTTTATATATATATTTTAATTCTATCATTTTGCTTTAATATTTTAAAAATCAACAATTGTTGTAATGAATAATTTTTTTTAAGTTAGCACATGAAAGATTTAAAACAATGAAAAGAAATTACTATAGCAACAAAATAGGATAATCACCATTGAAAAAAAAGAAAACAAGACTTTTACTTTAGTCTCTTTTACAAATTTTTTTTTTGGCATAAATACAAAAACTATTGAATTGAGATATAGAATTACAAGTCAAGTTCATTGTAACAATGATATGAGTTGCCATCGGAACATTTAGTCTCTAATCTATCTAAGAATATAGTTTCTCGGTACCAGAAAAAACTATCACAACACTTCCTTAATAAATAAAGTCTCATTAGTGGAATTATTTGTCACATTTGGACAAAATTTTCTACATTTAACACTCACATTATTGTATACCAAACACCTTGCATTAGCCTTGCCATCATTGGCCATAGAATGACAAGAACTAAATCTATGTATAAAGTTTTGTCTTTTAAGTACTTTGTTACAATGGTAAAAATGCATCGCACCCAAATCACATACATCCATGCGATTTGCAAATTTTTAATGAAGACTCACTTCACATAACAACCTATCAAAATTTAGATCCCTACTTTTAAGACTGCTGTATAAAAACAATTTGTCAAAATATTTTTGTCTTATCATGGCACTCTCTTCAAAAGAATATTTGACCATACTTTTCCTATAAAATTTGATTTCAGGTGACAATCTTATGTTTTCATTAACTCTAAAACTCGCTCTGTCATTTGAGTTCATACATTGATTGCTATGCATTTCATAACAATAACACCCATCATTGAAGTTCTAAATTACTTATTTCTATATAAAAGCTATTAGTTTTACACACCTCACTCAAATAAAGTTGATCTTTAAAGAAAATCTATCACTATCCTTTTTATCCTGGCTCTTCTCAAACTCAAAATTTATCATTTATTACTGTCATCAATTCTGTACTTATTTTATCAGAGCTATCCTTTAATTCATCAGAGTCAGCTTTCAATATAGCCTCCATTTTAGCATTTAATCTAGCAGTTAGCTTTCAACTCTGCAATCCATTTATTGCAATCCATTTTAATATATCCTCCATTTTTATCATCTCCATTAAGTCCTCTAAACTAATACTAGCACCACTTGGTATTTTATTAGTGTTATCCATATTTATGTTAAATAATGATTATAACAATATACATGAAGAATACTAATATATTTATATGACAGTTGTTACAATCCAAAGCTCACCACCCCTTGCCATTAACCTATAACATAAATAATCAACTAAGCAAAATATAAACAACCTTATTTTGATTATGAGTTATAGCTATGCAATGATCCAAATTTCACTTCTGTGAAGTTATGACCACCTCAGTTTATGGAAGATACCATTCGATACTATAGCATTGATAAGCCAAAGAAAAAATAATAATAAAATGATAATTGAGATCACCTTATCCAAAATTTTACTTATGTGTAATAATAATAATAATAATACATCCACATTATATTGACATGTGGAGATTTTACATTAAGTCAAAATGTAACATTGATATGTTTAAAACATACTAAAAATGCTTATACACGTTAAATAAACATACATTTAGTTAGTTAATGGTAGGTAATGTAATGATTGTGAGATAATTTCCATTCTTAAAATAATGGTGATTTAAGTATGAATTTTATAAATTGAAGATTGACTCTAACCTATTACAAACAAACCACTATTATAATATATGAACCCTAATAATAAAATAAAAAAAATTTGGAAATTAAAACTCTACACCATTTTACATTATATGAGTACAGCCTCATTAATTGTTTACTTTTTGAGCCTTACATTGTTGGCACCAAATGTAATGGAATGTCCATTCGTCCTAATGGTTGCAATGAATTTAACCATTTAAATGAATTTAAATGGAAAAATTTAATTTAAATTTAATATAATTTTAATTTAATTCAAATTGTTGGATAGTTGGAGTAATACAAGAGTAAGATTATTATTTAAAGGAAAGAGTAAGGATCATAGAAAATTAAACAATAGCGGTAACATCAGTTTTATATAAAGTTTTCTCATATATGGTGACTAGAAAGGTTGCGAAATGGATGGAAAGGAATAATATAGTAGGGGAAATGCAAGGAGGTTTTAGATCGGATAGATGTGTAGGAGATAGTTTATTTGTAGTTACATAACTTATGGATATGAGTAGGAATTCAGGTAGACAGTTATATATGAGTTTTATAGGTATAGAGAAAGCATATGATAGAGTAAATAGAAATAGATTATGGGTAAATTTGGGAATGGATGAAACTTTAGTGGATATTATTAAGAAATTATATGAAATTAATTACTATATGTATCAATTAGGGAATATAAAATCAGTTAAAGTTAAAAATGGGGTGGGATTAAGGCAAGGATGCCCTAGGTCACCTACCTTGTTTTTGTTGTATTTGAGTGAAATGGAGAGAGCAATAGAAAGATTAGGAAAAGGGATAGAGATACCATTAATAGGTGGCAAGGGAGTACATATTTTGTCAGGTTTTTTTGCGGGTGATGTCTTTTTGTGTGCAGAAAGAAGAGAAGATATGGAGGTTATGCTGTGGACATGTGCAAGGGTGGATAAAGAGATGGGGATTAAATTTAGTGAAGAAAAATCAAATATAATGATGGTTAATACTGGGGAAAGAAGATGTAGAATTTGTCTTGGGGGATATAAAGTTAAGGGTGGTGAATTGATATAGTTATTTGGGAATCATCTTAAGTAATCAGGAAAATTGCTTGGATGAATGGGAGAAAAATTGATAAATGAGTGTTTTCATATAATAAATATGATGCAGCTAGAATTGTATGGAAGGGAGTTGCAGTATGGTAATGATGTGTTATGTGTTAGTAACGGGGTATTAGATTACTTGGAAAAAGTACAAAGGAAAGTAGGAAGGCATGCATTGGATGCAGATGTGTGGACAACAAGGGAGGCTATTCAAGGAGAAATGGCATGGTCAAGTTTTTATATGAGAGATACAAAAAGTAAAATGAAAATGTTTGGTAGGTTGCAGTTTATGGATAATAAAAAAATAGCCAAAATAGTATTTAATTGTGTTATGAGTAAAGGGCAGGCAACAATATGGGTGACAAAGGTAATGCAGTAGGCAATGATTTGGATAAAGAATTTATATCAGTATACTTGTACAAAAGATGGGATGATTGTGTTAGGACTCTTGAGTGTTGTAGTGGTAAGGAATGGGTTAAAAAAATGGATGCATTAATAAAGAATAGGGAGTTGGAGAGGTGAAGAACTAGTATGGAGAGTAAAAAGAGTTTAAATATATATAGAGGTAAACGGAACATTAGGTGCGAATTAATTTATGATAATAGCAAAGAACATAGTTTATTGTTTAAGGCTCGAATGGGATCTTTAGCAACAAGAGACTATACATGTAAATGGAAAAATATGGGTGATTTAATCTAAAAATTGTGTTAGGAAGGCATAGAAAATATTAGGCATTTGTTAATAGATTGTAAATGCTTGAAAGCAGTAAGGGTACAATCAATGAGAGGTCAGTGCAGCTACCTTGCAAGCAAGCAATTGGTTGCAGATGGTTGTTGCGGGTTTGTCTCCCAGCCGATGCTATGACATATGGAAAAGAAAATAATGAAGTTATGTAAGAATAAATATGAACAAAGTGATTATACAGAAAGTGGGTTTTTGGTTTTTATGCTGGGTTTGGGAAAAGATAAGGTGAAGTTAGATATAAAGGCCATAGAATTGACAAAAATTATGTTGTGGAAATGGGATGGAGCAGATTATGGGAAAACTTAGGGTCAGGGATGGAAAAGGAAGGTAAAGTTGCTAGAAATGGAAAGGGAAGGTAAAGTGGCTAACAGGTTTTTCTGTGCATAGTTGCTGAGTGATTCCTGACTCCATTTAAGGAGAAATCACAGTGCATCACATCGGTTAATTCTAAAAATCAATTTATTATAGTTTTCTCTAATATTTTATCAAAATTAGTGGTGCAGGTGACAATGTAAGCCTGTTTCTATTGTATTTAAGCAATTAAATTACAAAATGAGCAGGGTTTTTGGTTTCCTTGATCAAGAAACACAGATGTCAAGTCCAATTACAAGATCGCATAGCAATTCAAACGTTAGATAAGCCTTAGTTAAGCTTGGCATAAGCCCTCAAGCAGAACAAGTTGAAAGCTCTTTCAGTTATTCTAAACCCTTATTTAATAATCAGGAGGGTTTAAATAACCTTAAGCATTCAGGGAAAAGCTGACAAAAGCAGAAAGATTTATTTACAGATCATAAATAGAAAACTGCTTTAACCACAAATTTGCAACAAAAAGCTGGTACGATCGATATTATCATAATCTTTAAAGCATCAGAAAAAACATGGTTTCCCATATTAAAACAATTAAATCTAAGTCCCCTAACAAAAAGACAAAAATAAGTGATCAAATCAAAATACCTAAAATTAATTCATTTCAATTTAAAAATCAAATGATAAATTATGGAACAGAAAAGTTTAAAAACATTAAAATTGCAGGTGTCGCTTTACTGGAAGCAGCCACTTTCCACTGTAAAGAAAAAAATGACAAAGAAATAATATTAGAGTTCCAAAATGGAGATGCTGACAAAAAAACACTCCCAATCTTATACTAACAATTTTATTCCACTGCATCAAAGCTTAAGTGAAAATTTGGACTCATTATCCAATACTAATGATCACAATTTGATTCACAGGTGATTAACAAACCACAAACAACCACAAGAAATATGAATTGAGCAAAATCTACTCAACACTGATTATCCTTGTCTCAAACCTAGTTTAAAAACTAAAAATACACAGTCTGGTAATATCACAATAACTAAACAATCTGCCACCTCTGTTGGACTATTACAAACCACAGTAAACATTTCAAATCAAACAAGTAATCAAACCTATGCTACTGCACTTTGAAAAAACAGGGCCAAAACACCAAATTTAAGTACATTGGAACAGATATCTCAATTTAAAATTCTAGACTTTGTAGATGAAGAAAATTATACACTAACCAATGAAGAACCTGAATCTCAGGCAAACCAGCAAACTATATAAACATCCTTTTACCTTGTCTTAAATCTAGTGTAAAAAACTAAAAATACACAGTCTGGTAATATCAATAACTAAACAATACAAACCACAGTAAACATTTCAAATCAAACAAGTAATCAAACCTATGCTACTGTGCTTGGAAAAAACTACCAAAACACCAAATTTAAGTACACTGGAACAGATATCTCAATTTAAAATTTTAGACTTTGTACATGAAGAAAATTACACACTAACCAATGAAGAACCTGAATCTCAGGCAAAGCAGCAAACTACACAAACATCCTTAAATAACTATCTTACAATCAGCCAGGAATTCAACTTAAGAATACCTCCACTACTCTTTAACTCCTTCCTGAATTCCCCTAGTGACCATACCTAATTCTCTATTACCAATGATAACTGCAACCTATTTACCTTCCCAATGGACAATTTCTTTGAGCTTCTAAAAAATCAACAACTAGGAGAAGCCACAATCCGAACATATACCACCATCCAAACAGAAGGTATTTTGTAGTTACATTTCATGAATTTCATAACATACTTTAAACAGAACTGTTCAAAAGGAATCAACTTTTCCTGAACCATAAATACTTAATCAAAATTGAGATAAATAGACCCAGAATCATTCATGGCTTAGCACATAATTGTTGCCTAAATTTCAATGAATCATACCTTCAAAGATTACTACCTAAATATGGAACTGTCACAAACTTTCAAATATCTCATTGAAAAGGGGGCAGACTTCAAATTATTATCAAATAGCACAACCTTCTTGCTCAAACTCAATAAAGACTACTCTCCACTGGACATACCCTCAACACTAGAAGAACAAAAATGTCTCATCATCTCAATTTGTGGTGTACAGCCCCAATGCTTTTTTGTGGTGATCAAACCCACCTTGTTAAGGCCTGTCCAAAAAGAATGTGTGAAGCATGCAACACCAAAAAAAGTAAAAACCACAAGTGCACTCCAAATATTCATAACTTACAACACTTATGGACTTCACCTACCTCCAATACTTTGGAGGATGAAAAAGCACAAGCTGATGAAACACATGTGGACATTACTCAATCAATAGAACCACAACACCTGAGTTCAAAAAAAGAATCCAGTGATGTTTGTGTTACTTTCAAACAGATATCCACATCCTTACTAAATCAGCTGCCACAAGACACTATATCAATACCACCTGGGATTGAGTCACAGCAACTGTAACTCATAACTAACTAACAACAAGGATACAAACAATCACACTCACTGCAGATAACACAAATGGATTCACTGCCACCAAATAACAAAAGGAAAACTCAAGATTCCTCTGGATCTCCACCTGATGAATTAAGCAACTCAACAGCTGACTCTGATGCAGAACCTAATCACTCAACACACTACACACAGAATACAAGAAAGAAAAAAGAAAACAAAAGAACTAAAGCATAATCTCAAGCTAGTCAAGAAGTGAATTTTCCTGAAGTTTTATCCTTCACAAAGTGCCAGAATGAGAACACTCCCAACCTAAATCAAAACAAGATAACCAGAGTACCAGATCAAACTCATCCAACTACAATGTCTCAAGCCACTGATAGCATTTCTCAAGAAATATAAGGTCCAGTCAAACAACTGGTCCTCACTTATGAGCACACTCGTCTAATATCCAACTATGCAACTTAAAATAGGGGGAATTAACATAAGGGGTGTCAACTCCCTTAATTGTGTCCATGCAATTAAAAGATAGCTTGAAAAATCAAACCTTCACCTAGTTTGTTTTTCTGAAACTAAATTACATTTACAATCTGACTATAGAATACAACTAATGTAACAATATGGCTTTTTTCATTATCTCCTCAAACACTGTCTCATCTGGAGTTGCTTTCTTAATTAATGAAAATTTGGCTTAATCAGAAAATTAGAACTCTACCTTAACAAAGAACTACTATCTAACTATTTCCAACAACTCAATCAACATAATTTACCTCTACCTCAAAAATGATATCAACCTAATCCACTTAGTCATGATGTCAATCTAATCCTCTCACTCATTAACAAGCTCAATTCTCTACTTTCATCCAATGCCTCACCTACAATGTGCTTTGGTGATTTTAATATATCATATCACCAATTCACCATGAAATACCTAAATCTACTCTGCAGAGTCTTGTTGAGTGGAGAAGAGTTCTTTTCTCTGGAATCTTTCTTTTTTTACACATGCCAAAAGAAACCACTGATAGATCTTCTTTACTACTATCCCAAACTCCACTTTAACCTTAATGCCACTTCAATTAATACCCTTTTCAGATCACTTAGCCTTGTTATACCATGAAATACCTAAATCTACTCTGCAGGGTCTTGTTGAGTGGAGAAGAGTTCTTTTCTCTGGAATCTTCTTTTATACATGCCAAAAGAAACCACGATAGATCTTCTTTACTACTATCCCAAACTCCACTTTAACCTTAATGCCACTTCAATTAATACCCTTCTCAGATCACTTAGCCTTGTTATACTGTGAAATACCTAAATCTACTCTGCAGAGTCTTGTTGAGTGGAGAAGAGTTCTTTTCTCTGGAATCTTTCTTCTTTTATACATGCCAAAAGAAACCACTGATAGATCTTCTTTACTACTATCCCAAACTCCACTTTAACCTTAATGCCACTTCAATTCTAATAGTTAAAACTTATAATTAAATAAATACTATATTTTAAAGCATAAATGATATCTAATAATTATATTTAATATTATGTTTTAAAAGTAATCTTTGTGGTAGAGAAAAGTTATATTTAGTTCTATGCTTTCAAAATTATTATTCCAAATTTTATATTATTATATTATTTATTTAATATAATAATTGTTGCAAATAACATTTAATATTTGCAGGCAGAATTTTGATACAATCTGTCTCAGTTGTGAGTCATGTGACCTGTATAATACAGTCATGAACACATGCTTATACTAGTATTTGTATTAACAAAGTTCAAAATATTTTAAAAATTACATTATAGAATCGAATATATTTATTTACCTATCACAAAAGCAAATATTAAAATTAATTGTTATAAAATGTTTTAAATAGTATTACAAAACAAATGCAGTTAGTAAAAATTAAATATTTTGTTTTAAAATAAAATAGATAAATTAAATATAAAAAGTGGAACAGATTGATAAAATATTGCTTTTAAAAGTCATTTTAAAATGGTTTAATTAATTTTAGTAAAGTGTATAAAATTGATTTAAGATTAATATTTTCAATAATATTTTAAAATAATAATGAGTCATATTTTATTTTTGAAATTTAATTGTGTGATACTGTAGTAATATGCAAATTAAGTATCAGATGAAAAGCAAAATCCACCAATAAGATAAGGTATTTTGGAGGGTATAAATACTGCTGCACAATTAATTCTAGGCAGTGATAGTAATTTTTTAAAGTTATACTTCTTTTAGAAATTTTATTTTTAGTCAGTTTAGTGCTTTCATATAATTTGCAAACTGACAGGATATTAATTTTTAAGTATTTGCAAAGAGAGTGTAGTATAAATAAATTATAATAAAGTTTATTAAAAGGATGCAGTGCTAAATTAAAGTTCCTTTTACCAAGATTTTCGTCAAAACTTAATATGACTTCATGGTAAAAAATATGGAAATGCCAACCAATAATACATGCTTAATTAAGAATGTTTTAAAAGTAAGAATGATAATTGTTAATATAATATTAGTGATTTTAACAAGGAGAACTATTTTAATAATCAAAGAATTATATTGGACACTGTGCAGAAAGCTTAACGGGAAAGCTAATTATAAGTTTAAAAAAATAACGCATTATTATTATAGTAGCGAGATAGTCGTATTCAAAACTCTCAAATAATATGACAAACTTATAATAAATTTATGGAAAATAATGCTATGGAGATAAATGTTTTATCCTTTTTGAAGGAAAACATTGTGAATATTTTAAAGAAAAAGCTGTCAGAAATAATTTCTAAATGGATATTCTAAAGCATATGTAATAAAACCTAAATTATATAAGGTTATACGCGTTCATAAAAATTTATTAAAAAAGACCGATAATTTGTATCATAATGGAAAATAACTATAATTGGATAATAAATGGTAAATTATCCTGACAAATAAACCGGATATATGATGAATTCTAAATAAGAAATTACTGAATTTATGGAAACAATATTTTAAAATTGGGAATAAAAGCTTCGAAAATATTATTTTTCAACATTATAGTTTTATTATTATTTTAATAATCATTGTTCTGGACAATAGAAACTATAAACTATTATCCTATAAACTTTTCCAGAACAGATCAATGATTATTTTATTTAATTTTTTTAGGTTTTCAGACATCATACTTTATTATTTTATCATTCAATTTTAAACTTCGTTTGTCGCACAAGAAGGAGTTTTAAAGCACGTGTGCCAAGTTCGGGGAAGTTTTGTTGTTTCATCGTCAAGCACAACAGAACTTAGCAATGGTTGGGGGTTTTAATTGCTCTTGAAGAGAATTTTTTTAAAAAAAAAAACTCTCCAGGAAGTAAAAAAAAAAACATTTTATTTTAAAGAACATTCATTTTCATCGAGAAGATATATGTAATTCTGTCTCAATTATTTTCATTAACTTTAGTTTTAAAAGTGTAATATTATTTAATTAGTAGAATAGGTACACAAATATTAATTTAGTACTAATGATATTATAATTATAGTAAATAATGTGATAATTTAAATAAGTTAATATTTTTAAGTGTTGAAGTATGGATGTATATCATATATGCAATGTTTATTTTGATTGATGGACACGAAGACATCATAAGTGATTACAAGTTGATATCACTTAGATAATAGTTATGAATATTGATATTTTATGATGTATTTTTTTTCTTTGCAGATTGTCAATGAATTATATAATATTGAAGTATGAATGTTAGGTTATATGTAAACACACTTATACAACACATTTAAATTATAAGATTAGAATTTATTTATTCTAGGAATATGCATACTTTAATTTCATATTATTAATATAACGCAACATGATGATGAATAATTATATGATTCTTTTACAAAGAACTTTAATATTATTAGATATTTAAAGTATAGATAATGACTATTTAGTATGTTGTTTAAGAATATTGGATAGGAAAGTAAAGCAAACTTTTCTTGAAGATTAGTGAGATCTATCTAATTATGATTGAATTTTATTTATTTTGAATATGTGAATTAGTTTCATTTGTTGGTGTAAGATTTGATAAATCTATAAGGAAATTTTGATAAGATAGTGACTTGGTAGTAATCTTGAGAACATGAACCCAATGAGATGTTACTAATGTAGGACTTATTATGGGAATAGGAATAACATTTTGTAATTTTATTAAGTATACGAGTATAGTTAACAAAGCCCTATAGCTGATATATTTTGTTTGTGGGCAGTGTCTATTTTATTTGAATACTGATGTTTTATAAAGTTGAAATAATAGTTTGACATCATTGTTGGTAGTGGAGGACATTAGACAAATAGGTCATGCCTCTATTTTATAGATACACTGTGCCATGGTGTTTTTTTTATCTAATATGTACTATGAGTAAGACTCTAGTTTTCTTCCCTATGCCTACACATCTATTTGCTATCACGATTTTCCAAAGTAATTACATCACACAGTATTGTATTTTTTGAAAAGAAATGATAAATAATTTAGAATTTAAGAACTGTTATTGAATGAATAAGATAGGTTCATTTACTTAAGGAGGAGTAGATTTAATGCAAGTTGGAATTGAAAATCCAACAGAACCAAATGATAAAGAATATTTGAAGTTATTTAATATTTCAGAGGAACTTAGCAAAGTTTTTTTTGCAGAAATGACGTCTCTAGCAGTGGCAGGGCAGAAAATAAGAAAGCACCTTCAAATATTTTATTTTATAAGTATTGCATATTTTTTAAGATATAATGTAATAACACAAAACAGTACAAGATAAGTATAGGTACAATTTTGTATTTATTTAAATAATAAAAGGTACATCAATAGTTGCAACTATTTCGTATTAAAGTAATATTAAGTGATAGATATTAGGTATCATAATATGATTGGTTATAATGTTCACGTATTGTATTAATAGATCAACAGTGGATATTTTGGGTATAATATTAATAACATTGCAAAATTGAGAAATTGTTTAGTAAAAAGATCCATTTTCGATATTGTTA
Source organism: Epiperipatus broadwayi (assembly GCA_028023455.1). Lineage (NCBI taxonomy): Eukaryota > Metazoa > Onychophora > Udeonychophora > Euonychophora > Peripatidae > Epiperipatus > Epiperipatus broadwayi. The sequence goes on from JAQFVV010006700.1 coordinate 262,032, forward strand.
TATTTTTGTGTTTTCTGATTCATGCTTCAATGTATGTTTGAAGGAAGCATATTGCAATTATAGTTAAAGAGATAATATTTAGAATAAATATAAGGTGATTATAATTTATCATAAAAAATTAATAATAAAGAGATATAAAAATTTGTAATATTATTTTAAGTCAGGGTGAAGACTTAATTCCATGTTTTATAGTATTAATAATCACGACAAATAATAGATGTATAATAGTGCAATTATTCATTAGACCGATTGTAAATAGTGTAAATAAATTGTTGTTCATTTTATTTGTTATAATAAAAACTTTGTTAAATTTGTTTTTTCAAAATTTGTGTGTTCAGATTTTTCTTTCCCATTACAATGCATGACAAACACAGAAAATTAGAATTAAACATAACATTTGCACAGAAATAAAATAAAGTATTATTTTAAGAATTCTAATATTTTCTTGGAATTGATTTATTTAAGAAATTACATTTTAAATTATCTTTATGGTCATAAGTTGATTATTATAATAGTACATCGAATTATAAATGCTATCCATTGCCACACATATATTTTTCAGATTATAAGATGCTATCACATATTTATTACATTATTATATGAAAATAAAAGATTATATTGTATTATTTCCTTATTATTACTATGGCAAATAAAAATTATAGTGAAGAAAAGATATAAAATTAGATCATACAATGAAGAATATTATTATTATTATTTATTATTATTATTATTATTACTTAGGTGTGGTAGAGTACGACATTAAATCCCTTATCATGCTTTACTACAGTAATTTTGATTAACTTAAAGTAGTTTTATGAACCTGAGAATTTATTTAACTAAATTATTATAGATAAAAGGATTAAGATTTAATTATTAGTTTAATCTTAATGATTAGTTATTATTGAAGTTGTAAGAATGCTATAAATGTATTATTTAAGATAGTAATAGGGGGATAGTGTTCTTATGCCATTGAGGTAGTATCCTGTGGGATATTGGCTCAATGTAGTCTTTTTTTGTCATCTGTATCTCACTTCCAAGTCTCATGATTTAATAAATATTTATTTATTTATTTTATAAACTGAACCTTATCATTATTTTATTAATCTGAGCTAATAAAATATTTAATTCAATGCAGAATATTTTATTTAACAATTATTTGCATTTAAATGAATGTAATCGTTAACTGAGCTAGGCCCATTTTACTTAATATTATATTGCCTGGAAATGAGACTACACTTGCGCAGGTTAGACTATATTAATAATCATGATGTTGCAGTTATTAACTTTTTAAATTTAGTATTATCAATCTGTGTAATCTAATCATTACTATTACATTTTGATAAATTATTTTCAAAATTTGACAATATTTTGAATCTAAATATCTTGATATTCTTAATCTTTAATCATCATGGAGATATTTAAATAATCTGCAAATCCAAAGCACAGTGATCACTGATAATCATTAGTCCTTTTTATAACTTTTTTTAAATATTTATGTACCTGCAAATGTAAACTGATTTTTAAACCCAACTAAATTTTTTGATTGGTATGAGTCCAAAGATTCTATATATATATATATATATATATATGAGCTAGAATGATCTTAGTAAAGATAGAAGATTCTTAGATCTGCAATTATTAATGTATGTATATTATCTTTTTTACATATCATATTACAACCACATTCCAATCATCTGGTACATCTTTTTTATTTACATATTTGGTAAATATCTTTATCAACATTTCTTTGTTTTTTCACCTGCTTTTTTAAAGACATTAGTAATAAATCTATCATTATCTCACATCTTCATTTGAAATACTTAGCATTTCTGAAAATATTATTTATTAGCATATGAAATTTTATTTGACAACATAAAGATTAATAAAATAACATAAATGAACCTATCAAGATTCCAACCAGAAAATAGATTCGCCAATGGCATTATTAAGCCCTTCAATTCTGACACTCTTAATGTAGATTTGGTAGTTATTAATTATGTGGTTCCTAGTTTGTTTGTGCATGTTTACATAAATTAATGGCTGGTATTTACTATTTATAAAAAGATGAGCAGAATGATTATGGTTTGTCTTTAGTCTCCACTTGCATCTAGGAAGATCAAATTCAGTTGGAACTATTGTTAGATGTGGGGGGAGGGAGGGGATTTGTTTGGAACATTATAAGAATTCTATTTTTATGTTATAATTTTTGATAGTAGATTCTTAGTTGAATATCTAAAAAAGGGATCTTGATTTGAGATGTGTCTTAGATAGTGAAACTATATTTTAAATTACGAACAAGTTCAATCTTCCTAACAGCTTTTTATATATTTTCTTCTCTTCTGATATCAGGTGAAGCAATATGTGAAAGATTAGGAATCCATTAAAAAGAGTAGACTTGAAAGTAACAGCAATTTTTCTCATGGAAATATTTGAGTATTCAGAAATTCAGTGTGAGAATAAAATAGAGCCACAATATTTACCAACACATTGTGTTAATACTTAAGAAAGCTGCCCATAAAGTATTTGCATCATAATCTTAAGTAGTTCAAATTAGCTTTTCAAGTAGGTTGGTTACTTCTAGAAATTAATTCTGATTTAATCTTAGCTGAATGAGTGAAATAAGTTACACTATGATTCCAGGTTACTCTTAAATAATATAGGATAAAAATTTCTGTCTTTTATTACAAATGACAATATTCAGAATACAAGATGATTTCCTGTTATTTAGATGAAAACTTAAATATATCTTCATTGAATCAGGAATAAGACAGTCTTTTGAAAAAGATTTCCAATATTTCATATTGGTTATAGAGAGACTTTTCTATTTTAGAAAAGATCTCTTTTAAGAAAATTAAAGCAATACCATCCTGCATTCTGTTTGAGATCACTGATAAGAAAAGTAAACTCTGTAGATTTGACATCTAATATTTTGAATCTGCTGCAATTATTATTTAGTTTCATTTTCCTATTAGATCATTTTTCCAAAAATGTGAGGTTAAATCCGTAAAGATCATATCAATTTTTACTTTATTTTGAATCTTTTTCAACATGAGTTGTTAAAGATAAACCTTGTTTACAACAGTTTTTTTCTAGTTTAACCCCAATCTGCTCTCTAAGTAGAGTACTCTTAACTATTGGCAAAATTTTTGTTAATATGATTCTTTTAAAAAGCTTGTAGGAACACATATGATGATATTGAGTGATAATTTTTTTATCATTGTTAGGTTTGTTTGGTTTTAAAACTGCCATAACTTTGTTTAAGCAAAGTTTTGGAATTGTTTCTGTATATATAATGTTGCTGAATAATTTTGCCAACAATTCTAATTTTTTTAAAAATTCTGGAAGTATGCCATCTTCTCCCAGAATCTTTTCTAATTTAAGACAATCAAGAGCAAATTCAAGTTCATGAACATTCGGATTGGTATTAGTGGGAATTTTGCGAAAGAGATTTTTGCAATTTTGTTTTAATAGTGCTTTATTTCATTCTATCAATCTTGAGTTTAGAAGTTTGGTATATAAAACTGGTAACTTTATTAGCAGTAATAAAAGTAATTCTTTTAGAAGTACTTTTACATCCACCAAGTTTTCATAAAGGTGACCAATCTTATGACTGGATCTTGTAAAATTTTGCTTCTATGTGGCCTCTCTCTTTGCTTTTCTGGCATTATCCAATGATTTTTAGGTTAGTCACAAATTTCTGGATCATTGGTAGACTAAAATTATCTATAAAAATCACAACTAGTTTTGTTCCAGTCTATAATAAATTGCTTTTGAAATTTCCAAAGGATGGATCCTCTGAAACTGTAGTTATGAGTTTATTAAATCTATTGTAACAAGAGGGAACTGGAGAGATTCTATTAATATTTTTTTCAAGATATTTATCAACACCAATTAAACTTTTCTTAATATTCTTCTCAGGATTCCAAGAGTGTTTAGATGTGGTTTATATTGGCTATAAAGGAAATGATCCAACATCAGTAGTTCAGGTGAATAATGGTGAACAACTTTTAATCATAAACATAAATCAGAAGTTATTTCTGTTCACCATCTGCCTTAATCAAATGTTTTTTCTTGTTTAGCATCATAAGGTATGTGCATGTTTTTTTTAATTCATCCATTCTAAATTTTGACACCTACTTGATTCTTCTTTACATCCACAAAAACTACTATGAGAATTGAAATCCCCTATAAATACAGAAAGTGCAGGAAGATTTGAAAGAAAATGTTGCAATTACAGTATTGTATTTTTTATTATGAAATAGTTCTATATTTCCAATATCATCCTTTTTTTTAGTAATCAAACCATTTATTTTTTATTGTTGATCAAACAACTTTAATTTGAGCATCATGATGCTATTTTATGTTATTGAGACTTTTGTTTCTATAATTTTCTTTGCCATTTTACAATTATATTACCTTGTAACATCATTTAATTTATTGAAATACTGCTTTTTCGGTTTGGGTATTTATATAGCTGACTTTAGTAGAGTATCAGTTATCTTCTTATTCAATTCACCTATTTTTAAGCTGTCATTGAATTCAGTTAATATTTTTAAATGATTTGCAAATTTTGAAGATTAGTAAATTAACTGTTTATATTGTTTTTCTTAATAGTTTTTGTTTTTCCAGCTTTGCATTAACACATATCTTATATTTTACTTCCTGTATAAAATCTATTATGTACATAAAAATCTTAAAATAGATATTTTCTGTTAATCAAAATAATCCATCATCTATTGTTTTTTTATTTCAATATTTCCATGTTCATTTCCACATTGCATTTTTCTCAAAAAAAGAAGAAAAAAATCATAATATACATATTTTTTTCCCCACTAGCAAATTCCACAAGTTTATTTTCTCTCATTTTGGTCTCTATTTACAAATTTACTCACTGTAATTTCATCATTTGCAATTGTTTTGAATTTTAGAAATTATATTATCATGTTTAATATGATTAAAAGCATTCTGAACGTTTAAATAAAAATCTTCTATTTTATCTGTATGAGAATTATTGGGGCATAAATCTGAATTATTTGCCTTTGGTATTTTCCATTAAGTCCACTTTTCGAATTAAATGTCTTTTAATTTTCCAATTTCATAAACTCTAACATTATTTCACTTAATGAAATCTTCCTTCACTTGAAACTGAACTATAGTGGGAAAGTATCATTGAATGATAATCTAGTCTTTAATTAGGAGATTCTTAGCATTCAGTCACAAAATACTCCTTTGGATAACGAGGGCCATAAATTAGTTTTCTATCATGATACTAAATACAAAAAGGAAAGATCATTTACATGTGTATCCACACATTTATTTTTTCTCTAATCAATTGATATTTTATTTAAGATGTATCAGTTATCTGAGAAAAGAGATTATAGTGTTTCTTGGTCTAAAAGCCACTAAGATCATCATGCTGGGCAGGTGTATTTGGTGAGCAGTCCATCCTTGTTTATTTACTATAAAAATAATCAGATTGAGCTACTTGTATGAAGAGATTCATGTATCTAAAAGTATTTGCTAAACCAATCCTGATTATTTTTAAAAAAAAGATTGTGCTTTTTATTGATCTTTTATGTTCCCAAAACATTGCATCATCATCAACCATTATCAATCCACTGCAGGATGAAGGTCTCTCCAAGTTTAATCCATATTCTCCGATCTTTAGCTTCTCTTCTCCACAACATCCCTGCACATTTTCTTATTTCATCCATCCATTTCACATGTGGCCTCTTTCTGGGTCTTTTACAATCTCTTGGAATCCAGTTTAAAATTTCAATTGTCCATCTATTATCATCTCTTCTAGCAATATGTCCATCCCAACTCCATTTCAATCTTTTAATTTTTTTCAATAAGGTCAGTAACACCTGTTTGTTGTCTTACCCATACATTGCGTTTTCGGTCTCTTCTTGTTACTCCCAACATACATCTCTCCATACTCCTTTGAGTGGTCTGAAGTCTCTGTATTGCTCTTCTATTAAGTGTCCAAGTCTCAGATCCATAAGTAAGAACTGGTAAAACACATTTGTTAAAAACCATCCTTTTCAAACACATAGGCATATTTTCTTTTAGTATCAAGTTATTTCTACCAAAAGCACTCCAACCAAGTTTAATTCTATGATTAATTTCCTCCATTATGTTTCCATCTATATTAATAATCTGACCAAGATATTTGTAACTGTGAACTTCTTCTAATTCTTCATAATCAATCTTTATTTTCATATTTTGAGCAAATCGATTAAACATTACTTTAGTCTTTTTAACATTTATCTTTAGTCCTACTTTTCTACTTTCATCTGCTAATTCCTGCAACATTTCCTGCAGCTCTGAAGCATTATTTGCAAAAACAACTACATCATCTGCGAAATCTAAATGACTTAAATACTCTCCATTTACTTTCACTCCTTTAGTTTCCCATTTTAATCCACAAAATACTTCTTGCAGCACTGCTGTAAAGAGTTTTGGAGATATGGAGTCACCTTGTCTTACACCTTTCTCAATGTTGATTTTTCCAGTATCATTATGTAATCTAATTGTTGCTGTTGCATTTTTATAAATATTCTTTAAAATATGACAATATCCTGGATCTATACCTTGATGATCCAATGCTTTAATCACTGAAGAAATGTGTATAGAATCGAATGCCTTTTCATAATCTACAAATCCAAAACATAATGACAATTCATATTCGTTTGTCCTTTCTATGACTTCTCTCAATACCTGGATATGATCTATTGTACTAAAACCACTTTTAAATCCAGCTTGTTCTCTTGGTTGGTGGAAATCCAAAGTTCTCTGTAGACGAGTTGTAATTATCTTGGTAAAAATTTTATATAAAACTGATAAAAGGCTGTAATTTCTAATATCTTCTTTATCACCTTTTTTAAATATTAATATTATTATTGCATTCTTCCAATCTTCCGGTACATCTTTATCATTTATACAAAGAAACATTGCATATGGTCAGTGAAAATGTAGGAAGGATCAAACCAAAATGAAAACAATTAATGCTAATCAATAATATAGCCTTGAATCACCTAATAATGTGCCTACAACGACCTATAGACTTACTAATGTATTTTTAGTATTATAATAAAAAGTTTTTAATTAAAAATATTTTATTTTACTACAATATGAAAGATTAATTTTATATCTTAAAAAGTATTTGCATCTAGAATATCTATGGTGATTATAAAATACGAAATCTTAAATTTTAGTATATGTTGTCATAATCATTTACATAGTTCTGAAACAGTTTGAAAACAAATTGTTATTCGATTGCAGCTTAGCCTGTTATTTCTGATACTCAGATGTCACGTGACCTCCACAGTCATCTGTGTGTGTTTGTTTGATATTAGCAATATAAATAACGTTTCATTTATATCATCTATCATTTAAATAATGCCAAGTAATTTAAGACAGTGGCAGAATGATAGGTTCGAAAGCTAAAACTTCCAAGATTGAAGTTCTCAACCTATTCTGGGTGTGTGTTTGCTTGCTGCAATTATTATAAGAATCTTTTTTTCCATACAGATTATACCTTGCATCATCTAGATAATACTGTTGCACTTTAGCATATTGACAAATTGGTTTACTTGAAACCTAAACTCACTCTGAAACTCTTCTAGTACTTAAAATCATATTATCAACCATTCAACTAATTTATTTTCATAAAAAAAAAAATCATTAAGTTTGTCATGTATATTGTGTACAATAAATATTGACATAATCATGTAAATAAAATTGCTCAATACAACTTAACACAACGATGGAGGAATGAACTCTAGTATTAAAGATTACTGGATTAAAGGTCAATGTATCACTTCCGATGCTCAAATATTACATCTTTCTGAGCAACTAACTATTCGATAATCCACCCATCTCCCTCGTAAAATAAGAAATGGTAAATATATTATGTATGTGTTGGAATAACAACTATTTTTAAAATATATTATTAAAGTACAAAATTTAAATTTAATTAACCATTTCAAGAAGACAAACCATTAAAAAAAAAAAATGGAAAAACATTTTTTTCTCTTATATCTAATAAAAATATTTTTTCCAAAAATATTTTTCTTTATCTAAATTATGTGATATTGTTTTTGAAAAAATTCTTAATAAGTTATTTTATATAAATTTAACAGACTTGTATATCAATCTCTGTTGATGTTTACATCAATTAAGAATGTCTAATATTTACTGCTGAAGATACCGATTAATCATTTATCACAAACATATGTTATAAATATTTCACATAATTCTGGTTGTTAAATTACTGAGGGAATATTTAGCTACAACAGCGGTTGCTGATGAGAAATGACATCAGTTCTCATTATTAAATAAGAAATGCAGATAAAACAATCCCGATTGTTATCGTCTATTTTAAACATTTTTTGAAAAATATCTGAACAAAATTAAGTAAAAAACAAACAAACCAAACACTCTATGCAAATAGGATTCATATTTTAAAGTTAAGATTATTGTGTGAAATGTATGTAATAGTATAGGAAGTATTAAATAAAACATAGCTTTTTTATATATACTGATTTCTTGTGAAACCGGCACTCTTCAAGTGGACTAGATCATAATCTCTTACACATGTCTTCATTACTTATTTGTTCAGTATTTATTAATACAATATTATTACAATATGATTTATATGTGCTAAATTCTAATGCGTTTACAACTTTTGATAACCATCCACTTCAAATAAATGCATTTACAATTATTAATAATAATTTATTAGGCTAGAGATTAGCATTCCTAGACTATTAATTGAGATTTCAAATTGATATCTGAATTAGAAATGATGATCTTTATCCAAATAAATGATTAATAATGATGATTAATATATTTCTCTAAAGTGGATGGTGTTAATGATATGTGTGCAAAAACTTTGATATTTATAATCAAATTACAGTAAAAATATAACTATGTGAAAGGTAAAGATTTTGATGACATATTAGTATCTAATTTTAAAACTGATAATCAAAATGTTGTGACTAAGCTCAGCCAAAACATAAAAACAAGGAATAAAAAAGATATATTTGTCTGAAGGTTTGTGATGACGGTATATTATTAGATGTGATATATTGGACTATTTCCATCATCTATGAGTGAATGTTAAATGTATAGAAAATTTTAAACTTCATTTAAATTTTCCAAATACAAACAACTGTTAGTAATAACATACAAATAGACAACACAGGTTAGTAATTACACAATGTTTCTAGTACTAGCATTCTCCACTCTTCTTCAAGTGTTGCTGACCTATATGCACAGTGACAATATTCGCTTAGAAATTGAACTCAACGCCTTTAGATTCTTGAATATCAAATTTAAGGCAAACACTTTACCAACTGAGCTATTCTGTCCAAGGCAACATATAGTAGAAATTTGATATATTTATATATGAGGATTGATTCAAATCCTCTGAGTCCTTCAATTTTTTTTTTATGAGCAAGGCTAATTACTTTTTTTATCATTGTTTAATATTTTTCCTAAGAGCAAGATTAATTAGAGGCTTCCATACATTGTATATTGCCACACTGGGTTGACTTATATGATTATTTACTATTGTCATATGAGCAGCTTCCTTGAATTTTCTTCTATGCATTTTTTCCTCTTTATCCAATATCTTTGTATTTTCCCAATTATACTTATGGTCATTAATATGTACATGATCTGCTACAGTAGACACATCTGTTTTTTCTCTTTTAATCATTAGTTTGTGTTCTTTCAATTGCTGTTCAACAGGGCAACAAGTCTTACCAATGTACTTTCTTCCGCATTCACATGGTATTTTGTAGATGCAGTTTTTGTTCTTCAGCATTTCCAGTTTAGGCTTAGTAGAAGTAAAAATACCTCAAAGTGTGGTATAGCTTTGGAAAGCTGTTTGACTGCAGATTTTCTTTAATTTGTCTGCCATTTCTGGTATGTATGGATACACTACCATTCCAATAATTATTTTCTTTTTTGATGTCTCTTTGTGTTATCTGTTGAAGTTTTTCTTGATGACCACTGATGGATAACCATTCTTCATAAGCATTTGTTCTATGTGAATCTTTTCTTTTTCCAAATCATTAAATTTCTGAACAAACCTACTTTGCTTTGTTCCATAATGATAGTACAATTCCATGTTTAGTGTTTCTCATATGATTGGATGTATATGCCAAGTACTTAGCATTCTTGGATGTTCTTGTGACAAGGCTCCCTCAGGGAAAAATAAAAACAACAGTGTATAGGAAACCAACACACACTGGCAAGTACTTGGCATATATATCCAATCATATGAAAAGCACTAAACATGGAATTGTACTATCACCATGGAACAGAACAAAGGAGGTTTATTCAAAAACCAGTAATTTAGAAAAAGAAAAAATTCACATAGAACAAATGCTTATGAAGAATGGTTATCCATCAGTGATCATCAAGAAAACCTTCAACAGACAACACAAAGAGACACCAAAACAGAAAACAATTATTGGTATGGTAGTATATCAATACATACCAGGAATGGCAGACAAATTAAAGAAAATCTGCAATCAATATAACATTAGGACAGCTTTTTAATGCCATACTACACTTTGAGGAATTCTTATTTCTACTAAGCCTAAACTGGAAATGTTGAAGAACAAAAAACTGCATCTATGAAATACCATGTGAATGTGGAAGGAAGTACATTAGTAAGACCTGTTGCCCTGTTGAACACTGATTGAAAGAACACAAACTAATGGTTAAAAGAGGAAAAACAGATGTGTCTATTATAGCAGATCATATATGTACTAATGACCATATGTTTAATTGGAAAAATGCAAAGATATTGGATAAAGAGAAAACATGCATAGAAGAAAATTCAAGGAAGCTGCTCATATGACAATTGTAAATAATCTTATAAGTCAACTGAGTGTGGCAATACACAATGTATGGAAGCCTCTAATTAATCTTGCTCTTAGGAAAATTATTAAATAATAATAAAAAATAAAAAAAAACTAATTAGCCTTGCTCATAAAAAAAATTGAAGGACTCAGGAGGATTTGAACCAACCTCATATATAAATATATCAAATTTCTACTACATGTTGCCTTTGACAGAATAGATGCGAGTTCAATTTCTAAGCAAATATTGTCACCGTGTGTATAGGTCAGCAACATCTGAAGAAGAGTAGAGAATAATACTATTTGAAACATTGTGTAATTACTAACATGTGCTGTCTATTTGTGGGTTATTACTAACAATTGTTTGTATTTGGAAAGTTTAAATTAAGTTTAAAATTTTCTATACATTCAACATTCACTCATAGATGATGAAAATAGTCTAGCATACCACATCTAATGAAAAAGATGGATTGAAAAAACAAATATACACACTAAATCCTATTGTTAACTGAAAAGAAATAAAGTATATAAGTATAACTACCAATCACAAGAACAGGTCTCAGTCTCTTTATCTGATTTTGCATTGTTGTTCAGGGATGAAAAATATTTGCAATAACCTGACATATACATAATTATGGGAATCATATTAACTGCAAAGCAATCACCATAGGCTCATATGTTATCATAAATCTGGCCATGAGTAATACAAAGATATATTTGTAAACTAACTATTCAAATAGAATCAAGTAGTACTTATTTCATTATTGGTTAAACCCTATAATAATACTTATCACTTACAATCAAAGTTTATAATAGTATAAATTGCCCTGCATAGTTTAATGCATTGATAGAATATTGAATTCTAAAAGCTAAAAATTCACAGAACTCTGCTCATTTCTATCATTTTCAGTATTCGAAGATCTTATGACCTTCTGAATGAACACCATTTGATTATTAGTGCAAGTTATCAAATGTGAATTGTTTTTTACGTGGAATATACTTTTGTATTGCATCTGAGTTACTTAGTGGCCAACAGATTTAGTAATCAAGAGATTTATCATAAATTAACTCTTGACAGATTTGAAAACCAAAATCTATAGTTAGTGAAAGTTATTGAGCCTCAACTGTTTTCTATATGGAATAAACTTGTTATATTATTGCATCTGAGTTACTTGTTCAAATACAATAAATGATTCAGAAATGGCTGACAGATTTTGCCTCCTTGAATTATTCATCAGTAACAAATCATTCAGCAGTCAAGAGATTTATTACTAATTAATTCTAAACAGAGTTGCAGTGAAAAACCTATAGAATATTTTTACATATTAGATCACGTGTTTAAAAACAAAAATCAGAATTGTTCAAGTTATGAACTCTGTGATTAATTTATGGATATAAAATTTGAACAATTGAATAGGAAAATTATTGATATTTAGTACCACCAATGACTTTTGAGAATTAGGTGGACATCAAGGAAAGCAAACAATTCTTGATCATATTACACTTGTTTCACTTGAAGCATAGAAAAGTAAATTGAATGAGTTTTATTTTGATCATATCATGAGGTTATCTGATTCATTAACAAAATGTATATTGCTTGGACACATTAATAGTGAAAGAAGAAAAGACTGATCAGAAATGAGATGATTAGACTATATTATCACATTAATGAATGTGCCCTTGTATAGTCTGAAAAACAAACAGATAACAGATCATTATCAAAAATATTATTTATAAAATTGATGGGACTCAACATCAACTTGACAACATCTTATAATAAAATGAATCTATTCTTGCTTAGATAAAAACTAAAGAAAAAACATATAATGCCTTTTTATATTTTTAACTTTGTATATAAAAAAATCTGAAACTTTGATGGAGGAGAGAGATGGATTACAGCTCTATAAAATTATATAAAATTTAATATGTTTTCATGAATGCCAGTATTTTATTATTACAGTATAGTCTACAAGTGCCAAATTTCTCATGCTCTTACATATGATAATATTAGATGAATTACTAATCATTTATAAAGTTAAAGGTTATCATATTTATTTCAGCTATAAACTTTAATTGTAGATAAATATATTTATTTCATTAAATAGTGCCAAGGAGTATCATTATGGAGTATCATTATTTTAACTCTTTTCTGCATATTGTCAACTGATCTCTATTTTCTACTATTGGGTATCTAAAGCTTTCAGATGGATGGGTGAGTATTTGCAAAATGATACACAACAGGCATTTAAATTTTTTTGCAGAATTGTTCATGCCTCTCATGAAATATGCTAATTTGCTACAAATCTATAATGTGTTCCAACTTCAATATTAACATTCATATACATTTTGCAATTACACTTTTGGTCAATAATGGCTCTGTGCACATGATTTGTAATATTAATCAAACAACTTATAACAACTGCATGATCTATCTTTTTATCTATAGTGGTTCATAAGTATTTGAGGTTAATGAAGTGAATATGATCTTAAACCCATTTTGTAAACAGTTAGAAATTTTTTAATCAATTTTAACTTTTTCAAAGAAGAAATATGTTATTTACTGGATAGTTAAAAATGTGTTTTATCAAATCTGTAACAAATAAACAGCTTCTGATGTGTTTATTGTGCCACTAAACATTATCAAACTATGTGCCACTAAACATTATCAAACAAAACACTATATTAAGTTATCCAGGTATCAGTTGGCAGTAAGGAAATTGTACTGTTAACAATAGTACAAATATGGATGGTAGATAAAAAAAAACGGTTGACAATCCCTGTCTCTGATATATTTAAAATTTTTTCAATAGATACATTTTAAAAACATGTATTTAAGCTATGTGTGAAGATCTATATCAGGAGTAAGGAACCTTTTTTCTGCCAAGGGCCATTTGGATATTCATAATCTCATTCACAGGCCACACAAAATTATGACTTTAAAATTAGACTATTATATTTGATCAAAAATTTAATTAATTTACCTCTAATCATTAATGCCGATCAACTTTTTTTAATTGCAGGTCAATTTTAACTTCCCCCTTTTAAATGAGGGCCATAATTTTTTTTGTATTAAAAAATAAAGTAACATTATTATTAATGACTGTTCGACATTTAATTACAATTTTTTCTATTTACCTTGAATCTATCTTCATGACATATATTCTTAACTTTCTTTTTATATTCTTCTATAAACTACCTTCAGAAAATGTTTTCTAATTTATTTATTTTTTTTAAATAACTTGCTCTCATAGAATTGTCTGACTTGTTTATACTTTTTAAAAAACATGTCAGCTACTTGTTGGAATTTCTCTTCAAGTTTTCTATTTTAATACTTTTCCCCCAATAATTTTGTTCTAATCAGAATGTTTGATAAATATTAATGTGTTCTTTATTAACTGAAATAGTTTCCCGACATATCAGATACATTGAGTTACTATTTTTTTTTCTACAAAAAAAATATGCATTGATCCATTTCTTTTCAAACATGTGATTTTCTGTATCAATTTTTTTATGTTATTCTTGTAGCTATCTTAATAAAAAAAAAAAAAGCAAAATAATAATAAATGAAGTAAAATTTGAATTTTATTTTTCCTAGTTATACATTCATCGGTGAAAATCATTATAAAAATAAACAAAATGCTTTCAGCATCAATTAAATCTATAGTTTGATAAACTACACAATGTAGATAATTTGTTAAAATATTGCACTTCTGATAGAATGAAGAAAAATTATTATAAAAGTTGAAGAGAGAAAAAGATATAGATGACAAAATAAATATTTTATTTTATTTAATACTTAATTTAATATTTTTGCATATATTTGTGCTACACTTTGTGTATTTAAATAGAAGTTTGATACAAGTCCATTTTATATACATTTGTCAAAATGTTTGGGAGCTGGATTGAAAGCTTTTGAGGGCTCGATTTGGCCTACAGACCAGAAGTTTTTCACTCCTGATCTATATGTATTAATATTTTAATAAATATATTTTTGTATAGAGTTGGGTCTATCAAAATGAATAAATTAGTTCTAGAATGTCATTTATTATATCATTGGTTCGTTATAGTTTGTTATATGCCCATTGCCAAGACCAAAATTACCATCTAAAAATAACTGTTTAATCAGAAAAAAATCAAAAATATAAATGTAAAAAATATATATAATTAATTGTTATATATACTATACAGCTATATTTAAAAGAAAACTAAAATTCACTTTTTAAAAACATAAAATTAAAATATAAACTTACATATGTTAATAAAAATTCATAGATCATTGATGTCAAAATTTCCATTTTCTTGTAAGAGATAATATTTAACTGCATTTCTATCTGAACAAAATTTCTCATTGTGTCCTTGTAACAGTATGTAATCCAATTCTTTTCCTGAATCCAGTGAATCTTACTTTAATAAACAGGCAAAAACTCTCCATATAGTAGTGCCACCTTGTGCTAACCAGAGTAATCAATGGATTCCAGAAGGCTTGTGCATAAAATCCCTATCTAGTGCCTACTCATCCAATGTACCCAGACTAGTTTCTGGCTTGTGGCCTTCATCAGTGAGGAGCCTTGGATCTGAGAGCACTGCACCTAGATCTTAGGATCTAATGCATTAGATAGGAATTTTATGCACAAGGCTTCTGGCATTCATTGATTACTCTGGTTAGTACAAGGTGGCACTACTATATGGAGAGTTTTTGCCAGTTTACTAACAGTTATGTGCTAGCATGAGATGGTGATCATGTGATGAACCTTACTTTATTGGTAGTAAACTTTTGCAGCAACAGTACTTGTATTAGATAATAACAAATTTGTTTTTGAAACAATTGCTTAATCTTTTCACAAATAATTGACTCATTGAAACTATCACCTGTCATTTGCATTTGAAATAAAAAGCTTTTTAATAATGTGTTACCACTTCTCACACATAGATGTAAGTCTTGGACATTTAACAAAAGAGAAATATAGAGATTTTCAGACAAATCAATGAAATATTAGGAGTATCAATAAAAACTGAAATATGTGGATGAGGAAGAAACATTTATCATTGATATGTTTGAAAGGATTAAGAGACTGAAATGGAGCTATGCTGGGTATATTTCTAAATGAGATTATAATAGATAGATAGTTAAAGTCTTAAACTGAATCCCAAGAGGTAATAAAATATTTAGAAAGACAATCACATTTGATGGATGAAATAAGAAACTTTTCTGATGTAATGTGAAAAAAGAGATATGTGGACTGAAGAAATTGAATTAAAATCATAGAGCCTTCATCTTGCAGTGGATTAATAATGATTGAAAATAATAATGAGATGAAATCTGTAATATTAATTTAATTTGTATTATTATTTTTAATATTTTTCAAGAAATAAATCTTCAGCTATGGTAGGGTAGGAAAACTATGTCTCAGATTTTCAAAATGTCATTAAAAAAACTTCTTGGCACTATACTGAAAAATCTTGTTTAATACCAGTTTAAATTAATAATCAAATCTTAAACAAACTTGATAATAGACAATTAAAAAAATTTTAAACTTAAAATTTAACTTTCTGAAATTAATACAAATTATATAACATTTTAAATGGATATAAATAACAAAGTTATTGTCGATATATTATGTTATGAACATTGTAGGTTAAATTCTAGCTATTCATTTAAAGACTACATTAAGTGATTAAGCTAATACTGGAAAAGTTAGAATACACTACATACAAAAAATAGTCATTTATTTGATTTATTTTTCACATTCATTATTGCCTTCTGGTCTCACTTAAATAATTCATGACTATCATTGAGAAGAAAGAAAAAAAATCAGAAATTATGTAGTTTAAAAACCAAAAAAAATATCATGACTCCATCTTATATAAAGCTTTTCAGCAACAAATCTCATTATTTCAGTTCTTCCACCTATTGTAAGCTTGAGTAATCAATAGATGCTAGAAGATCTGGAGATATTGATAGGACAGCTCTCGATGGATGGATAATAAACCCTATTATCTATTGATTACTCCTTATTGATATAAGTCATAAGTTAGAAAGATTGTAGAAGTAATTGGATTTGGTAAATATTGTATAAAAAATTCTGAACAAATTAAATAAGTTAAGGAATATGAAATTAAATAAAAGTAGAATGATTGCATCATTTGATATTGAGAAAATGTACCAAAGTATACCTAGAAAGGATAGTATAGAAATAGTTATGACTAAATTGAAAATATGTAATGTTTTTTTAGAGGATTGGATATATATTATTTATGAAACATTACTAATGGTAGATGAGGCTTTGTATTTTAAATACAAGGAAGAATTTTGGATTATATAAAAGGGATGGGGTGTGGGGTGTTCAATAAGGGGAATATTATAATCAGTAGTTGTAAGTAGTACAGAGGAGAGTGTAGTAGATGAGTTTATAAAGAATAAAGGAATTATAGAATATTATAAGTATGTCGATGATATTATAGTTATTGGAAATGGTAGAAGTATTGACAAGATTTTTAATGAATTGAATCATAATAAATATAAAATTAGGCTTACAGTGGAAAAAGAGATAAATGAGTTAAAATACTTAGATATTTTTATGAAGAGAGAAATGATGAATGAAATAGTGGTAAAGCATTATATTAAAGATAGAAAAAAATAGAGGTTTAATTGATCCCAAATCATATTGGCCATGGTGTCAAAAAGTAGGGGTTTTAAAGGGATTTAAGTTAAAGAATGATAAACTTACATTAGATAAGGAAGAGGCATATGAGCAAAAATTAGAAGTAGAAAATGATTGTGTTAAAATAGGATATAAAAGAAAAGTAATTAAAACAATTTTTAAAAATCAAAATATAAATAGTAGAGATAAGTATGGTAAGAATAAATATAAACATTGTAAGTGAAAGTCTATTCCATATTCAAGGAGTGTGTATAAAAATTAGTAAGAGAGAAGTTACCAAATGATATAAGAATAGCTTGGGAAAATAGTAAGTTTTTAGATAGATGGTTATGTAATACAAAGAAGATAGATGGTATAAATAGTAAGGGAGGAATGGTTTATAAAATTGAATGTGGAAGTTGTAATAAGATATATATGGATAGACAAGACAGATAATAAGTGATAGAGGGAAGGAGCATGATAGAGTGATTAATAGAAAAGATTAGGTCAGATCCATATATACATTATTTAGATATTGGTCATAAAATGGAGTGTGAGAATAATATTTGTTATAAAACATGAAAGATTATTGAAAAAGGATATGTTATGAAACTTTATAGATTCAGAAAAATTTGGATAGATGTGTAAATATAGTTAAAAGTCCAGCAAGATTGAAAATGGGCATTATTAGATAATTGGAAGATTTAAAAATTATGGTAAAAATGTCAAGATTGAATTGTGAATGAGGGTTTGTAAAAGGAGAGGGGTAGTTGAACATTTATTTATTTATATAAGTATATTAAAATATATGTATTTGTATTTATATAGTTTTAAGTTATTATTGTTGTTATTTTTTAATGTACTTTTATTTTTTATTTTATGTCATTTGTTTATGCATTTATATGCGTAATGTTATTTATATTGTTGAAGATAAAATAATGTCTAATAGGTGGAGTAAATGTAGTTAATAAGTCATGTGATGTATAAAACTTTATATCTTAAAAAGGTCTCTATAAGAGATGAAAGCCAGGTTGATAATTAAATAATTGTAAATATAATTAGTTGTTTGTTTCAATTTTATTTAGATTGATTATTCTACTAAGTATATATCAATAACAACATTATGGACAAATAATTATTTTTATATTGTATATTTGTCCATTGTATATAAGTTAGAAACTAGTTTGGGGATATGGATAGATCAATACTGGATAGGAATTTATTAAGCACTCCCATGCAGAAATGATAGAATTATAATTGATATCTTAAAAAAAGCAGGTAAAGAAATAGAAACATTTTTGGCAAAGTTATACACCAAATATCTAAATGATAAAGACATACCAGCTGATTGGAAGAATGCAGTATTAATATTTAAAAAAAGGTAATAAAGATGTTAGAAATTACAGACCTGTTAGTCTTTTATCAGTTTTATACTTAATTTTTACCATGATAATTACAACTTGTCTACAGAGAATTTTGGATTTCAACCAACCAAAATAATAAGCTGGATTTAAAAGTGTTTTTAGTGCAGTGGATCATATACAAGTATTGAGAGAAGTTATAGTATGGATCAATGAATAAGAGTTACCATTATGCTTTGGATTTGTAGATTATGAAAAAATATTTGGTTGTATAAACATATTTTCAGTGATTACAGCATTGGATCATCAAGATATAGACCCAGAATATTTCCATATTCTGAAAAATATTTATAAAAATGCAACAGTAACAATTAAATTACATAGTAATACTAGGAAGATTAACATTGGAAGGATGTATGACCGATTGATTCCATATTTCCAAAACTTTTTACAGAAGTGCAGCAAAAAGTATTTTGTGGATTAAAATGGGAAACTAAAGGAAGAAAAGTAAATGAAGATTATTTAAGTCGTAGTTGTTTTGAAAATAATGTTTCAAAGCTTCGGGAAATGTTGCAAGAGTTATCAGATGAAAGTAGGACTAAAGATAAACAGTAAAAAGACTAAAGTAATGTTCAATGGATTACCTCAAAAGATGAAAATAAAGATTGATAATGTTGAGTTAGAAGAAGTTAACAGCTACAAATATTTTAGTCAGATTATTACTACAGATGGAAACAATGGATGAAATTAATCATAGAATTAATCTTGATTTGAGTGTGTCTGGTAGAAATAATATTAAAAGGAAATATGCCTTTTGAAAATGAAGGTTGTTAATAAATGTGTTTTACCAGTTCTTACTTATGGAACTGACACTTGGACACTTAACAGAACAGCAATACAGAGACTTCAGACAATTTAAAGATACATGAAGAGATGTATGATAAGAGTAATAGGAAGAAATCAAAAACAAAATATGTGGGTAAGAGAACAAACAGGTGCTACTGGTATCATTAAAAGAAAGTGGAATTGGGCTGAACATATTGCTAGAAGAGCTGATAATAGATGTTCAATTGAAATCTTAAAGGGATTCCAGGAGATTGTAGAAGACTTAGAAAGAGACAACATATGAGATGGATAAATGAAATAGGGAAGTGTTGCAGATTGATGTGGAGGAAAGATGTTAGAGATCAAAGAAGATGGATTGAACTTGGAGACACCTTTATCCACCTTTGGATAATGGTTGACAATGATGATGACCATTTACCATCTATTGATTACATAAAGAAGCAGAACTAGATCAGGGGAAACATATTTATTTTTTATAAGAACATTTGCTATTGATTAAATAAATGGCCACTCTACTCCTGTCTTCTGAAATATCTAAATTAAAAATGGATATCTTAAGACTTCTATTTACATTGTAAATTAATCAATATTCAGCCTGCTTTTGTGAAGTGGTAAAGTAATGGACTTTGGAACTCATGATCCTAGATCGCAGTTCCACTTCAAGACTTCTATTGTTGGAACTTTGAACTCCAAAGTAATAAACCATTTGATTATTTATTTATTTTATTTTATTTAAGTTTTTCATTCTCTAAAGATAAGTTAAGTTATTTAATAAAGATATATTATTGAAATACTTAGTCTTTATTTTTTTAAAAATATTTTTTGGATATACATACAAACTACAAAAAACAAACTAACATACAAATAAAATTTATTGATGAGTAAAATGTTTTTTAAAATGAAATTCAAGACAGTTATCTTTCTCCAGTGGTTGAAACTCATTCTTTATTAGCTGAAGTTCTGTTTTCTCTACTGGAGAGTTTGTCTCTCTTATGTGGACATGAAATTTTTCAAGTTCTAAAAGAGAGCAAAAAAATTGAATAATTATATCATTTGAAAAAATAAAAAATATTTTTGAATTAGCTATGTATCTGTTTAATAATTTGAAATTAGTATAATTAATACTATGCTCAATAATTAATAAAATGCATATATGACTTGTTGGTTCTTTAATCTGCTTTTAATAATTTGCATGCTGCCTTTAACCTGTTTTACAATAATCTTTTTTCCTGAAAAACTTAAAAATCCTGCCTAATTATAGTCTATTATGTTTTATCCTCAGGCTTAAATATTTCAATTCTTTAAAGAGTCTCTCAAATAATCATTATACCATAATCCAGGCATGTCTTTTATGATTAAAATTATACTCAAGTTCATTTGAACTCAGACCGACCCACTACTCTCAGTGCCATCTCATTTTGCTGACCCACCTGATCACACACATATTGAAAAGATAAATAATCACCAATATACGTATTTCATGCTAAACCAGCAATCATCAGTTGGTTCAGATTACTATCCTCACATATATATGATCAGTACTCAGCTTTATATTAAGATAGCCAATCTTTATACTTTAATGGACGGGCTTCAAACTATTCCCACTTACAACTCTTTAGCCTTCCATTTCATTGAAAATCTGATGATGGAACATTTAAAGCCCTTGTTAGTGCCAAGGTTGTCATCCTACCCAGTTCAAACCCTGCATATATTACATATATAAATGCAGGTTTAAGCCTGTACAATGTATTAACTCAAGTTCATTGTAAAATACATTTTTAAAGGAATTTATTTGCTTTTCATCCACTTTGTATGGGCAATCCAATAAAAATGTGTTTCTACAATTATAGATTTTAAAATATACAGTAAGATGAAAGAGTATAATAATTGATCTTATGATCAGAATATTAAGCAAATCTGTAATTCAAGTTTTTTTATTGCAATGTTATATCTTGTATCAATAAGGAGTCTAGATTCTGTTTGCTTAGAGCAGCAGTGACATCAATATTCATGGAATGTGGCTTCAGCTGATCATTTCCATTGCTTAAATTTCGTATCAATTTTCAAATAATGTATTGAATTAGTTTTTATTTAGGGGATCTGATTCACTTTTATGCAATACATTTTATAGAATGACTTATAAATATATTGTACTGACTGAAATTGAGTCTAATTTTTGTATGTGATGTAAGATCATGTGTAAAAAAAATTACATTGTTTTAAAAATTATACATTAATCTAGAGAATATTAAAACAGTTGCTATAACAATATCAATACACATGTGAGTGTAGATACGATTTGCAGTGATTTTCCAATTGATCTGGCTAATTTCAATTTTGTCTTTGCATTAGCAAATATATACATTTCCAACTTTAGTGAAACCATAAACCCTCTGAAAAAATGTAAAATCGGTGATGGATGTCATGTGTTTAATGAAGAATGGACAAACAAATATTTATTTGGTAATACAGGGAATAAAGCAGTGTGTTTATTGTGTCATGAAAAAAGGTGTGGCCCTCTGCTAACCTTCACTTCCACAAAGTGGCCCCGATGTGGCCCTCCACCAACCTCTGTGGCCCCTGAACCAAAACAATTGCCCACCCTTGTTTTAAAAGCATATATAACTAATGAAGCAGTAATTTTAAATAATAAAATTAATAACTAATAAAATTCATTAATATATTCCTTCTTCTTTTTAATTTTTTTTATTGAAATCATAACTGGTATTACATAGACCACAAATAAAAATATTTAATATCTTAAACATACATATTTTTACATTTCATTATGTGCTGTTTAGGTTGAAATAATATATAAATTATATATTTCTGACAATATTATGAATATGTATGTTAAATTATTTTAGTTTGTATTAATTTAAAGGGTGTAATATTTATTTTCAAAGGTTAAATTTTTTATATATATAATTATGAAATATTATTTTATTCTCTCTATTGTTATAAAAAAAAAACTTTGATTTTGGAATGCAGGACAAATCTAATTTTAATATTTGGGTAAAAATTGAATGTATCCTTGGTTTTGGTGACAAATATTACATCAGTTATAACAAAGTTATAAATAGAACTCAACGATTTAAAATCTGATGTTTAAGCCTTCATGCAAGCAAATCCAAACATATATATATATATATATATATTGTGTTTTAAATTTATTGACTGTCAAATAATGGAGTAGAAAAGGAATATATTTGTTCAAGAAACCAATTGGTTTCCTGAAGTACTTGCAAAAGAAGAAGAAAAGAGAAAAAAGTCTTCTAAATTTATAATTCATTTTAAGATTCTCTGTTAAAGGATTATTGCATGGGTAAACAAAATGTTTTAATTATCAAATGTCAAAATTATCTATACACTGCTATATACATAAACTATTTTTCTTAAAAATATCTAACAATTGCAATGGATTATTTCATTAGTAGATTGGGGTTAATAATTGGAATTCATCTGGAATTTGAAAATATTTTTTATCTTAGATAACCAACTAAAATATATTTTACATCAACAAAATTAATGAATTGAAATGGATTATTTGAAACTTACAGAAGTATACATTTAAACTATTGTGCTTCTGTGGGATATATATATAAGGATTACATACAGGTCATATGTAAATGTGTATTTTTTTGTATGATCATTCATTTATGTTATATTTTATTCTTATTATTGGTTATTATCTTGTACATTAATAAATTATCTGTTCCCATAGAATAGTAGAAGAAATATTAAATATTAATTTAAGAAATGGTTATATTCTAAATTTAATATTTAAAGTTTGATATGTTTATTTGTTTACTGTATATTATTGCAATATGTATATTGTTAGTATTGAAAAATCTAAGTGATTATAATAGCGGTTTATTGACACCATGTTTTGCAAATAAGATAAGCAAAAAAAAAAAACATACAGTCTTGTTTTAATTTTTGTTTAAATAAATCATCATATAGTATGAATATTATATAATTATTATCAGCTTTCTTTTATTTTCATTGTGTATTTGTTAGCAACACTTTCATTTTTATACAGATTCTGTTATATGACATGATAAATATAAAAACAGACAAAACTCTCTATAAATATTGCCATTCATTGCAAGCCAGAGTAATCAATGGATGCCATAAGGCTTGTGCATAAAAATCCCCATCTAATGCTTACTCATCTAATATCCCCAGACTAGTTTCTGGCTTGTGGCCTTTGCCAATGAGGAGCCTTGGATTACTCTAGCTTAGTGGCAATACATATAGAGAGTTTTGTCTGTTTTAATAACAGTTATAAGCAAGCATAAGAAATGGTGATCATGTGATAATAAATATAAAAATATAAATTTATGTTTTGCAAGTATCTATCTTCTTTAGTAATAGTTTATATAAAAGTGATACTTAGTGATGTTTAGCCAGAATGCACATTACAATAGATTTCACTGTTAATTTAACATTTTATTATTATTAATAAGTGTTGATTTAATTGAAGAAATAAATTTGATTCAGTGATCATTTTAATTAGGCACATACACCTATTTGCTAATGCAATTTTAAATACTTAATGGCTATAATTGAAGAAATAAATTTGATTCAGTGATCATTTTAATTAGGCACATACACCTATTTGCTAATGCAATTTTAAATACTTAATGGCTACATATTAATTTACATTTTAAATTAAATAATTATGAAACAAAGCTTTAAGAAACCAGCAATTGGATCGTTAAATGTGCATATAATTATATATTATTTTATATATATATATTTGGTAGATTTAATTATTATTTAACCTAGGTGCAACTAATATTTAATAAATCAGTGCTTGGTGATCTCGACAGGTACATACTTAAATATATAAATCTAAAATTCTTATACTGATTGACTTTATTTAAATAGATTTCGATAATATACTTAACTTAATTAAATGACAGCAAAATCCTAAATGATATTTTTATATTTTATATACAATAGATTGATAAGTAAATTTAAAGATAAATCTTTTTTTTTATCTATGTTATTTGAATTTGGAAATAAATAATTCCATTGAAAGAATATAAATTTAAGGGCTAATACAACTTTATAAATATTAAGATAACCATTTATCTAGTATTAATTTAGATAGGGTATTTCAACAGGAAATACATATTTTAAATTATTCAATCTTGAATTATAGTTAAGATATTATTTTGGATTGAGATAGAGTAAGTTTTTTATTATAGTTAGAGATTTGGCAACTGATCATAAGATCATTATTGTAACCGTCGGAATTGTTGAATGCTGTATTCCATTTAAATTGAAGAAAGAAGGCCCAAAATGTTGGTGCCAATTTGTAACTGATTGAATTGATGGATGAAGGTGATGGTTAGGATGATCAATCTGATCTGATAAAAAATCTAAAAATCCAATTTAAATTAATCTGGTCTAGCTCAATCGGGTCGCCGTTATGTAATAAACCATCACAAAGCACAAATAATCTCTCTTAAAGTGTAATTTACTTAAGTTATATGTGAAATGAAGGAATAATGAGACTATCTGCTCCAGACATCAACAAATCCATCACAATTACAAATTAAATTGCAAAGAGCAGTGAAACCAACTACTATTGCCCTAAACAATAATATAGGATTAGGCTAACTACTTGATTGGCAATCTAATCAAAATCAAATCCAATTAATGACTAAAACAGATTCCAATATATATATTTTATTAGCCTGTTACTGTTATAGTAATTTAAATCTACTTTATTATTTAAAAATGCTGCCCTTTTAACTTAATGGATAAGCTTCTAAGTACCTGTAATAGTACTTTACAAAACATTTGTTTACACATAGACATTATTTAAATATCAAAACAAAATAATACTTGAACCCAAATATATATCTATCTTAATAAACGCTAAATAGAAAGATAAACACTCGTGTTAATAAGCGATATATATTTCTTTCTACTTCAATCTCTAATTAATAATTTTCTGTGGGCATCAACTGGTTTTATTATAATTTTATAAACACTTTGAAAATTTATGCACTCACTTAAGTGTTTAAACAAATTAATATACGTCTATGGTTTACTAAGAAGCTACAAAATAATTTATAAATAATTTATTAATATCTTCCAATAAAGTGATGCTTAATTAGTGCTTCGTTTATGTTTTAAAATAGAATACTTCACTGGAGTTTAATATCAACACTCTATTAGCTCATCTCTAAATCTACAATGTCCAACCACATTACATAAAAGACATATCGAGCTTCTATTGGATGTTTATTCACCTGTGAGTATTAATACAATCTGTTTGAAATTTTAAACAATTGAATAAAAATTGACCGGCAACAATTAAAACATATGATTATAATTGATATTTATACAAATCAAAACAATATTCAATTAAATTGGTCAATGAAGTTTATTCCCTTCATTTTATAGGAGTTTAAGGAAAATATCCAAGACGAATTATTCTGAACCAAACGATAAAGTATAATCTATTTAGATTTTTATGACGGAATCAGACAAACATGAAATGATTGACTTTGTAATATTAACTAAGATAAATGAGAATATGTATATATAATATTCGAATGCAAATATAAATATAAAATTCATATGGAAACAAAATGAAATACTAATAAGCAAAACATACCTTATCTTATATTCCAATTCGCTTGCCAAGCTGAGTTTGAATCTTGTTACTTAAATAGCTACGCCGCCGTCTTATACAATCCAAATAAAACAAAATAATTAACCTAGTCTTGATATTTAAATTAACTCAATTTATTAGATTATAGAAAAGAAAATTGGCAATATTAATGATAAAATCCATCGGAAATGACTCTATATTTTAGATTGGTTGACTAAATAAAAATGATCAAAATGCTATGTGTATCTCTGAATATGTTGCAACAACGATAACGACAAAAAAAATGAATGAGTAAATGACAGGAAAGGCTCTTGGATATTTTACTAAAAAAAAAAAATTACATATAACCGATACCAAAAAAAATGTGAAATAGGAGGGTATCAAAATCTATTTGTTTATCAAAATAATAACGGATAAATGAATATGAAATAATAAATATATTTGAGTCTTTCCGATCATCTTCATTTAATAAATTATATTACTTTTAGAGATAATAAAAAAAAACATTCCCTTTTTATTACATATTAAAAAAAATTAATACACGTACATTTTATATAAAAAAAAAATCATACCATATATATATGAGTCTGTTCGTTCACTATTTATTTGCCCATTGATTGACTTCAGTTCTTATGGTGTAAAGAGAAGTTTCTCTGTCAGAAATAACAATCGCAAACTTTATGATACTTCACTAAAAGTTTTCTTTTTCCGTCCGAAGAGGTGAGTGCACTTTGACTATCCCTTTTATGATGTGAATTGATCCAGTTGGTTCTTGTTCCCTTACTCGTGAGACGATGTTTACACAAATCCATTTTTTTTTTATTTCATAGGTTTTTTTTTTTTTTACTTTGCTGCCACTTTCCCCGGAAACTTTTCGCAACTGCCCGTTAAATGATTGAACGGGCAGATAATTCCACTATTTTTCCATGTTTTATGGTTTTACACACAAAAAAAAATTGAAAAAAAACTTTATTTGTTAAGACAGAAAATATGTCTGTCCTTGACTATAGCAAAATAATGAAGAAGATCCTGTTATATTCTGTCGCGTCTTTTTTATATGTTCTCTTTCTGACGTTTTTTTCATATCTTGACGACCATTCAATATTACTAAAAAAAAACTCAATTCTATCAATTTTCTTATAGTGGTTTTCACGCGGTTTTGGGGTAAGTTCGGAGAAAAAGATATATGAAAATTAAATCCAAATTCGATTACAATTTTTTTATTATTTACAAACCAAAATACAAAATTGATATAATAACCTTTTAAATTATTGATAAACATCAATAATTTACACATATCTATATTTTTTTAATAATAATATTTTTTTAAATTAATTTATAAACAAATATACACAACATAAAAACATTGAACTGTATATAATAATGTTACTATGGTGACTGCATTCATATATTAAATATATAAAATAATATCGATCCTATTTAGTTAAACTTATATTGTACTGAATTGTTTATTTTTTTATATATATATACCTGGATCATCAATTTGAACATTCACAACATCTCCCCTCTACAGAAAGAAAAAAAAATAACGACACTTTTTCCCTTCTCTAAATCATTAAACATTTTAATTTCTGCACAGATAAACGTCTATCATTTCCATCTGTCTTGATTTTAATATCATTTGAAATGTTAGTAAAAAAAATTTCAAATATCTTATTCTCATAGAAGCAATGTGGAATTTGTTCATTCCATTTATGCTTGACTAATTAGTTTACCTACATGTATTTTTTTTTTTTTTGAATATCACAATCAAACTATTACATCTTTACATTCCTCTCTGCAACTTTCTGGACAACAATGCTCTAAAATTAGAGTCAAACAAGAAAATCATTTAGTATTTGCTTTATACAAGCCAAATATATTATGGAACAAAATTCATTTATAAGCCAAATATTATTAGTTACTCTCTAATAATCATATATTTTTATTGCATTGTTAAAATATATATATATTCACGGTTTTATTTTCTTAAAACTCAACTATAGCTTTTATTATTATTTTCTTTAGACATATCTGTAGTTCACTTCAGTGACACTACTATGGGCCTAAATTTTAAACATTCAATATTGTCATAAAATGAGAATGTAACTTTAGTTAATTAATATCTTAGATTTATTCAATTCCTGCTTTGGACATTGAAAATATCAACCTTTAAAGTCACTTTTCCTATAAAATAATCTAAACAAATGAAAATTAACTCATACAGTGAGCTGGAGATTCAAAACAATAGAGATATCCTATTCTTAAATCACTTCTAATACTAAAGTAAACCGATTAAATGTCAATCAAATCTAATTTTAATTTCTGGAGGATCTGACAACTACTTTACGTACTAAGCTGTGCTCTACATTGATGCTAATCAGGGACATTTATGTTTGAATAGCTTTATTTTATACAGGTTAGGGAAACTACTAAACATTTCTCTTTAAAATTATAACTCATATTAAAAGATAAATCCTGCCATTAAGGATTTCTTCCTACCTGTCAATGAACAATAATAAGTCTGGGACATCTGTTGACTTCAGACTTCAATATAATTTTATATAGAGTTATGAGCCACAACACATATCTATAGTTCTGCCAACTTCCTCAAAGAAAAGATTTAACCATACAAATATTTACAATTTACAAATAGCACAGACATTAAAATCTTACACTCTACATCTCCAATGCATTAAATAACACATTCACCATCATCAGTCAATTTTACAAGGTTTAATTTTAAACAGTACTTGCATACTATACAATGAAAATCTTCAAAAGTACTTTGACTATAAATATTTCTCACTCTATTTTGTTTTAGTCTTTTATATGTGTATCTACACTATTACTAATGACTTTTGGTCATAATAATAAATATCATGAGACATTCTAATAAAGTTACTTTAGTGAATGCCTTTTTATTTAATTGGGTGGTGCTACTGGCTTTAAGCTTCGGGCATTGAAGGTACCTTTTTCACCTTCCGGGGTTTCTATGAGAAATGCATTCTCCCCCACTTTTCTTTTTATTTGGAATGGTCCCTCATATATATTCAAAAACTTTTTGAACTTATAATTCTGCGGGTCACTGGTTTGGGGAGTTCTTACAAATACAAAATCTCCTACTTTAAATATACAAGACTTATGAGAGGCTTGGGTAATTCTTTTCTGTCCCATCTCTCTCAAATTCTGGCCAGCCTTTGCTAAGTCATTATCATAATCTACCTTTTCTTCAGTTATAATAGGTAATGGTGCTTTAATTAATATGGGCTCTTTATATCCAAAGTGCAAATACATTGGGGTGTATTTAGTGGATTCATTCTGCGTTATATTTATATAGTAAATGACATCCTTTAATTTATTCACCCAAGCATGGTGGTTGCTTCCTAGGTATACCCTAAATAATCTACCCAGCTCACGCATAACTCTTTCACATGGGTTAGATTGTGGGTTCCTAATTGAACACAGAATATGTTTTATACCCTGCCGTTCAATCCAACCTTTCCACTCCTTAGATAGGAATGATGTAGCATGGTCTGTCAAGATAGCCTTGGGTTTCCCTATATTTACAAATTGTATTTCTTGCAAGCATTTAATTACATTCTTTGAATTTGCCCTGGTCACCGGATATGCCCCTACAAATTTGGAGAAGACATCATAAGTGACCAAAACAAACTTAAACCTTTTATAAGCTGGTAAAGGCCCATAGAAATCAATTGTCAAGAGATCGTTGGGATGAGCAGGTATTATTGGTTGCAATGTCCCAGCATATGACTTGTTAGCATATTTAGATCTCAAACAGATCTCACAATATTTGAGCCTGTTCATTATGGATGCATACAATCCAGGCCAGTAAAACAGTCTGCGCATGACATATTCTAACTTTCTGGGTCCGTAGTGTCCATAAAGACAATGCACATAATATATCAATCGATTTCTAATACATGATGGTATCACAACTCTCCATGATTGTTCATGGTCCTCCTTTACCTTATAATACAACAGACCTTCACTCATCTTATATCTAAAAATTACTTTACTCTTGATTATTCTTTTTATGGCCATTGATTCAATCCCCGCATCCAAATATTGAATAATAGCACTCAACTTTGGATCACCAGATTGTAAAAATTTTAAGTTCTTTAAATCATTTTCCACTGATTCATCAACTACCGGAGAGATTACAGTGATAAAAGCATGATCGAGATTTAAGTGACAGGTGTCTATTTTGACAGAATTCCTACTTAGAATATCTGCTACTATATTGTCTTTTCCTTTACAATACTGAACCTTATCATTAAATTGTTGAAGGAAGAGACTCCACCTAACTAGCCTTTCACTATTTAGATAGCTTCGATTTATAAACTCTAAACTCTTGTGATCTGTAATAACAACTATTTCAGATCCAAGTAGATACTGTCGAAGCTTTTGAAATGCCCATACAACAGCCAAGGCTTCCTTTTCTGTGGTGGTATAATGTAATTCTGCACCTTTCAACAATCTACTCAAGAAATATAAGACACGGGGCTTCTTTTCATGGTCCAGCTGGAATAAAACTACTCCTAGACCATACCCACTACTGTCAGTTTGTACATAAAATATTTCTTGGAAATTAGGGTAATATAAGATTACAGTATTTAGAAAATTTGATTTTATTTTTTTAAATTCTATAGAGTGGTTCTCAGTCCATTTCCATTTCACATCTTTCCTTAATAGATTTAATATATGAACAGTGTCATATGCAAAATTTTCATAAAATCTATGATAAAAATTGCAGACACCAAGGAAAGAACTACGTTGCTTTCTATTCTCTGGAATGGGAAAATTTTGAATAGACTTTATTTTCTCTGGATGCGGTTTTATTCCCTCATATCCTACAATATGTCCCAAAAATTGTATCTCCTTAACAGCTATTCTACTCTTTTTTAAATTTATTTTAATATGTTTCTCTTCACACTCTCTCAGAAACATATTAAGATGATGAAAATGCTCTGACATGTTTTCAGAAGCAATCACAACATCATCTACATACATAGTAATGATGCCCTTTACTTCATCAGACAATACCTTGTCTAAACATCTGAGGAGTCCAGCTCCACTATTTATAAGCCCAAAAGGCATTCTTTTAAACACATATGAGTAGCCCTCATATTTAAAGGCAGTGTATTGCTGATCTTCATCATGCAAATATACCTGCCAATAACTAGCTGTTAAGTCGACTGTAGAAAAGACCTTTTTGTCCTTAAATTTAATGAGCAATTCCTGCACAGTAGGAGGAACATCACATTCTGGAACCGTTAACTGATTCAAGAACCTCGCATCCAAGCAAATATGTATGGACCCATTCTTTTTACGAACGACCACTAATGGACTGTTATAGGCTGAGGGACTCTTCTTAATAATTTTCCACTCAACCATTTGATCAATTTGTTTTCTTACTTCATCTTTATATTGGTGAGGGATAGGATAGCTTTCACATTGGAAGGGGCTATAGTCCCTCAAGCGTATCCGATGCACATATCCCTTTATCACATCAGGCTTTTTTGAAAACACATCCTTATATCTACATAGTATCTGAAAAAACCTTTGCTTATAGTTGTCATCTAACTCAGATGATTCATCGACTTTTGCATATAAATCTGACTTTGTAGAATTATCTTGGATGGTTAGTATATTTACACCCTTAATGGGTACTGACATCTTAAAACTATGCTTTTCCCCTTTTATAATTACTTCCTGATTTGCATAATCAATAATACATCCAAACCGATTCATGAAGTCGGATCCTATTATGACCTCATGAATAAGTCCAGACATAATCAAAAAGATTTGTTCTACTGTAATTGAATTAATTCTCACATTCAGCCATACTTGCTGAGTAAACAATTTGGCCTTTCGACCATTTGCCATTATAACCTGTGTCTGTTTCAATGGCAACATAGGGATTTCAGAATCGATTTCAGCAAGCTTATTATAAAAATTTTCAGAGATAAGGGAAATTTGACTCCCTGAATCAAGTAAAGCCCTTACTGAGGTACCTTGAATAACTATAACAATTTCTGGACAATAATTAAGGATATAACTTTCCAAATCCCTATCATAATCATCATCTTGTTTCAAAATTTATTGATTCCAAATAACTAAAAATATCATGGCTCCCCAAATTCACTATACTATGAGGCTCCCGCAGTGAGGAACATTCCAATGAGGCCATTTTTAATTTAAAGGACTAGTCTTAGGCCTAGCCCCTAGCATTTTCACAGGTGTATTCTGTGATATGCTGACAGGATAACTTCCTGCTGCACATGCACCCTTTTCTGCTCTATCATAACCTTTGGGATTAGCCCTGTTTGTATTTACTGGTGCTAAAGACTTGGCATATTTAGTGCCTCTATAATACCTATCATTTCTATTATCTAAGGTCCTTCTATTTCTATAATATTTAATGGGAGAAACATTGTAAGTAGGATTATTTCTGTGGTATTTATGATCACTTCCTGCAGGTGCTTCACTTGCCTCAAGTGATCCAAGTATATCGGACACCTCTTCAACAGTATGCCTATCGGCAGCGATCAGAGTTTGCTCGATATGGCATGGCAGGTTTCTCCTAATAATACAAATTATTTGGTTTTCCGACAACAGATATGCGGTCAGCATTTTTAATTTTGCTGTCTGCATCCAGAAAAATTGAGTCAAGCTACCCTTACTAACACTACATTTATCTTGGCTAATCTGGTGCCTAATGTTGTCCTGTTTGTCTTCCCCCCAAAAACTATTCAACAATACATATTTAAAATCCCCATATGTTTCGGGCTTATTAAACAAGGACTTCCACCAATGTTTGGCAGATGCACTCAAATCAATACTAGCCACCGACAATTTTTCCATCTCACTTAATCTACTTAATGAGAATAGCTCTTCCAGTGTGCTTAGATACTCTATGGGGTTTTCATCATAATCACCCTTGAAGACTTTGAGTTGGATAAACCTTGCTATGTTTCCATCTATCCTTTCTCTCTTAATTTCTTCTGGACTATGTATTAATTTATTATTCTCATCCCCATACATTGATGGTATATCATGATCACTTCTATTTAACTTATTTTCTGTGGCCAAATATTGATATGGTTTATCCATTAGACTATCATTACCTTTTACCATAGTATCCTTTATTCCTACTATTTTATCTTCCAACATTACAGATATCCTATGATTGAGATTTATTTCCTGTTCCTCCAAATGCCTATTTATTTCTTGTTTCAGTATCTTGCTATTATCTTTAATTTCATTATAAACCTCTTCTTGATTTTTAGCATAATTTTCTAACTGTTGCAATGATAATTGGTGACTATCTAGTCTATCCTTTAAATCGTCTAACTCTCTTGCCTTCACTTGCTCAATGTTGCTTAACTCTTCTTGGACACCTAGTAGACTATTCTGCAATTCTTTACACACTTTCTGTAATTTCTTTATTTCATTATCAGCCTTGTTATGTTTCTTGCATACCTCTTTATATTCAACTTTCATCTGGCTTTGAAGATCCTTAACCTCTAGCTTAAGATTGTTTACTTCTACTTTTGAAGCCTCTTGACCATCCTTGTAAGCTTTCTCAAATTTTGTGTACTTTTTCTCTAATTCTTTGTGCCCAACTTTACAATTTTTAACTTCCTCACTCAAGTTTTCAAATCTATTTTCTAATCTTTCTTGTGATTTATTTAACGGGTCCCTTAACTCATTAAAGCTGCTATCACATTTACTATCAGATTTTTTTAACTGAGCATCTAAGTCATATTTAAATTCCTCAAACTGGGCATTCGTAGCATTTAACTCGATTTTGCATAAGCCAATTTTAATATTTACCTCCTCTCTAAGTTCTTTATTTTCTTTAATCATATCACCCAGTTTATTATTCATGTCTTCTCTTAACATTTGATTATCTCTACTCATGTCACTAAATTTATTATTTATTTCACTATTCATATCACAAAATTTATTATTTATATCACTACTTATATCTTCTCTTAACTTATTATTATCTCTGCTCATGTTACTAAATTTATTATTTATATCATTTTTCATATCACCCATCTTTTCCATTAATTCTTTCAGAATTGGATACAAATCTCCTTCAGGTTTTGATAATTTTTCTTTCTTATTGCTTTCCATTTTTATTTTCTATTTATGTCAAATATAATATCTCTATTTTAAATAAATTGCGAAATACTTTACTTTTATTTATTCTTACATAAAACATATCTACCCATTCAATCCTACAGCTGCGAATAAAAATCCCCAAAGAACGACAACAACAAATATTCTAATATCTTATTTAAACCCATGATATAATATAATCAGCTATATAGCTCCACCAATGCATATAAAAATAATACCATGTTTTAGCATCTATATGAGACTCAAACTTGGGTCTTTAATTGGTTATTTCGGCCTGAGTTGGTGCGCCATTTTGTAACCGTCAGAATTGTTGAATGCTGTATTCCATTTAAATTGAAGAAAGAAGGCCCAAAATGTTGGTGCCAATTTGTAACTGATTGAATTGATGGATGAAGGTGATGGTTAGGATGATCAATCTGATCTGATAAAAAATCTAAAAATCCAATTTAAATTAATCTGGTCTAGCTCAATCGGGTCGCCGTTATGTAATAAACCATCACAAAGCACAAATAATCTCTCTTAAAATGTAATTTACTTAAGTTATATATGAAATGAAGGAATAATGAGACTATCTGCTCCAGACATCAACAAATCCATCACAATTACAAATTAAATTGCAAAGAGCAGTGAAACCAACTACTATTGCCCTAAACAATAATATAGGATTAGGCTAACTACTTGATTGGCAATCTAATCAAAATCAAATCCAATTAATGACTAAAACAGATTCCAATATATATATTTTATTAGCCTGTTACTGTTATAGTAATTTAAATCTACTTTATTATTTAAAAATGCTGCCCTTTTAACTTAATGGATAAGCTTCTAAGTACCTGTAATAGTACTTTACAAAACATTTGTTTACACATAGACATTATTTAAATATCAAAACAAAATAATACTTGAACCCAAATATATATATATATATATCTATCTTAATAAACGCTAAATAGAAAGATAAACACTCGTGTTAATAAGCGATATATATTTCTTTCTACTTCAATCTCTAATTAATAATTTTCTGTGGGCATCAACTGGTTTTATTATAATTTTATAAACAGTTTGAAAATTTATGCACTCACTTAAATGTTTAAACAAATTAATATACGTCTATGGTTTACTAAGAAGCTACAAAATAATTTATAAATAATTTATTAATATCTTCCAATAAAGTGATGCTTAATTAGTGCTTCGTTTATGTTTTAAAATAGAATACTTCACTGGAGTTTAATATCAACACTCTATTAGCTCATCTCTAAATCTACAATGTCCAACCACATTACATAAAAGACATATCGAGCTTCTATTGGATGTTTATTCACCTGTGAGTATTAATACAATCTGTTTGAAATTTTAAACAATTGAATAAAAATTGACCGGCAACAATTAAAACATATGATTATAATTGATATTTATACAAATCAAAACAATATTCAATTAAATTGGTCAATGAAGTTTATTCCCTTCATTTTATAGGAGTTTAAGGAAAATATCCAAGACGAATTATTCTGAACCAAACGATAAAGTATAATCTATTTAGATTTTTATGACGGAATCAGACAAACATGAAATGATTGACTTTGTAATATTAACTAAGATAAATGAGAATATGTATATATAATATTCGAATGCAAATATAAATATAAAATTCATATGGAAACAAAATGAAATACTAATAAGCAAAACATACCTTATCTTATATTCCAATTCGCTTGCCAAGCTGAGTTTGAATCTTGTTACTTAAATAGCTATGCCGTCTTATACAATCCAAATAAAACAAAATAATTAACCTAGTCTTGATATTTAAATTAACTCAATTTATTAGATTATAGAAAAGAAAATTGGCAATATTAATGATAAAATCCATCGGAAATGACTCTATATTTTAGATTGGTTGACTAAATAAAAATGATCAAATTGCTATGTGTATCTCTGAATATGTTGCAACAACGATAACAACAAAAAAAATGAATGAGTAAATGACGGGAAAGGCTCTTGGATATTTTACTAAAAAAAAAAATTTACATATAACCGATACCAAAAAAAATGTGAAATAGGAGGGTATCAAAATCTATTTGTTTATCAAAATAATAACAGATAAATGAATATGAAATAATAAATATATTTGAGTCTTTCCGATCATCTTCATTTAATAAATTATATTACTTTTAGAGATAATAAAAAAAAAAACATTCCCTTTTTATTACATATAAAAAAAAATTAATACACGTACATTTTATATAAAAAAAAATCATACCATATATATATGAGTCTGTTCGTTCACTATTTATTTGCCCATTGATTGACTTCAGTTCTTATGGTGTAAAGAGAAGTTTCTCTGTCAGAAATAACAATCGCAAACTTTATGATACTTCACTAAAAGTTTTCTTTTTCCGTCCAAAGAGGTGAGTGCACTTTGACTATCCCTTTTATGATGTGAATTGATCCAGTTGGTTCTTGTTCCCTTACTCGTGAGACGATGTTTATGCAAATCCATTTTTTTTTTTTAAGCATTTTTTTTTTATTTCATAGGTTTTTTTTTTTTTTACTTTGCTGCCGCTTTCCCCGGAAACTTTTCGCAACTGCCTGTTAAATGATTGAACGGGCAGATAATTCCACTATTTTTCCATGTTTTATGGTTTTACACACAAAAAAAAATATTGAAAAAAAACTTTATTTGTTAAGACAGAAAATATGTCTGTCCTTGACTATAGCAAAATGATGAAGAAGATCCTGTTATATTCTGTCGCGTCTTTTTTATATGTTCTCTTTCTGATGTTTTTTTCGTATCTTGATGACCATTCAATATTACTCAAAAAAAACTCAATTCTATCAATTTTCTTATAGTGGTTTTCGTGCGGTTTTGGGGTAAGTTCGGAGAAAAAGATACATGAAAATTAAATCCAAATTCGATTACAATTTTTTTATTATTTACAAACCAAAATACAAAATTGATATAATAACCTTTTAAATTATTGATAAACATCAATAATTTACACATATCTATATTTTTTTAATAATAATATTTTTTTAAATTAATTTATAAACAAATATACACAACATAAAAACATTGAACTGTATATAATAATGTTACTATGGTGACTGCATTCATATATTAAATATATAAAATAATATCGATCCTATTTAGTTAAACTTATATTGTACTGAATTGTTTATTTTTATATATATATACCTGGATCATCAATTTGAACATTCACATTATCAATATTTTAATAGTCATTTACAGTATTTATTTTATGTAAATAAGCATTTATTTTTATATAGCGCATGTTTACAATTGTATTACATTCAAATATCAGCCTTTCAAGGTAATTGTGCATACGCTTAATAATAATAAATACTATATCTTGTATTGGAGAGGAAAGTATTCATTTATTATTATTAACACTCGCAACAGCGTATGCGCAATTAGCTTGAAAGGCTGATATTTGAATGTAATAGTATTTAATTTATATAAAATTACATTTGAGCTAGTCTAATAAATTTTAGGGCATAAATATTTTAGTACATTCATGGTCAATAATGGCTATTATCAGTAGATGTTATTCTATCATTTTAAATTATTATTTGTCAGGTATCTATTATTACAATTAGTTATTTAAATAAGAATAAAATGGTTTTATATTGTTATAAAATTAACAACCATATATATTAAGATTTTTATTTGATCATATTAACTATTATGACTTAGTTTGTTCAAACTTGAGAGTTATGAATGTGATACATGTTTAATTACAAAATTAAACTTCTGATATTTACACCTGCTTAAGAATAGATTTTTGACAATACTATGCATATTATAGTCAGCTATAATTTAGTGTCTACTGTTTAAGCTTTGTTGAGCAAAATATAATCTGTTACTATATAATATACCTTAATCTTAAAAAAGCTAGCAAGATATTTAAACTAATTTATATCTTTAAGCTGATATTTATCTAAGTTAAAGATTGCTGAAAAGTTTTTTTTCTTCCCTGGTTGATAAAATATTTGAGTTTAAAATCTTAAAGATAGCTTGCAGTGAAGGTATTAAGGACATTCTGCATATCATGTTTTGAAATCATCAAAGCTCTATAATTATAGAAGTATAAAAATTTATGTTATTCTATTTGCTTTTAATCAGTTTAAATGTAAAATTCTACCATCAACTTTAGATATCTCCTGATGCCTATATTATAAATCTATCTTTACATTGTTTACAAGACCACTATCTCAAAAATGGAGCTGATACATATATTTGTTTAACACCTGCATTTGTTTCAAATATTTCAGAATTTCTGGCATTCTCCAAATCATACCATCATGTAATACTTGTGTAACATTAATATAGCTTCAATATACAAATATTGTTACAATCCTACTCAGTTAACTGAGTCAAATACATTGTCCAAATTAATATAAGCAATATATAGATCACATGTTTAATCTTGGCAATTTTTTAGTATTTTCTTGATAAGCAAAAGCCATGTCTATAGTGTTTTTGGTTCTTTAAAATCACATTGAATGTCCAATAATTATTTGATTATGACTGGTAGCAATCTTTCCAATAAATTTTTTCAAAACACTATTGCTGTAGTTGATAATAATAATATTCTATCATAATTACAGCAGACTTTTTAATCCTCTTAATAAATTTTAACAATAGAAACATCCTTAAGATCATCTATCTTAATTTTATATGTAAACAAAATATATTCAAAGCCATAATATTTATAACCTCATTAGAGATCCTATAAATATTTGCAACAGATTGATAGTTTTTATTTTGTCAAG
The DNA here is from genome assembly GCA_028023455.1 of Epiperipatus broadwayi. Classification (NCBI taxonomy): domain Eukaryota; kingdom Metazoa; phylum Onychophora; class Udeonychophora; order Euonychophora; family Peripatidae; genus Epiperipatus; species Epiperipatus broadwayi. Next base: position 301,354 of record JAQFVV010006700.1, read on the forward strand.
CTGATTATCTTCGTCCAAATATAAAAATAAATGTAGATATATTACTAAATGCAGACATTTTATTTTTATAGCATTATTCAGAAGATGATTAAAATATTTTATCAGTTCAAAAAGGCATAATAATCATGAAGCAAATTAGCCTTAGGTCTTAGGGTCTTTTGACTATGATCACCAAATTAATAAAAGAGAATAAATAAATACTGTATGATTAAACCCATTTACTATTAATTACTTTTTTTTATTATTGTCCATAAATTATTAATATACAATTTAGATTGTAATGATCTGATTAAGAAACTCACCAAGCCAGGATACAGATCTCAGTTCAATTATTAAAAGTACTTTTTTAATATAACACTTTTTATTTAATATATTGAATTTATTAAAATTTATTAACAATAAGTCATTTGAGTTCACAGGTCCAATACCATTACTTCCCATGATTTTTATTTAAATCACAATTTTAAGTTTCTCTAAATATGTACTTTAAAGTTTCCAAAAAGAAATATTTGGTATGATACTTATGTTATCAATATCTACAGATATTAACTCATATGTTAGTATCCATTTGCATGTTTTTTTTTCATTTAAGAAAAAATGAAGGAAAAGACTTTCATTGTGTTTAAAAGTTCAAATCTGTTTTCTACAATTAAATATCAGAAGTGATATAATGTTTAAATGAATACTAAAATAAGCATACTCAGTCTTTATATATTAAAATTAAAAATGTACAACTGTACTCAATTTCTTTGTTTCCAAATTATCATTATATATTTGTATTTTTATATTGGACCATTTCTATCATCTAATAATATATGTATTGAATGTTTTTAGGAAAATTTAACTTTATTTAAATATTCCAAATACATTCAACTATTAGTAATAGCACATCAAACAGGTTAGTATATGCACAACTTTTTGAGAGATATTAGTCTCCCCTCTTCTTCAGGTGTTGCGAACCTTGGTTTTTAGGTTTTTGACTTTTGAATTTTAAGGTAATGCTCTAACCAACTGAGTCATCCTGCCAAAGGCAACAGTCTGTAGTAATTTCATATACCTATCTATGAGTTTTCTCCTGATCTCTCAACTTTTTCCTAAGAGCAAAGTTGATTAGTGGTTTTAGATAAATATATGAAATTACTACAGGATGCCTCAGTTGGTTAGAGCATTACCTTAAAATTCAGAAATCAAGAATCTAAGGACCCAGGTTTGAATCCCATGGTCAGGCCAGCAACACTTGAAGAAGAGGGGAGACTAATACCTCTCAAAACATTGTGCGTATACTAACCTGTTTATGTGCTATTACTAACAGTTGAATGTATTTGGAATATTTAAATAAAGTTAATTTTTCTAAAGACATTCAATACATATATTATTAGATGATGGAAATGGACCAATGTAAAAGTGCAACTAGAACACCACCATCACAAACCTTCAGGAAAACATTATCATTATATATATTTTACATGTTACATTTATCAATTTTTTACTATTTGGTTGAAATGATTTTATTATTTAAAAAAAAAGCTTGAAATATTTCATTCCGTGTAAGATACAGCACTAAATTTCTTTATTTACTTTCAAATTTGTATAATTTTATTTATAAGATATGGTGAGTTGTGCATAATCTAACATATATATATATATATATGTGTGTGTGTGTATGTTTTCTGTTATAAATATTGTAACCAAATAAAAATATCTACCTTTTTGTAACCTATAAAAATAGTATTACAAAATGGAACCTGTGGTCATTTTGTAACTCCTCATCACATGTATATGGCATATTTCAAGCCCTAGTTGGGAAGCCATTTGTAACCTAATGAAAATTTACCTTTTGTATCATAGTGATAAAAATATATTCTCTTAGTATTCAAAGTACTCATGGTGGCTCTAATTGCAAGTGGTGGCTACAAATACATCCTGCACAATGCTGAGTAGCCATTTGCAATTTATAAATCTAGTGTGTCATTTGTAATTTATGAAATACCTCAAAATATAACTCAAATGTCTTGAGGGAAATATGATGACAAAATAAACTGGTTATCTCATTAAGTTTTATCTAGTTTTATAAGTTTTTACTAAGTGAATATGTTCTATCGGGGCAACACTAGGCTAGTTAGGCCTAGACAAAATTATATTCTATACCTACTTATAGATGTATTTAGTTTGAACCCATTTGGTACCTTATTTATAACTGGAGATAGGATTTTGGATTTTATAACCATATCACCTCAGCATTAACATTAAGAACAACAAAAAAAACATCCTTATGCTTTAGTTGTGCATATAAAATTTATCAGATAAAAGTATTACTTAGATTTTAATATCTTAGATGCATTTCAACATTCTCATAAGTCTTGCTAGCCCACATCAAACACTATAGGTTTATGATGGCAATTTGCTCACCCTTGAATGTTGTTTGATGATCTTGATGTTATTATCTTATAATGACTCACAAATGATAAACAAATACAGTGAAAACCATTACTTATCTATGGCCATTAAACACATTTATCTAGATCACTGATTTAGAAACATGATGATGATGATAATGATACTTCCAGCCAAAGCTTTAGAACTAATGCCTAACATAAAATTTAGCTTTCATAATTATTTGCCTAACTTTATTATATTTAAATTGTGACTCAACCATTAATATTAGCAGTGATGATGAGTGATCAGAATTAATAAAGCAAAGAATATTCTTAATAAAGATATAACCTCTTTTAACAAAACCAATTAACATTTATTATGGCTAATAAACTATACATACTATTTAAAGATATATATGAAAATTTATATAAATAATACTGATGAGTTATCTATATTTAAATCATAATGTTAATGCTAGTAAAATCTTTCCCCTTTCTCTCTAATGACAGTATCCAATGTTTATATCATAGTATAATGATGGTGCATCAATTTGGATAGTGAATACCTAAAAATTTATATCCAAAAGAAAAATATTTCATTAAAAAAAACACTTTGCATGCACATATGTTTGTAACCTTATAAATTTAAACATAACATATAAAACAAAATAATTAATTAGAGAAAAGGTTAGTCAGATTCTAGAGAAGTAAAAGCATTTACAGAAATAAGCTTTAAATTATCTATCTCCCCTTCTGACCAATTGAGGTCACCAATCATGATTTTAACAAATCTAGCTCCCATAATGCTACCTTTCTATCTCTTTCAACATTAGGCTCCACAGTTATACACATGAAAAAATATAATTATATTACTACATGTGGGTATGTGTTGATCCCCATTATGAATAAAATGTTTAAAAAAACATTTTAACATATAAATAACATATTTCATGATTTTGAATTAATATGCAATAATACATGTTACAAAATAAAATAAATTGATAAGTGGATATGTATTATAACTTCAGGATACAGAATATCATCATTTTATAAAGCAATCACTATTATAACTGAATGTTCTTTTACTTGATTTTGGTTTTAAGATTCAGAGATAAAAAAAAGATAAAGAATTTGTTATTAAAAGTTTTGTTAATAGTCACTGATATAATAAAAAAATATAATTAAAATTCATATTAGTCCTGTTACTTTCTTGAGGCATGCACTTTCCAAGATTTCAAATTCAGCTTGTTGAATGTTTATAAAGTTTGGAGCAGTCACATACACCATCTGTAACACATGTTTACCAATTGCAGTGGTTTAGTGGAATTCTATTCTTTTCTTGGCTTGGGCTTGCAACTCTTTTAATGTGATGATGATGGTGAGATTGCTTGCTTCCATAGAAACCATTTGGCACTGGAATTATTTCTTCATTTTTTTCAGCATACTTATTTATAATAGACTAGGGATATCTCCTGTTTTTCTTATATTTATAGGTTTGCTGGGGTTTAAACTCAGTCAGTGGCATAACTGAACTAACATGATTTGACACTTCAACATTTTACTTATTTTCATTTTAGATTTAAAATAGGTGAGCAATAAGTTTCTTATTTTTCACAATTAATCACAAGATGTATAATAATTTTGGCTCAGACTCTTCAGATGTGCATCAGTTAATGGATGGCTGGATCACTGCAGACCAAATATATATCTACTGAGTCTGCCATTAGGCTGTAGGAAACTTTCTAAAAAAATATAAAAAATAATGCTGGCTTTTGACAGCAATTCAGTCATTTCTTTCCCCAATTTAGTTTGTTCTCTCAACAATTTTAATATTTTTCTCCTTGAGCAGACTGATCAGCCTTTTTATACAATTTAATCTTTTACAGGACTGCACAAATAGAAAAAAACCTGATTTTCATTAGTTAAACCATCTAATTAAAATTGTCAATCTGTTTTAAATTTACTGTTAGTAAGAAACCCAAACTAATATGAATTTCTTGGTAATTAACTGATTGACTGGTCTGAAATTCATTACCTTAATAGCATTCTCCCTTTCTCTCAAGTCTAGTCTCATAAACTTCATCTTTTTTCAATTAACTCTGTCCTCAGGAATGTCAGCTGGACTGGTCAGCTGAAATTCTAGCCTTGTGAGTTTAATTAGCACATCATATAATTTTTTACAAACAATACAGCTTTTCATAATGAAATCACAAAAATGACTTTAACAAAATCTTTTTTAATATATGTGTAACTAGGTTTATTTAGGTAAAATACAAGCACACACTCAGATATTCAGACATTCAGAAAAACCTGCCTATCCAAAATAATCTGAATGATTTTTACATACAAACTATAATTTTAATATTCAAAACTAAATTATTAAAACTATTAGACTTAAATTATTGTTATAGAAAGAATAGCAGAATTGACTAAATATAGATCACTTTTAAAGAAAGTTAATAATCAAAATCAGAAAATGATTAACTAAATAGTTTATGTCCACAGACAACTGTTTATATGTGTTCTAATCCTAACTATTTAAAGGCAACTATTAAATAATTTAAGGTATATGCCACTCTTTTGGTTTTATCAATACAAAAAACAAAGAGCATAAATATTTTCCCCACTGTCTTTCTGTCCTAAGCTTTTTGGGACCCGATTATATAGGATTTGAACTTGGACCTTACAGCTTCTCTTCCTATACAGGAAAATGTGATCTTTTTTCTGTTTTTATTTTATGCACATTATTGCAATTTAGTCACAGGCTAAATTGGAATGCGCACAATATATAAACAAATCACACAAAAAATAAAATTTACTTATGTTATTTATTTTAATGTACCACCTTTATTGGAAATTTTAGTATTGAAAATGTAAAATGAATCAATTACATTTGTTTTTCAGTGCTTGATATATATTAATAATATTTACATATTTGACATTTTATTATTTACTAATAAGAATATTAAAATAAGCAATTAGCTCGATTTGGGAAATTAAATTATTTGCCATATTGAATCAAGTTTTGTTAATATCTGAGTGTAAGTAGAAGTTTACTCCAATTAATATCACTTACTAGATTTATTATTTTCATTAGAATGAGAAAACAAGTGTAAATTGATTCAATTTATGTTTGCAAGGCAAAAATTTCCAAAAGAGAATGTGCATTTGAATAAACAGCATGAGGAAAGTTTATCAATCTCATGATTACATCTTACTAGAAATGTTGTATTAATTAACACATATGAATAAATGGTGCATAAGAAGCTAGTCTTCTAATTATATATATATATATATATAAGTTATAGAACCACCAATAAAGTAAAATTGTATAATAATGATAAAATTGGCCCCCGTTTAATCATTTCCACAAAAATAAGTGCTTTCAGCTTTCAATAAAGTGATTTTTAAAAAAAAATCTAAACTTTCTATCCTTTTATTTAAAAAAATCTGCCAATAAGGTTGAGATATTTAGCCAATAGGGTATTAGGATTCATCCAAAGCTGTCGATTATTTAGTTTCAGGAATAGCTGAATAAAAAATGATGGCATAGGATTTATTGCTAATGGTTAATAGAAATTTAGAATGTTTTATTTTTCATAGGTTACTTGTTACTGTATTTACCTTACCATCTATAAATGTTTTTATATTTGAGAAGCCAGCTAAATAAAATATCAGAATAATCTTCAAGAAAATGATCAATGTTTTAGCAGCCCTGTTTGAAAGAATATTGCAATTTTGTGTAATTATTTAAAGACTAATTATGAATAATAATTTCCATTTTGAAGTATTGGTAATAGTATGAATACTGAACCCCACCACTTGATGGCATCATTTTTCACAAAATGCACATCAATATACTGTTTTAGTGGCCTTAATTTAGGTCTGACACTACAATAGGTGTTTTTTGAGCTATAACAGGCTGCCTGAGGGCGATGTATTCTATGATTATGTAATGAAATACTATGCCCATTGCATTGTGATAGTATTCATCAAGTGAGCACTCTTGAACTCTCACTAAGGTCTGATTTAATGGTGGCCATATTTGAAAGAGATGAAACTGCAAAAATTCATTGTCGGAAATGTTTTACAAAGCATAGTGGAATTAGTATTCCATATTAAGAATTGTCATGTCATCACACATGCTTCTCTACACTTCTGAACTGCACACAACTTGAAAAAGTTCTTATTTTAAGCAGAGTTGCCCTTGATGCATGAATCCATGTGAGAACTGTAAAGGAAGTTGGTTCGAGGGCTCCAAAATTCAGTTACAGCTTTAAGGCTTCCCTGATATTTTATTTGCATGTTACTTTTGGCTAACTTTTTATGTGCCCGAAAATGGTGTTTTTTTGTTACTTGTTTTGGTTCACAACTTGTCCAAAGTTTCGTTTAATTTTGATTCAATAAATTATTTTATGGGAAGCTGTTGATTTTTGTTGTTGTTCACATGATTAGAATGTAGGTAGGTAATATTTGATAAGTTTCATTAACAATAAATTAAAGTAGGTAATATTTTATTATACCTTTTTATATCCAGATCCAATCATAAAGCCAGATGGATTTGATTTTTCTAGATATTTGGGGCAATCCATGGTTATTGTGCTCATCTTTTTATAAATAGAATCTAACAACCTCTATAGACAAATATAAATCATGAACCACATATCTAATGACTATCAGATTTATGGATTTAGTGACAAAATGGAAGGACTTAATAAAACACTGGTGAATCTATCTCCAGATTGAAATCTCTAGAGGTTTCATTATGATATTTTGTAAACAGTTTACAGTTGTTTTTAAAAAAAAAATGTATGCTAAATAAATAACCTCCTTAGATTTCTATCTATAAAATAAAAATGAATTAATTTGGTATTTATTTCTATTTCTTTTATTGCTTAATGTCAAATATATTATGCTTATATGATGAATATTTTAGTTAATTTGTTAAAATGTTAATAATGAATTTACTCTGCATAGTTTAGTATAATAGTAAAATGTTATATTCAAGAATTATAGATCACTGGATTGCATGGCCTAATGCAATGACAGAATATCAGGTTCAAGAGCTACAGATTTCTAGATCACAATTCAATTCTGTTACTTCTTGTATTTGAATCTTGCATGATATTACCAGTGATAAACCATTTGATTGTTTATTTTATTTACTGAAAAAATACACATATTAATTTAATTTTGTAAATAAATGTTTATTCTATTTTTTGTTAATGTTGTTACTTTTTCTGAAATTATAATGAAAAATGCACTATACTGTACTTCATGACAGCATTAATAATTATTGTGACTATCATGAAGTATAGGATATATTAATTTAAAATAGTTTTTACTTTCTTAAATAAATGTAAATTTTTAAAAAAGAAAACTACATCAGCAAACTTATATCTCAACATTTTAGATGAGCTGCTGATGCAATATTCAATGTATTAGGAATATAAAGTAATAAAGTGTAATTAATTGAAAACAACATACCAGTACCTCCTGTTCTGTGAAAATTACATATAGCAATGACCGTCCTAAGGTAAATCACAGATTCAATAATTAATTCTTTTAAATGAATGCACTTGGCTACGAATGTAAGAATCTCAAAATCTATGTCTTCTAATTGGTTATGAAATTCAATATGTAATTTTTCTGAAAAAAAAAAACAAGAAACGGTTATGTTAGATATGTTAAATATATTTGAGAGTGTATGTATGTATGGATATACAATATGCAAATTTTTTATTTGAAAATGGTTTGAAATAACAAAATAATAAGGTACTATGATTAACTGGCAACACTTGATTGTATATAGTGTGAACTTTCAATATATTAGATACCCCCCCCCCAATCCACTGGCTTTTTATTTGCCCTGAATTCATAGTTATAGAAATATATATTATAGAAATGCACATCTATTGTTTTTAATTACAATTTTCCTGCATTTTTTTTATTAAAAAATAATATCATATCTTCTCTCTTTCTTCAAATATAATAATAGTTGCTTTTACTTTTTTTTTTTTGTACTACAGAAGGGATTTCTCCATAAATTTAAAAAAGATATTAATTTTGTTTGCAACTTTCAAAATTTAAATTTTTCAATATATTCAGAGATAACGGAAGCAGTAAAATTTGCAATTTGCGCATATTTTTTTAAATAATAAATTAATAATTAAATAACATTATTTATTTAAAAAATGTAATAACTTGATATTAATTCTCTTTTAAGCATGTAATTATTTTGTTGATGTTACATACATCACTGTAGTTTATTTTGCATATAATAAGTGTGAAATTATAACATTTGAGCTGTATATAAAAATTAATGATTAAATTATATTTTACATATACAGTATAACAGAGGCAAAATTTTCCATACAGTAATGCTACATAATGCACGTCAGAGTAATTAATTAATGGATGCAAGAAGGTTTTGTGCAAAAAATATCTTTTCGTCCAATGATGTTTAGTAATGTTTAAAAAAACTTAGTCTATTATTTATACGTCTTGGGGCTCTTGGAAAAACAATGGATATAGAGCTCATTGTATATATATATAATAAATATAAGACATATCATTTCATATAAAGTGAAAAGTTGATAAAATTAAATACAAAAAAAAAAAAACCTTAATGCATTTTCCTGTTGAGCACCTTTGTCACAAATAACCATTATATATTATATATTTGTGTGTAAATAGTAAATATAATTTAGCAGTAGAAAATCTATATAATTTTGGAAATCATATGTTTTTAATCTTACAAGAACTATAGCAGGGCATCACATAAAAAATTGAGAAATAAGCAGATAGAAACAACTGAATAAAAAGTATTTCAATATAAAAATTTAATTTTTCAGTAATATATTAGAATTTTTATGGCCTTTATTTTTTTTTCTTACTTTTTAACCAAGGAATCTGTTTATAATAATAATGCCTGGGAAAGTCTTAATGTATAAAAGAAGATAAATATATTAGGAAGACATGCAACAATTTGAAAAAAAAAAAGAAGAAAGATATCCTTTTATGTTTATTATTAATGATAGTATGACAGTAGAAATACTGAAGTTTTTGCATTTTTATTTAGTCTGATAAATATTCTAACTAATAAAATCTATAGACCTTTAGATTTGAGTAAATTCATGTCAGAATTAATTGAAATAAGGTCATTTTATGTATGCATGTGAGGACATGTAAATAAAATTTTAAGATCCGATTTTTTTACCCTATTCTGATGAAGTCAAAAGCTAGAAACTGGTCTAGAAATGGAGATGTCATAGCTTATTACTATATAGTGTCCACCAATTACTTTAGATTATAGAAGGTGACACCAGAATAGGGTGAAGAAATTTGTTATTGGAAGTATATGATAAAGACTTGATTTTAATCAGTGTTAACTTTTCTATTAAATAGATAGGAGTCTATAGGTGCCACTGAAGTCTTTAAAATATATAGAAACTAATCTGTTATCTGATCTATTTAATTATGAAAGAAATTTAGCTTGGGTTCAAAACTATAAAGTTTTTTAAAAAAATTTAATATATTATTTTGAATAGTATAAAGAAGTAAAAGATGGCTGCTAAATATGTAAGTACATTGGTTCAAGCTTTGAATCCTAATCTTCAATGACTAAAACAAAAACCAGATATTGATTGAGATGGCAATTTTATAGCACTGATATCCATTGATTCCTCAAGCTTACAGTATATAGCTATACAAAATGATGACAATAATTGCTCTTAGATGGATTTGAGAAAGTCATATGATATTGTTGGTGTAAAGCATATTATGATTTTGCTTGACTACATCATTTTTCCATAAAAGTCATTATTTCCATAAACAAAATCTTTTTTATATGATTTTATGCTTAAGTTTTTCATATAAATCTTTATTATCAATACAAAATGTTTCTTTATTTTTTTACAATGTGTTTTAGCTATTTTCTTAAAAAAAATTTTTGGGAAGGGGGAGATTTATTTAAAAAATTGATCAAAACTAGACTTTCAAATATATTTTTCAGATGTTCCAAATGCTTTATATATATATTATTCATATTTGTCCATGTGCGATTAAATATTAATATTGTAATATTTCAGCTGAATCACACCTTCATATGGGTATGAAATGTTATTTTAAAACATTGCTCAAGTACTGAAAGCGAACACATGGAATGAGATTAAACGCCCAGCAGAATGAAATAAAAAATTTAATGTGAAGAATAGGGATAACATTTAGGTGAATAATCTATAAAATTAACAATTATTTTGAATAATAATCTTTAAGAATTTTTTTCAAATAATTAGATAATTAGATGTATCATCACATTTGTTGATACAATTCAATTTCTTAAGAATCTTCTTAGCCTCCGATTTTTATTTGGTAGTGAAAAACATTCTGATGTTATAAAAATTGATATTGTGACTAGTAGTTATAAAGTGGAGAGAAAATACTAATGACAATTGCTGCTTTATTTAATTGAATTGATGCAATTATTACTAACACCCTTTAAAAGATTCCATAAAATGCACATGAGACTTCATAAATTTCATGAGTCTCAAAAGGAGATTGAATTTATAGGTTTAAATAATATGTTATTAATTTTTAGTATAAGTTTTTTGTTGTTGTTGTTGTTGTTGATATAACATTTCAGAATATATTCATTATAGTTTGTAGTTCCTTTCATATAAGAGACAAAAAAGCTCTAATGAGTTTTTTTCCTTTGTTTTTTAATTATCATTGGGTTTGTTTTTTTTTTTTTTGGATGTAACTATCAATAAATTTATTGTAATTTATTAGTCTACATAACTTATTTTTTATGCAGAATTTATCTGCAAGATAAACTGCTCATATAAAGAGTTTTTTGCTGCCAAAAAAATTTGAAATGGTTGTTGGTGAGATGAAAATCATAAATAATTATCATCAATGCATGTGGGTTTTTTTAAAAATAGATAAAAGATCATTCTATTTTTGATGATGAGTACATCAAGGAAAAAAAGTTCCCCATCAGTTTCTGTTTCCATTATGAATTTAATATGAGGATGTATATTGTTTATGTATTAGAAAAAAATCATATAATTTATCTTTGTATAAATTAATAGTTTGGCGCTGTATATATATATATAATTATGTAGAAGGAAATTAATCTTCAAACCTGTACTGTTCATTTTAGTGTATAAATAACTATCTTTACTATATTGCTAGACTACAAAGATATCATCTATGTTAGACAGTTTAAAAGGGGCTTACTGTAAAGCAAATATTTCTATACTTTCTATAAACAAAGTAGTTAATACTCTGCAGATGAGAAAACCTATACGTTTGTTTATAATGTTGCCTATTGTATACAAAAGTATTTGAAAAACAATGTCTAGCTATGTCTGTAATATAATCCAGCAAATTATAATGTATTACTGTAGTTAAAGTTTCATTGAACAGAACATTTGTAAACAAAGAAACAGCATTTAAGTTATCCAGAATGTCATTTGTTTCAACTTTTAAATGTTCATTATTTCAATGGGTTTTCCTATCTGTAGAATGCTAGATAATTTGTTTATGAAGAGCATAAACAAACTATTTAGTTTTAGAATAAATGCCTTTTAAGTCAACTATCTGGCTTAGATATATGTAGATGACATATCTGTAATCTGGCAATATGATAAAATAAATGATATTTTTCTTATATGATATCTTTTTCTCATAAAATCAGTATACATTCTTATATGAATTAACAATGGAAACAAAAATTGATAGGAAATTTCCCTTCCTTGATCTACTTATCAGCAAAAACAGAAATGATTTTTTGTCATTTTCTATTCTCAGAAAAAACACACAAATAAATGTTTAAGATTTTCATCTCATCATCACCCATTTTTCATAGCAAAAACTCTCTTTTCAAAAGCAATTAATCTTGCATAGAGAAAGAAATGTTATAATAACAATACTCTGATAGCTAGTTACAATATAAGAATATAAATAAAGCCTTAGCCTAGACCCAAAAAAACTGTATTGATAATTTAAAAAAGACAAAGAAAAAAAACAAAATGTTTCTTATATAAAAGGAATTACAGGCAGTATTAAATATATTCTGAAATATTATAATACAAATTATATATACTAAAAATTAATAACATTCTATTCAAATTTAAGGACTCAATCCCACTTGAGGCCTAAGGTGTTTATAAAATCCTATATAGATTTGGTATGTCCTCTTATGTGAATATATGTAATTATAACATCAAGGCTAAGAGAAATGAGTACTAATGCAGTAAAGCAGCATTCACCATTTTCAATATTCTCAGTCCATATTATGAATGCTTGTTATGATATAGATTTTTATAACATCAGAATTCTTTCCAGTTGTGATGCTCTCGCTACTAAAAAAAATCAGAGCCCATCTCAAGAAATCAATTGGATTAAAAACTTTATTTGTAAAAAATTTCTTAGAAAGTCCATTAATCAAAAGACCTGTTAATTTTAGAGCACATCACTCATCTACTGTCTTCTTTTTATTTTGTTTTATTTTTAATTTTGCTTTTGTTGGATGGACATCTAATTTTGTTTTATGTGTCACTTGCAGTACCTCTACAATGTTTTAAAATAGTATTCCTTATCCAGACAATGGTGAGTGTAACCCAGTCAAAACATTAATATAATATTACTGATTTTATATATGGATAAATCTAGGTAATACAGTTCATGTATCTGCTATTTATATAAATCTTGTTTAACAATATTTTTTGATGTTACTCATTTCATAATTCTGTTTTAATATTCATATCTCCAGCACTTTATTTTTTACTTCTTCGAATGATATTCATCCTTCAAAAATGTTCTTATACTTGTTTAACATATTCCTCTTTATATTTTCTCTTCAAAACAAACATCTGCAAATAGATTTTCATTTTTAATAGATTCTCATAACTTGGTCTCACCCAACTTCTTAATATAATTCTAGTTGTTTTTCAACTACTTTATATCAATCAATGCACAACTATAAAATTCATATAAATTCTCTCACATATATATTCTAAAACATTTATATTTATCTAAACAATAAAAAAATATAAATATTCTTTATTTTTAAATGATCCAGAAATTTCACAGACTATCTAATTCATAAGTCTTTCTTCATTACATAAAAAAAAATCCATATCTAAAACTTTTAATACATCTTTCTTAAAATTACCCAGTCAAGAAATTAAATAACTTCACCAGTGTAAACATCTCTCCACAAAATCAGTTTATGAATATGTAATCTAAAAACTTTTGTTTGAAAATATAATAACATAAAAAAATTCATCAATAAACCTTAGGTCAAACCCAAGACTGATAATTAAAAAACAAAGAAAAAACAATAATTGCTACAGTTTGTGTCCTTTATACTAGTTATTTTCAGAAATGCTCTGTCATATAAACTTTATATGCTAAAAATTAATAACATTCTATTCAAACCTAAGGACTCAGTTTCTCATGAAACCTAAGGAGCTTATAAAATACTATATAGAATCTATGGACCTTTATGTGATTATATCACATGCTGATTTCTAAATTAACAGCAACCTAAATTTTTTTTCTTTTCATAAGCAGACAAAGCTTCTTTTTACCTGACTATCTCACAAATATTATTTTCAATGTTGAAAAGATTTTTAATAAAGTATTAATATAAAGCATAGTACAACTTCTATCATCTGATATCCTTCACATATCACAATTCTTTGTCCACATTATTTATAATCTTCAATTAATGTCAAAATGATGTGATTGGTCAATATCTCTGGCATCAGACACCTAAGAAAATTTTTTAAATTATTTTCTCAATTATTTTTATCTATGGTGTTATTTTATCTTCTTAGATATTTTTAAATGTGTCTTTTTTTTTTAAGAAAGGAGATATAGAAAATTAATATAAATATCTTTTTGATTCTTAATTTGTAATAGTTTCTACTAAAATATTTCTTATTCTTTCTTTGCCTTTAAGAATATTATAATCCAATTTTTCTTCAGCTTGTTAAATTCATTTATAATTGGGCTTTTAAAACCATTATGAGTAATATCACAATAATTCTAATCTTATCTATATTATCTATCCTTTTTATATATATTTGCTTAAAGACTATATCATGATAATTTCCAATTACCTTTTCTTTATATTTCAAATACATTACAAATATTTTTAAAAAATGGTGATATCTAACTATAATAGCTAATTGTAATTCACTGAGTAAAACCAATGGATATTAAATAGAAGTGAAACTAGAATCTTATGATCAGTTTTTAAGTAATTGTTTTTATACATAATACTGACTTTTCCTGTGTCCATTCAGAAATAAAAAAATTTTCTTATCCTGTATTTGTAAGTATTGATTTGTAATGTTAAATATCTTGCAATACAACTGCAAAAGTTGTACATGAGATTAGTAATAAATTCTAGTGAATATATATGATAGTTTCAGGAAATTTAAATATTTAAAACAAAAAAATTAGCCACTGAATAGATATAATAAAAATTAGTGATTTCTAGCTCACTTAGTAAGAAAATAATAATGAGATCTATTTCACAGTTAGAAGAATCTTAATTTTTATAGAGGAAGAGAGATTGGTCATTACTTATTAAATATACACTAGCAAAGTAGTGTGAATGATATTAGTTTTTATAAACATTCTACAAGATCTTTTGGAATTTTATATTCAATGGCCTTCTGGCTTATTTGTATTAAAATCAGTTTCATCATTACAATATTATTTTATTTTTTACTACATTATCAGTTTTTAATCAGCTTTATAAGCATTTAAAATATATTATTCTATTATTAATATGTATACACATGTTTATGGGTGTGTTATAATATATATATATATATATATATATATATGTGTGTTTGTGTGTGGTGTGTTTGTACATTTGATTAGAGTATATTCAAGCTTTAAAACTAATCACTATGGAATAAAAGGTATTTAAATAAAATTATTTCTGATGAGAAGATTCAAGTATTTAAACTTCTAGATCACTTGATAACTGAAAATTTATTTCAAGAAATATATATTTGCATAGAGTTATGGTCAGCTTATATATGTTTAAATTTATTTTAATTTAATTTAATTGATTCAGGTGCCACCTGACATTAAACATCAGAAAATATATGGACATGTTCTTTATTTATATTTTTAAGTAAGATTTGATATTTTCTTTAATATGTAATGATGATGATCTGGCTAGATCACATAGAATGTAAGATATTCTTGATGAAATGGTTATGGAATAAATTTGCAGATCGGACAATATTATATGTAAGGAAGTTAATAAAATATTTAAACAAATAACAATAATTTATTTGTTAAAATATAATTATTAGATAAAATATAATATTCTTTTCCTCAAATATGATTCATTACAGACTATATCATAAGAATTTATGAGTTTTTTTATATAATTGATTATTGTTTTAATAAGTCATTTCTCTCCTATCTTTTAACTTTTGGTTCATATGTATAGTGAAAAACAATAGTAGTTATTTGTAAAATGTCCAAGATTTATTTTCATTAATTTTAAACATTAATCTTTCAATTACATATTATAATACTAACATGATTATAAATTGGACCACCCTTACCACAAAGTAAATCCTTGGCCTTTAATACACACTAGATATAATCCTACGTAGCCAACCTTCACAAATACAATACATTCATTCATATTATTAGCTTCATAGTATAATCATACATATATATCTAATATGGGATTATTTTATTCAGTACATGTTGCTTATGGAGATAATTCTAGGGAATGGCCACTTTAATTCTAAATTCCGATTTGATAATAACACAATTTAATTTCAGAGATGTCTATTTTGAATCCAACCCCTAAAATAATATTATTATTTAATTAACTGTTTGGATTTGATCCCGCATTTACAGACCAAAACATTGACTAAATCCACTATACAGATATAGAATATTTTAATCATTCAACTGTGATCAAACAAGTACAGTTATAAATTCTACATACATATGTCTAACTCACAATAATCAAAAGGAAGGCTAATTTATATACAAATGAATTCAATCAAATTTTAAATAAAGTTTTAACTTAAAGTACTAATAATTATATTACACTCATTTTTAATACTTGGTCATTTGACTTTAAATGTTTTACATGCATGCACACTTCACATATATAAAATGAATATTACATACTATTTATTTTATACAACTTTACATTTTTTCTGATAATTTCACATCAAAGAAAACTTTTTTTTAAAAAAGGTAAAATTTTAATCAATTATATATATGTATAATAAAGACAAAATGAATCAAACACCAGTTTTTTTTCAGATGCTTTAAAATGCAGCTTGAATATTTATAGATACTCAACAACAAATGCTAATTTTTCTTTCTTTTTTAAAAAAACATCCATTTCCTCCTTTAATCAATTAAATAATGTTATATAAGTACTATATATAATAAAATATAGTTTGTTAGAATTAAATATATGGTAAGAAATCATAAATTAAAACTTAAAATGATTAATATGTTAGGATAGCAGTCTAAACAGTTTTTTTTTTTAATTTACATAAGTTTTGAAGCCAGAATTTTCTAGTTTGATGTGAGGATTTTTTTTTTTTTTGAACTAATATTTTTTTCACAGTGGCATGCACTAATTGATTCATTTATAAGTTACAATCATGTTCTTTAACAATCTTCTGTCTTTAAAAATTGAGGTTTAAACATTTGTCCCCTTCATTTTGAATGAGATTCTTTCAAAATAGCTTGATCAGATTAGTTAGAGATCTAAATTAGATTTCAGGTAGTTGGTATTTTTTTTTCTTTTCTACTCAATCTTTATAATGAAGATTCAATGCAGCTTAAATAAAATAAGAATTCAGACTCTTTAATTTCAAGAAAAATTGACTATATATGGGTTTTGACCTCTTGTTTTAATACCTTTGATAATTTATTTTCAACACCTTTTTAAAACACCATAAATTATTAAATTGCTTGAATTTTTTCCATTTTCAAATCTCATATCTCAAGGGAGGCTTAATCTTTTTATGAACTTATTTTTAATCTAATTATTTAAAATCTATTTTTTAACTGAAAAATTGTTTTGCAATACATTCCATACATTCTTTTGATCTTTGATAAGATGAATAATTTTAACACAATTTATATAATTTATTAATTTCTCTTAATTAAAGATTTTTAACAAATCTATTACATTATTTAATATTTTAAAATATCACATTTAATAATTTATTCTGAAATTTGAAAATACCTATTACTTTATTTTAAGGTATTACTTTTCTTTTATATAATTTTGTTTAAAACTTTTGCTGTATTTATTAGCTATCCAAGACAGTATGACTGACAGTGAAATGAATGACATTCATTTCAACAATGAGACATCAATCTGATATTTTTTTCGCTATGTTGATAACTTATGAGATAATGGAGAACAAATTAGGAACATTAAATTAATTTGATTGGTTATATATATAAAGAGAGTATAAGGATGCAGTTAATACTGACAATGGAAAAAAAGAACTAATGATGGATTCTGGAACTCAGAGTCCATGGATCATGTTCCTAGTTTATTCAGTTTGGTTCTTGAAATTGTTATGAATTTGAATCAACAAACCATTTGACTATTTTATTTATTACAAAAATGATTATAAGCTAATAATTTCTGATCTAATAAAAAATGATAAATAATCATTTATGAATTTATTATAAGATGTTTATTGTAAGTTTGCTAAAGATGTGTATGTTTAAAAGTTTAAAAAAAAATACTAACCTAAACAAAATGAATAATTTCTTCTTAAGTGCTTGATAAGTAATTTTATATCCCATACAAATTCATTTTCTTCCCTATCATGACTAATAATAAATTGAAACAAAAATAGTGGAATGTTAGGAACTAGAATAGGAATCAAATCTGGATGGTGGGGAATGTTCCTGCTTCGAATACCTACTTTGACATTATTACACAATTTGATAAAATTTTTCCATTGTTCATTTTTTATAATATGATCATGTGGGTCTGCCCAAATAATGTGAATTAAAAAACACACTAGTGTATTTCCACAAGAGTGTGCCAGTATTTCAAGAAGTTTGTCAGATATGCAATTATAATTAAGGCTAAGTTTCTGGAGACATGTGAAATTTTTTATAATATCAAAAAATGAAGGTTCTCTGTAAATAAATTGGTTAAAATGGAATAAACTATCTGCCCTTAAACTTTTTAAGGTCGAACTACTATTAATTGTAATAGCTTTCAAAATGTTACATCCAATTTCGAAAGTAGTACACATATTTTTAGCATCAAATATTTCCAATTTTTCTTGAGATTCTAAAAAGGGAACTAAACATTCCGTCAATTTTTGCTGCATTTCACGAAATATTACATAGCCGCTGTTAAGGAAATATCTTTTAATAGGTTGACTAATAAATGGAAACTGTCTAAGTATAAACAAAAAAAATCTACCACCTTTTCTATTAGCAATACATAAAATAAAAATTAAATTGCAATCTCTTAAATGGAATTCTTTCAATTGGGTTCCTTGTTGAAATAAAATATGAAAAAAATGACTTAGATTTTCTTTTATAGTTATTTTTTTTGTATTTTGAATGAAATTTTCTATTTCGCAGTGTATATTTAGTTTTTCCAGGAAGCGTCCATATTTTTCTGCAAATCCACATTTTTTGACTGAATTATTTCCTAAAAACCGAGTCAGCTCGAAAGATATTGATCGCCATAATGTTGGAGATTTAAATACAATCGCCCACTTTCGACAGACTAGAGCGGCTACTAATCGCTCATTTATTTTAAGATATGAGAATATTAAAAGCAAGCTATTAAAGGGGAGTTCTTTCCAGTTGGGATTTTCGTTATTCGTGCTCATGGAATAGGTAACTGCTTATAGGTTTCTTTTTTAACTGCTTATAGGTTTCTTTTTTAAAAAAAAAAAAAAAGCAAACGCATTAGAAAAAATAAAAATTCGTTTGACTCACGATTATTTTATAAATATAAAATGTTTTGTCATGATATTAATAATTTATTATTATAATCCTAGAGAAATCTTATGAAGAATAAATTGAATCAAAGTACATTCTGTAGTTCATTGATTAAACAAATAAAATAATACGGTCTACATTGGAAAACTAAGAAAAGTAAATAAAAAAGAATTTAAAGGTTTAAAATATTTCGATTTTTATTTAACGACCGATAACGTTTGAGCATATTGCATACATTCTATCACGCTTTTATCTGTATTTAATATTAATACAGTATTAAAGTTCTTTTTTTCGTCTTATTAAATTAAATTGTTGTGTTTGTAAATCGAATTTTTTACCTGCATTTTCTAAAATAATTTAGCTTATTAAGTCGATACTAATTTCTTTTTAATGATTTTTACCAGGTTTTTTCCATCTAAGTTTCTATGCTTTCTAAGAAATTGATTTTTTGCGTAGCAGATTATAGTCTACTTTTTTTGTTAATGATTACAGTAAAATCATGGGAGTTATAAATTTAATCAATTTATAAAATAATTTAATGTACTCTATTTAGAATAATAAAATCAGTGAATTACCATAACTGCATAGTTGTGATAATTTAAAGGGGTTCGATCTTGATTTTTAAAAATTTCAAAGAAAATTGTTATTTCTGGCAAACTATCTCACATGGCTGATCAAGTTAACAATTTATTATTTGTCACTAAATAGATATGTAACCTTTTTTAGCTTTAAAGATAAATCAAGGATGAAAAAAACTTAAATTTTCACAACCTAGCAATTTACAAATCTGGAGAGTATGAAAGACTATTTATTTAGGCTCATTTGCCCATAATACTTTTTAATTATTATATGATGGAATATTGGCCAATATAATGTTATTGTTTAGGCCAGGATAGAGTAACAAACTCAAAAACAGAAGGTTCCTGAATTGAGATTCAATTGAATGTCACATTGTAGGCATTTGACATTTAATATATATATATAAATATTCATTTTTATTGGCATATGAAAAACCTGTATAATTCTTCTGCTTAGAAATCATCTTTCTTGCATCTTCAGAGGGTCTTGAGAATTAGCTTTAACAATTAATCCATCCATATACTGCATTTTACTTTTTAAAAAAACTCATAATAGGATATGCTTATTTGTATAATGATTGAATCCAGAAAATTGATTTCCATCCAACTAATAGAACTGGAAAAAAAAAACAAATTGAAAAATTAAATTTTAATCAATCCAGTTATCAGACTACAAACAAAGTATTCAGTAAACTAAATCAATTAAAGGAACAGGATCAAAATTGAATTTTATAAATATGTATTATAGAAGTATATCTTTAGAAATTCATTATCATGCCATGCAATCAAATGTATATATTTAAACCATGAAACAACACAATTGAAATGAATATTACACTGCAATAATCAAGCAACTAACAAACCACTGAGTTGAGCCTTTTGCTATTGACCATTCAGTTTTTGAATATTTTCATAACTGATTGCTCTTGTGCTTTAAGTACTTCCACAGTTGTTAAACAGTTTATCTAAAAAACAAATAGTAATATTTTTATATTAATTTAATAATTGACTCTTTATAGATATATAGAATAAATGAATTCAGAATAATATATATTAATTTAATAATTGACTCTTTATAGATATATAGAATAAATGAATTCAGAATAATATATGATAAATAAGTCCAATATAATGTAAATATGATATTAATCCTTTAGATGTGCGCACCGCTTGATGGCATTGTTTATGTGTAAAATCACAAAAATGCCATTTAAGCAGCGCAGACAAGTAGTTATGTCTAATACATCCCGTATGTTGTATTAGACATAGCAGGCCACCTTATAGGCATTGCTTTGTGCTTCGCAAATCACTTTATGCCCATTTTTACTCATAACATTTTGCTGCCATCTTATGTGTGGGTGTGTATATTTTAAGTGTTTGAAAGGTTTTACTTTGAATTTTTTTTTTTTTTTTTTGGAAAATGGAAATCATGCAATTTGACTAAGATGAAATTGTCCCAAAGTTAAGGCCATCCTGGAGACAAATTTGAAGTTGACAAGCATAGTCCAAAGGTTGAGAGGAGGTCACACATAAAGTAACGTCTTTGTGATAAAAAGTTGAGGCCAAAAAATGGTACATTTTAGCAACCATATCATCTGCTTGAAACATTTGCCATCATTAGTGGAGCTGCAAACAGTTGACAGTAGAAGGTGTCACTTACAGCTGGACTTATCCAAGAATGTTGTATTGTATTGAACACAAGGACTGCATAAGCTGTACCGTGACAGCTTGGAAGCCAGACCTTTCCGTCAAATGCAGTGGGCCCAGTTTGATTGTTGAGGTCACTTGAAATTTGTTTCATGTTTTCATTAATAAAAAACCAAATGACTTTTCATTGCTGATTTTGTGTATATATGTGTGTGTGTTTCTGTATTATAAAAAAATAATGTGTTTTATAAAGATAAAAAAATGTTAAAAACAAAAACAATTTGTGTCATATTTTGATTAATTAAAAAAAACACTTCATTGCTGTTTTTCCTTTTATATATGTGTGTGTGTGTCTCGATTATGAAAAAACACTTTTAAAAAGGTAAAATAACATTAAGACAAAAACAATTACAAAAAAAAATAATAAAAATAAGAAATTATAAAAAAATACATCTTGTTAAAACAAAAAAATTAAAAAACATAATAAAATTAAGAAATCCTAAAAAAGACGCCCGGTAACATTACATTTTATATCATTTTGCAAAATAATGCCATCAAGCGGCATGCATGTCTAAAGGATTAATACTGTAAATATCATATCCAATTACATTGTAATATAGGTGTTCCAGATGTCCCATATATACAGGACTATCCTATATTTTACTTTTAAGTACAACCAAGTGTATCATATTCTAATGAAAAGATAAAAGTATAAATATTGTTAGGCAATTATTTTCAATATTCTAACTGAAAAAAATCTGAAGCCTTTATCTATGATGGTCCCCATCAACAGACTAGTTTCGAGCTATGGTTCTCATCAGTGAGGAGCTAGGACATTAGCTCCTCACTGACGAAAGTCATAGCTCAAAACCAGTCTGGGGATGAGGACCATCATAGATAAAGGCTTTAGGTATTTTCTCTTGTAGCATTTCTAATAAAAAATAAAATAAATAAGCTTGTTTAGAGCTATTAGCAAGCTCTTTATTTATTACATATTGGTAATGCAAGCTATATTGGTCATGTAAACCCATAATCTATTTTTATTATTGGATATAAATATTTTAGACATGTCCACTGAAGCTTTTTTAATAGTCTATGCAAAATGTAATTTTATTTGCTCATTCCTGGGGGGGGGGGGGCAAAATTTAAAATGAAATATAATGTAATTGTTGTATATATTAAGGGTTAATATATATATTTTTAGTTAGAATTTTATGTTCTATTTAGCAAAATCAAGTTAAATCTCCAAGTACATTTAAAACAATTTTTTATTGAATATATAATTCTTTAATAAGATAGCAAATCTTCAAACTTTAATTGACAAGCTTCAATCTTCACCACTCTCCAACTCTTCAGCCATTCATATCATTGAAAATCTGAGGATGAATTGCTCAAAGTCCTTATTAATGCCAATATTATTGGATCTTAGGTTAATCTGATCCCTCATACATAGGACCTTATATATAGAGCTCACAAAACAGAACTCTTAGCAAGATTTCTGCTACTGGTGTCATATTGGCATCAGCATGGGATTTGGGGATTCTATCATCAGATTTTCAATGGTATGGATGGCTGAAGAGTTGGGAGGTTGGAGTAGGTTGAAGCCTGTCCATTAGTGTGTAAGGATTTTTGATATCTTAATATAAATTTAGCACTGATTATATATATGTATGAGAGATGGTAATCTGGACCAACTGATGAGTGCTGGTTTAGCCCGAAATACATATATTGGTGATTATTTACATTTTCTGCATGTGTGTGGTCATGTGTATCAGTAATATAAGATAGTGTGGATAGTGAAGTGGTTTGAAAGTCAGTTCAAATCTCCTATATTTACAATTAGGCTACAGATTTAAGAGTGTCTGGTATTTCAAATCTTATTTAAATATATGTATATTTATATTAAACATAATGTAATTTGTAAGGCAATTGAATTCAGACTTTCAAGCTCCATACAACTATCCAATCCATCTTATACAACTAATACACATGATCACATATATGTGAAAAAGATAAATGATCTCCAATATACATATTTTTTGCTGAACTAGCACTCATCAATTGTTCCAGATCACCATCTTTCATACATATATACAATCAGTACTCAGTTTATATTAGGATAGCAAATCTCCAAACTTTAATGGACAAGTTTCAATCTTCACCACTCTCCATCTTTCATATTATGTCATATGCTTCTTTTGCTTATGCCTAGAGTCAATTTTGCTAATGCTTTTGGATTTAGTTAATATAATTATTGGTGTCTACTTGCATTTGTAAAACCAATTTATAATGAGTAGCAATTGTTTTTGTCTTGATATTATTTTCATAAACATATTTTCATAATCAGTCATTAAGATCTAATTATAACGTAAATGCCTCTCCCATTGTTTATGCCTATTTGTAGAATTCTCAATGGCAAAAGCCTTAAACCAAAAATTAATTTGAGGATGTAAATATTTATTTATGGTCTATTGACTATTCAAACTTATAGTAAATGTCTCTGGAGTAGAATGAATAGAACTGTAAAATTAATGGTAAGAAAGTTTTTTATAAATGTAATGGAGAAGAAAGAATCAAAAGAATTTACAAAAGAGTAGTTAGGAAAGAAGAAATCGTTAAAATTGGGTATTTGAATATGCAAGGTGGTAGGAGACCAGAAAACTGGCTGGAATTAAACAAAGCAATTGAAAATGAAGAACTTGAGGTATTAGCAGTAATGGAAACACATCTAAGAAAAAAAGAACCTATTATGGAAGATTTGGTATGGCAGGATATAAATAGAAAAGAAAAAAAAGGGTGGTGGTATAGGTGTTATATCAAAAAAATATTTAAATACTGTTAAATGTCAAGAACATTTGTGGTTTGAAATAAGGTTGGGTAGACAAGAATGAATGGTGGCTATAGCTATAATGGAGTGAAACAGTAGCATATATGAATGCTTAATTAAGGATATACAGAGTTTTAAAGAAAAGGGGAAGAGAATAATAGTTATAGGGGATATGAATGGACATATTGAAGAAATTGATGATGTAGACAATAAGAATGGTCAGTAGTTGAAGGAATTTTGTCAGAGAGTGAATTTGAGCATTAGGAATTTATCAAATATTTATAAGAGACAATACACATGGTCTAGGAATAATATATTTCACACAATAGATTAGATTATGTATTGGCAGTGAAAGAGGGAATGAATAAAAATGAAAAATTAAGGTGTTTGATAATGAAGAGAGTGTATGTAATAGTGATCATAACTTCATTGTAATAGAAATAGTTAGTAATGTGATGGAGAATAGAAATAAAAGTAGAAACAATAGTGAAAGATGTGGATGGAGAATGAATGATAATAATAAGTTGGAAGAGTCTAAAATACAAGTTGAAGAAACCATGGAACAGTTGGTTGGGGGTGAGTATGAGGACTGGTGTGATGAAATAGAAAAAGTGGCAAATAGGGTTTTAATTGAGAATAGGCAGAAGAATAAAAGTAATAAAATGAGAGTTAGTAAAAGTGTAAAAGAGAGGAAAGAAGCATGTAAAGAATATAAGTATGTTATTAAGAATAAAGAAAGTGAAAAATATATTAATGCTAAATGGGAAAAGTACTTAGAAAGGAAGAAGTTGACTAAAATAGATAATTACAGAGAGAGAATGAAGTTAAATAAAAAATTGTTGGAGGATATTAATAAAAGTGGAAGAGATGGAGGTAAAGAAATTTGGAATTACATTAAAAGGAGAAATATAGGAGAAAGAGAAAGATAGTATTACTAGATGATGAGGGAATAGTGTAGCTCTAGAGAAGAGTTAGAGATAATCTTAAATAGATATGTAATGGATATAGAAAAGATGTTAGATGTGAAGGACTTATTGATAGAAAACATGAAAGCATTTAGTAATGGGAATATTACATTTACAAAAAATGAATTTAATGAGGCAGGGAAGAAATTGAAAAGTGGAAAGACAAGAGATTTATATGGATGGGCAGCAGGGATGGTAATGAATTTAGGGCATAGAGCAAAAGTAAAGCTATTATATTTTAATAAGATGGCACAGAAGAGTTTTTCCGGGTAGTTGGAGTAATACAGGAGTAAGATTATTATTTAAAGGAAAGGGTAAGGATCTTAAAAAGTTAAATAATTATAGACCAATAGTAGTAACATCAGTTTCATATAAAGTTTTCTCATATATGGTAGCTGGAAGAGTTGTAAAATGGATGGAAAAGAATAATATAGTGGGGGAAATACAAGGAGGTTTTAGGTCAGACAGGTGTATAGGAGATAGTTTATTTGTAGTTACACAACATATGGATATGAGTAGGAATTCAGGTAGATCATTATATATGAGTTTTATAGATATAGAGAAGGCATATGATAGAGTAAATAGAAATAAATTATGAGTAAGTTTCACAAATTTGAGAATGGATGAAGCTTTAGTAAATATTATTAAGAAAATTATATGAAAATAACTACTATACTTATCAATTAGGGGATATAGAATCAGTTAAAGTTAAAAATGGGGTGGGACTAAGGCAAGGATGACCTATATCACCTATTTTGTTTCTGTTGTATTTGAGTGAAATGGAAAAATAGAAAGACTAGGAAAATGGATAGAGATACCATTAATAGGTGACAAGGGATTATATACTTTGTCAGGTTTTTTTGCAGATATCTTTTTGTGTGCAGAAAGAAGAGAAGATATGGAAGTTATGCTGAGAACATGTGCAATGGTGGATAAACAGATGGGGATTAAATTTAGTGAAGAAAAATCAAATATAATGATGATTAATATTGAGGAAAGAGAAGATGTAGTTAATGGTGGTGGATAGATATAGTTACTTGGGAATCTTCTTAAGTAATCGGAAAATTGCTTGGATGAATGGGAGAAAAAATTGACAAATGAGGCAAAGAAAAGAAAGGGTTTGATAAAGAAATTAACAGTGTTTTCATATAATAAATATGATGTAGCTAGAATTGTATGGAAGAGAGTTGCAATAGCAGAGTTAACATGTGGTAATGATGTATTATGTTTTAGTAAAGAATATTAGATTACTTAGAAAAAGTACAAAGGGAGACATGCATTAGATGCAAAAGTGTGGACAGCAAAGATGGCAATTCAAGGAGAAATGGGATGGTCAAGTTTTTATATGAGAGATGCCAAAAGTAAAATGAAAATGTTTGGTAGGTTACACATTTTATGGATAATAAAAGAATAGCCAAAATATTATTTTATTGGGTTGCAAGTAAAGGTCAGGCAACAAGATAGGCAAGAAAGGTAATGCAGTATGCAAAAGATTTGGATAAAGAATTTATATCAGTATACTTGTACAAAAGGTGGAATGATTGTGTTAGGAGGATTGTTGAGTGTTATAATGATAAGAAATGGGATAAAAGAATAGATGCATTAATAAAGAATAGGGAGTTGGAGAGATGGAGGATTAGTATGGAGAGTAAAAAGCGTTTAAATACATATAGAAATAAATGGAACATTGGGTATGAGTTAATATATGATAATAGCAAGGAAAGTAGTTTATTGTTTTGAAGGGATCTTTAGCAACCAGAGAATATACATGTAAATGGAAAGATATGTGATTTAGTCTGCAAATTGTGTAAGGAAGGCATAGAAAATATTAGGCATCTATTGATTGAATGTAAATGCTTGAAAACAGAAAGGGTACATATAATGAAATAATGGATCAATAAATATGAACAAAGTGATTATACCAAAAGTGGGTTATTGGTTTCTATGCTGGGTTTGGGAAAAGATAAAAGGAGATTTAGATATAAAGGCCATAGAGTTGACAAAAATTATGTTGTGGAAATGGGATGGAGCAGATTATGGATGGGAAGGGGAAGTACACCACATCACTATTCCTGAAAACATGTTGAATGTAAATGGAGAAACTTAAATGATGTTTTTTATACTGTATATTATTTTATAATAATTTAATAAACTTTTTGATATTGTAAATTTTATCTCAAATTAAGCCTCTTCCAGAGACTTAAATTTTATATTTATTCATGAGTTTTTGTTTAGTTCATTGATTTATGATCATTGTGATCGCTTCCTCATGAACAATTATTATCATTCAAAGCTTCAGAAGAAAAAGAAAGACAAAAATAAAAAGTTAGAAAGCAAACAAAAATGGGGAAAAGATTCAAATCAGATTAGCTGTGTAATTAAAGGACAGAAATGTGTTTGCAGACATTGAATACCATTGTCATAGTTAATATAGAAAGATAACTGATGGTATGAGAAACTTTAACTGGGCATGCCAATAAGGTAATGGAAATATTTTTGATATTTACATATATAAAAACTATATAGTTATAATAACAAAAACAAATGACAAAATGATATTTGCCTCAGAGGTCATATGATATTTGAGTAGAAAAATAATAAAGTTTCAATTCTTTTTTTTTTTTTCAGGATTTTCTTACTGCTGAGATTGGCTTCAACAAATGTCTTCTATATTTTTTTTATTTTTCTACCCATAACATCTGTTTTTAACAGATCATTTATTCTCATGATATTCACTAGTTCCACCATTTTTTTAGTCTTCCAATTTTCAATCAATAATCATCTGGTATTCTACTCTTATGTCATTCACTTCAATCTTTTCTATTCTATCTTTTTCTCCAATTTTGATCTTGCTGATCTCCAATAATCCATTTCTATTGCCAACAATCCATGTTTTTATCCCATATTATAATATACTTCATATTGGAGCAGTCTTTTCATCCCATGAATATATAAATTCTTGAGCATTTTTATTGTCTGCCTCATTTTATAAATTTTTTTTTCAGTTCTCTTTTTTTGAACATATTTTTTCCCCCAATGATTGATGCCAAACATTGACAACCATCCATTTTATATTTTGTTTTACTGTTAATGGTTAATACGTCTTTTTTAAAATTCAACACCTTTTTATTATTGAATTCAACATGTCACCTCTGTATTAGACCATTCAACATATTTACACATACACATATATATAATTTTGATATAATCCTAATATATCATTGTAATATTAGTTATACATTATTAGTATAAAAAATTGATAGAAGATGGAAAAGTTTGAATTCTGTAAAAGGAAAAGATATAATTAAAAACATCAGTAAGCTGGATTGAGATATTAAACAGATATAACTTGAAAATAGTGATTTTATTGCAAATGGAGAGAGATAAAGAATTACAAAAAAATAAGTAGTAAATTGTTAATAAAGAAAATATATACATTGAAAAAAATCAAGAAAATATATTATTTGTACATAATTATTCTCTCACTAAATACTTTGGTTCATTTTCATTTAAGTTCTTTAATAACATTATTAATGATAATTTGGGCTTGCAATTATTCAATTTTTTTTCTATTTCTTTATTTTTTAGCATTTTTTTTTTTTCCTGTAGCAAAGTTTCATGTAGTGATTTGTACATCTGCTTGTGCCTTGCATGTGACCTGGGATTTTAATTTGGGTTAGGTAAACCTTGAATTTTTTTCAGGTCACAAGCAGGCTACAATATTTTAACAAGAAGATGATTGTGAACAGTAAATTGGTAGCCAGCTATTCTTAGCTAGAGATTAAAGATATCAGGTTAGTGTGAGTTGATTAGATTAATACCAAAGAGGAGTAACTATAAAAGTAAAAAATTCACTTGCAACATGATGTAGCTTTTACTATGGATGGAGACAACGTCATACTCCTGGAAATACTAAGGCTTTATTGTTTCATTAATTTTTTATATTACTACATTTTAAATTTTTATTATAAAATAATAAACTTTTGTAATATTAATACTTATCTTTTTTGAATTTTCTTTAAAAAAAAAAATAAAGTTGCTCCTGTAATTTACATTTTTTTTTAAATTTTGTTTTAAAATATTTATCATAAATTATATCTTGACTGTAAATCGGATGAAATTACTTATAGAAATAAACTTGGAGTACTTTTATTAGAAATAACTTACTATTTTTTAAAAAATGCTTATGTGTTTGAAATTTTTAATAGAGGCGTTTTACCAGTTTTTTCATATGGATCTGAGACTTGGGCACTTAACAGCAGAGCAGTACAGAGACTGACTACTTAACTAAGTATTGAAATATATATGTTAGAAATAACAATAAGGGCTCAGAAATGAAATATGTGGATGAGAAAACAAATAGATATAATTGATATCACTGTCAGCATTAAGAAAGTAAAATAATGCCGGGTTGGACATACGGATAGAAAGATGATAATTGATGGACAAGTGAAGTCTTTTACTGGATCCTAAGAGTTTACAAAAGATCTAGAATGAAATCACATGTAAAATAGATGGATACAGTCTGTAAGATTGCTGATGCAATACAGGCTATAAATCGCAGAAACGGAATTAAACTTAGATTTTTATCCTATAGCAGATCGATAATGGTTGAAAATAATAACGATAATTTATTTTTTACTTTTCATCCCCTAAAAAGAGAAAATAAATTATTGGAAAAGATGATTAACTATGAATGCTTTAGCAGTGAGATGTTTTTTTTGTAAATTGCCTTTTAAATCATATACGAAAAGAAATCTTTCTAATTGGTAATTTACATATTAAAATTTCTCCAGAGATCTGCTAGGGAATGAGAGGGAGTTTAGCTTGCAAATATGACGTCTTTCCCCCAACGACTATTCATATTGATCAATTTTCGTCTTTGTGGTTGTCATGACAATTATGCTTTAGGATTTAAGGACATGATTTAAGCTGCCAAAGCCTAAAACATTTTTTTTATCTTTGAACTTTATTATCTTGTATAATATTTTTTTTTTCTATGCCGCCGATGTTTTGCAAAAAGAAATATCTTCAAGGAAGAGGTAATCAAGCAAAAAAGATTAGAAAACTTTAAACTCAATAATAATGACTGTGATTAACAAACAAATTAGAATTTGATTTGAGTTTTTAAATAAACATCATTAACATTTGGTTAGTATCTTTTAAATGTCACATTTGCAAATAAATTAGTTAGTTTTTTTATTTTATTTTATGAATATCATTTCTTCAGCATAGATAAACCTAGTAAGTGTGTGCTATATATGTGTATCAAGAATATAGGAATTAAAATAATATAGGATTAAGTTAAATAGAAAATAAAAAATATAATCATTCATAGAATACATACTTTGATGTGGATTCTAGGAAGTAAAAAATTATCTACGAAATGTTCACTTATAAAATGAGTTGATAAAATCAGAAAGGATTCCATATTGGATTGAAAAAGGCTATAAAGCAAGTAAGGTAAAATTTTTGAATTCTGTGATTTATTCTTAATATTTAGTCAAGTAAAAATGGGACGATCACTACTTCTCTAGAATAAATATATTTATATATTGTAAATGACTTTTTTCTAATAATGAAACTAATATACAAACTGTATATGCATATATAAACTATGTATAAAATATTAAATTATATATGTACTAGCTATACCCATTACTTTGCTTGCATTAACAGTATAAAAAAAGATAATGCATTAGGTTACTGATCTTGCAGTTTATATATTTATGTATTACTTACATGAAGTAATAATAAATGAGTTATCAATAGCAATATTACAAAAAATATAATTGTTCACTATTAGTTAAACTACTGAATTTAGTTAACTTTTAAGCTTTTACTTTAAATATATTTTTATATGATAAATTACATTTTAAAAATGGCTATGAAATTTTATGATCATAGCATTTTGTTCATACTCTACTTGCAAGTGAAAAATTAAATAATGATATAAATAAAAATTTAATTAATTTAAAATGCATTTACAAAATCAAATTTTACCTCACTTTACCAAAAACTATAAATTTCTCCATTTTTGCAGTATGTATTTCAATTTGTCACAACATACTTTGAAAATTTTCCAATATCTGTAATCTGTGCTGTCCTCTTATGATGTTAATGCATTTTTATATTGCAAATTATCAAAGTTTTAAAACAATTAAGTACTATAAAACAAAAATCCATAGCTTTTGTAATTCTTCAGAAAAAAAAAAAATGAAAGTAAATCATGCAAAAGTCATGCAATATTTGTTGAATTTTTAAGTAACAAATAAACAAAGAAATTTTTACATGTATATAATAGGGATAAATAAAAATAATAAATATACAACTAACTAAAGGAAAAATATAATAAAAAAAATACAATTAATTCTCTATAAAGCTGCTTTAATATTTCAACCAGCAGACTGATTTTCATCAGAAAGCACAGCAAAATGACTCTTTCCAGCATTTAAATACTAAAATATTACAAACAGTTTTTTTATATTTAGAAAAAAAAACTAATTTCTATAGGCTAAAAATCTTTACAAAAGTTTGTATAAAAAAAATATTTACAAAACTTTGTATACAAAATACAAAAAAACTCACAAAAAAACTTTAAAAAAAAAACTAAAACCATACATACATTATTAGATGTGATATGTTGGACTATTTCCATCATCTATGATTGAATGTTGAATGTATAGAAAATTTTAAACTTTCCAAATACAAACAACTTGTTAGTAATAACACACAAATATACAACATGGGTTGTTACTAACAAGTTGTTTGTATTTGGAAAGTTTAAATAAATTTTAAAATTTTTTATACATTCAACATTCACTCATAGATTATGGAAATAGTCCAATATATCACATTTAATAATATGCCATCATTACAAACCTTCAGACAAATACATACATACATATATTATTATTATATATTAAAATATATAAAAAAAATCATAAAAATATACTATTATATATGTATGCATCAAAAAAACTATATATATTCTACTATATGTGTTTTAGTATATACATATATATCTTTTATATACATTCCCTTACATGCTAGTCCACCTATAAAATAATTGCCTAGGAAACAAAAAAACAAATCCCTAGGAAACTAGGTAATTCAAGGATGTGATAGTATCTATATTTTTATTAATACCATGAGGATGTAATGTCTTAAATTTAAAAATAAAAAAACTTTCCTTTTGTTTTTTTTCTCTCGTGGAAAAAAAATTCTCTTCCAATATAACCACTCTTAAATCCTCAATTGAGTGATCAGATAAATTGAAATGTTTAGAAACTGGTCTATCTTCATTTTTATGTAAAACATTGAACCTATGGTATGAACTTGGTATATTTAATAGAATGTAATAAGTGCTTGAGTCATTACATAGGTGAGTCAGCAAACAGTCTACATATTAGAATGACCAATCATAAGTTTGATGTTTTACATATAAATGAAGATAGACCAGTTTCTAAACATTTCAGTTTACCTGATCACTTGATTGATGATTTTAGAGTGGTTATATTGGAAGATAATTTTTCTTCCATGAGAAAAAAAAAAACAGAAGGAATTTTTTTTTTAAATTTAAGACACTACATCCTCATGGTATGAATATGAATATAGATACTATCACATTCTTGAATTACCTAATTTCCTAGGGATTTGTTTTTTTTTTTGTTTCCTAGGGAATTATTTTATAGGTAGACTAGCACAAAATGGAATGTATATAAAAGATATATATATAAGATATATATGTATGTAGTAAAATACGTATAGTAGAATATATAACAGTTTTTTTGGTGTGTACATATATAATAGTATATTTTATGGTTTTTTGATATATTTTAATATATAATAATAATATATGTATGATTTTAGTTTGTTTGTTTTTTTAAGTTTTTTGTGAAAGAGTTTTTTTGTATTTTTTATACAAAGTTTTGTAAATATTTTTTAATATAAAGTTTTGTAGAGATTTTTAGCCTATAGGAATTAGTTTTGTTATCTGATAAATAATTATATGTAATATTTTAGTGTTTAAATTCAGTAAATAGCCATTTTGCTGTGCTTTCTGATGAAAACCACTCTGGTGGATGAAATATTGAAGTAGCTTTATAGAGAAGTAATTGTGTGTTTTTTATTATACAATAGAGATAAAGATACATGTGCACTTTTTAGAATGAATGGCTATTTTTAAGTTATTTGCATAATAAAATTGATATTAAAATCAAGCTTTAATGATTTTTCAAGTAGAAAAAGAAATTACTATGTAATAAAAATATACTACAAAATGTTACGTCTTTGGAAAGAATATGAATTGAATGACAAAATATGCAAATAAAGGTAATGTTTCATGGCACACAATAACAGTAATGTGTGAGTAAGCATAGTTTGTAAGGAAAAGTAGAAATGAATACAGACAAAATTTTTAGTAGATATTTATTTAAAATATATACATTGGAATAACATATTAATGGTTAAATAATAATTTTGATATTTAAAAGTACTGTAAAGTATTTAAAATCAATGAAAAGATAAGTCTGTTTAATGTTTTGTTTATATCTGATTTTGATAATAAATAAAAAGCCAAAACAATCTTGTATTTATTATAAAATTTATTATCTATTTTTATTGTATCAAGTAAGAAACATTTTTTAGTTAAAGTTAATTAGTTTTGATAAATTTAAAATATTTTTGAAAACAGATTTTTAACAATGTACATTGATTGTAATTTATTCTATAGTCCATTTTTGTTTGAAGAATTAAAAACACTTATTAGATATTTTAATGTGAATCAGAAAACAGAGCGATGTAATTAAATTATCTGGGGTTTTTTAAAATCATGATTTTAAAAAAAACTTGCTTGGTTATTCTGCTTTCAACTTCCACTATGTGAGCTCAAATTAAAGATTATTAATAAAGTATTAAAGATAATGCTGTAGTCATGTGTGATAAAAGCCAGCTCTCACAAACTATCACCAATATCTATGTTGTTCATGAACTTCCATAGAAATAGGAATGCCTTTTCTGAATTTGTAGCCCAATATGCAAGAGATTGACCAATATGTGAGAAGCTGATTGCAATCCAGCAAGTTATAGAAACTAAATGGAATTGGGAACCACCAATACTTACCTGATCTTTGCTTATCCAAAACATGACCACAAGACCCAATGCTATACATTACATAGGTGCTGATTTTTACAGTATGAATAGAAACAAAAGAAAGTCACATATATTG
This sequence comes from Epiperipatus broadwayi, assembly GCA_028023455.1. Taxonomy (NCBI): domain Eukaryota; kingdom Metazoa; phylum Onychophora; class Udeonychophora; order Euonychophora; family Peripatidae; genus Epiperipatus; species Epiperipatus broadwayi. The sequence continues at coordinate 335,980 of JAQFVV010006700.1, forward strand.
TGAAATATAATTTTAAAGAATGAAGAAAAAAATCTATTCTAAGTTATCTTTAATAAGAGTACCAAACTCTCCATGCACTAGTACCACCAAGTATAAGCCTTTGTAATCAATGGATGCATGCAGGAAGGTTTGTGCATAAAATCTCTATGTAGTGCCTACTCATCTAACATCCCCAGTCTAGTTTCTAGCTTATGGCTTTCATCAGTGAGAAATCTTGAATTGAGAGCACTATATCTAGATCTTAGGATCAAATACAACCCTTGAGGCAACAATCTTTTACCTATTTGGTTAACTATAAAGCTAGGAGCCAAAGATGAAAACACCATAATGTTTCCAAACCAAGATAGATCAGCATCTATACATTTTAGTGTCTTTGGTTTTTTAAAAAACCCTGTCACCATTATCGTATGGGCAGGATAGGTATAAAATCATCAAAACATCACATGATCACCATTTTATATACTTATACTTGCTGTTAATAAGAATACCAACTCTCCATACAGTAATTTTTTTTAAAGAAGAGGAAAATTTCCCATAATGATGGTACTTAAACAATTTTAAATCAATTAAATAATAAAAATTTATTACATAAAACTTTTATTTAAAAGTTAAACAAAACATCTTTTAAATGAAAGTATCTGACCAAAAAATTAACAGATGCAAATGCAAAAAACAAAAGCAAAAGAATTTGAAATAACTTTATCAATGGACTTTTAAAAGATAAGTAGTGTTTCTTAACCTAAAAGAGTTTATTTACCATTTAAAAGTAGTGTAAAAAAATAATTATCTGATTTATTGTTTATTGTTAATTGTAAAATTTAAATGATTTAGTTTATCCATTTTTTCTTTCGACAGCCATTTTTACATTAACTCCAGCACATATTCTTGTAAAATGTTTTACTAGAATAAATTTGAGCTTTTTTTATATAGATTAAAAGCAACTTATTTGCTATAATCAGAATTTTTGATAATGTTGGCTTATTGTTTTCTCTGAAATTGTTTAGTATGATACTTTATTGTTGGCATAAATAAAATAAACAGAAACAAGGCAAAAAAGAAGAAAAAGCATAATATTTCACATGTCCATCTGCTATGACTGTAACATGAGATTTGAAACCAGACTGAGTAAAACTTAAAAATGACTTTCTTATTCTAACAGATTTAGGATTTTTTAAAAGATAGTTAGTCCATAACAAACCTAACTAGCTATCCAATTCTAGTTATTATAAACTAACAATTAAAACAAGTATTAAAAATGCAAAATCTCTCATCATCTAATAGTTTATAAATCTTTTCTTTTTCCACTCCACTTCAGAGGATTGTTTAAAATGTCTTTAAATAATATATATAACAATGTTAAAAGTTAAACTAGCAATTTAAATAGAACAGCCCAAAATTAATCACAAATTCATTACCAATTAGTTTCCCTATTAAAAGCAGATTTTTCAATTGTAAATTAATATAAAATCAAGTACTTTTAACTTATAATGGCCATTTGGTACTTTGAGCAAACTGGCCATAATAAAATAACTTATAAAGTGAGTGATAAACATGACCTATCTGGATATCCAAACATAAGCATACATTCCTACATCTATATAAACCAAGCATTATTGCTCATGACTAGTTTGGTAGGCAAGAAACCTAGTGACTATGACTGTAAACAAGAGAAAATACAAATATATAATACTTTAAATCTATTTTAGTGTTAAATAGACTTCACTGGAATAACTTAAAATAATGATTGATAAATTTATTAATTAGAAGTAATAACAATAAACATGAAATTTAAGATCTGTTAAGCACTATTATATCAATACATTATTCTGATTTTGATAATAGAAAATACTTCCATATATTGAAAACATAACACAATTTACAGATCTACTAATATAAGTTTACATGACACATGTATATAAGCATACAGAAGAGCACCTATGAAAATTCAACATATTCTAATTGTTAATAAGGTACTAAAAATCATTCTATTTTAATAAGACATATATAATACTGATTTTACTAGTACATGTGTAAATATGGACACCCACTGACATTTATAATCCAATTACAAGTATCAATCTAATCGCTTATCTACATTTAAATTTTCTCTTTATTGAGTCTTTAAACACAGCATTAAATACTGTGATGACTAATCAAGAAATTGTAGATTTCTTTGCAAAAATGGTGATTTATTCTATTGGTAATACTACTTGACTAAATTTATAAATTCACTGTTTAATCTAAAACCTCTTGTATAAATAAGTATTCATTGTGAGATACTTTGGTTTTTTTTTTGGTGAATTTTTTTTTTCAATTTCTTATTGGATTTAAAATAGAGGGCTGTGGAGAATGGGAAAGGTAAAATCATGGGGGGGGGGGGGCAAAATACATGATTTACAAAATGTGGATTAATTTGAAATAACTATTTTCTTATTTATATTTTTAAAAAAATTGATTTGGAAATTTGGATTCTTTTTTGACATTAAAAATTATTTCTTCTTTTCCAAGTGAGTATGGGATTTATAGTAGTAAATACCACTATTATTAAATTTATATAATCACTGTGTAATCTAAAATCTCTTAAAATTTAGTTTTCATAAAATTTTTTTTTTTTGGCCAATTTTTATTTTTCAAAAATTCAATGTGAATTTTAAAAAATCAAAGATGAAAAAAAGTAAACATTTTCCTGCCATGTTACAAGCAATATATATATATGTATATTTAACTTATTAGAAATTAGTTTCAAAGTAAACTTTGTTGGTGATTTAAAATGTTTCTGAAAACAATAGTTTTGGTTTTAATTTAAATGGTTACTTTATTTTTTAATTTTAAAAAATCCAAATCAATAAAAAAGTTGGTCATTTTATAGCCAGCCAGTTTATTTTATTTGGAGTGTTTGATTGGATTTGTATTGAATGTCACTGCATCAAAGTCCACAAAGCTATTACTACCCCACACTCCCTCTCCCCCCTCATTTTTTAAAAATACCAATAAGAAAGAAGACATTTTTTAAAGACAAAATATGTTTAAAACTCAATTAGAAATCAAAATAAGTTGTTTGAATTAAATAATAGATACTTTGTCCTACCTCCTTTTTTTAAAAAACCAATAATAAAAAAAGAAATTTACAACTTTTTAAAATCCTCAAAATATCCAAAAAACTTGTTCAAAATAGGTAATATATTCACACAATTTACCCTTGTCCTCTCCCTCCTCACATTTTAAAAAGCTAATAAGAAAGAAAAAGAACTTTAAAAATTTTTTTAAAGACAAATCTTACAAATCAAAATGGATTGTTTGAACTAGGAAATTGTACTGATACTATTTACTCACTCCTCCCCCTGTTTTTCCTCAGTTTGTAGAAAGTCAAGAAATTTACACAAATTCTTAAAGACAGAATAATAAAAATTCCAAATCTATGAATTACAAAGACGAAATTTGAAATTGTAAAGCAATTAATTTTGTAAGCTGATATTAGGTATATGATAATGAGAAATCTAATGAAACCTTGAAAACTTATAATTGATGTTTTTTTTAAATTGGAAAAAAACCCAAATACTACTGAAAGATCACACACAAAAAAATAACTTGTCAGTGAAACCTAATAGTAACAGGTTTTAGATTAGTTGTAGGTACAATTACTAAGATAAATTGATATTTTTTTAAAGAAATCTTCAAATGATCAATCAATCATCCAGGTATTCTTTCATGATGTCAAAGTAGTGTTTAAAGAGTTCATAAAAGATAAAAATGGAAATGTAGATAGCCAGTTAAATCAGTACCCAATAACATTTCATTTGTCAATAATAAATTTATTAAATCCATATATTAGTATTATATTTTCATAAGATATAATTAATTCATTGTGAAAGTATGTATAAAACAAACACAAACATAAAGTCCATATTCTAATATAAAATAAAATATTTGGTACAAGGGCACCACCAAGCCATTCAAACCTGGAAAATTTATACAGTAGGCAGAGTGGAGTCTTACCACATCTGCCATACCAGGGTGCCACCAGGCCATTCGAACCCAGAAAATTTATATAGTAGGCAGATACTTAAGTTAAGATCCCATATTATTTTATTATAGATCGTTAGCCCCATTCACTAGCTTGCAGAGCAGCAGAGATCATGTATACTTTATTTTTAAAGAAAGAAAGATAATAAAAAATAAGAATAAGCCACTGCTTAGATTAACAATACACAGAAACATTTATTTTGCACATATATAAAATTTAGAATTATTTTAGTATAATGTTCACTTATAACTTGATTTACATTTTAACTTTTGATTTTATAAGTTCACACAGATGAATTTATTAATATTTTATTAAAGTGTCGAGTATGGATAGACTACATAGATTGCACTCAAAAAAGAAAATATTCTATATCCTTTATTTAACCCTAGGCCAAAAGTTCACAATCAAACTAATGCCAATCTACCTGATATATCGATATATTCAATGCACTTGAATACGACAGCACAATACCGCCCTGTCAGAAATATATATCTGAACAGCATGATTATAGATTAGAAATGTCTCATCCAGTACAGGAATACTTTATCTGTCTGGTGAGAACAATAAAAAAAACTCCATAGGAAGGCTTTGTGGTCCTTTTTTGTCTTACTATCCCATTCCATAGGTTAAAGGGGTGATTCAAGGAGCAAAGAATACTGTCTGCTTCTGATGGTCAGTAAGAAATGGGTCTTATTTTCCCAAGTGTGACATAATGTGATCCTGCACATGCAGATCTTCATGCTACATTTACTAATTACACTGATACATCCGATCCATTAACTCAATTTAACTACAAAACAAATAACCTAAGATCAACCCTCCCTTTAATTAAACTAACATAACTTTTCGATCTATGTATGCAGTCATCCACACCCAACTTAAATTTAACATTTATTAAAAGTTTAGCTTAACAGAAAAAATCATAATAAGCAATTAAAAGAACAAAAAAAAATTAATGGAAATGATTTTAAATTTACATATCATAAAAATAATTATTAATAGGTGATTTAGTTTGGTCAGATAAGAACTTATATTTCTATTTAAATACTGGAAAAGTTTTATAGTTAAAGTTTATTAGAGTTCATAAAGTTCTTATGGCTTTAAAAAGAAAAAGTTCATACAGTGTTAATTCCCACGATGTCCTGAGGAGACTGTTATGCAGATGGCCATTTTATTTGTATTTATCCAGAAGTCCTTTACTCTAGTTGGTATGGTTGTTTGTAGGATTTTATTGCAGGGCCTCAGTGTCTGCAATATAAGAAAATGATACTTCCATTTTTTCTTTCTTTTGGGAAAACTAAAGGGATTGAAAGTGCATCTTTTCAACCCTTCTCCTTCAACTCTCTCAGCACTAACACATATAACACACTAATTTATTTTCAATCTTTTTCTTTTTATATTAAAATTTGTGGATTAACTCAACATGACATCATGATGATGATTATTCTTTTGCTGAGGGATTTCTTTTATTGGCTATTCTGTTCCCATTGTTTTTCTCTCCTATCTGACCTTTGCTTACAAATTTTGAGCTGCCCAAGGGCTTGTTTACTTTGACTAATTGAAAATAATCATTTCCATTTTACACAATAGCATTAATTAAATTATTGTACATTCTTAAAGATATATATATTTTTATCTTTATATCTTTGAGTTTTTTTTTAAAAAATTTAGTTTTAAAACTTTTTCTTTTTTTAAATAAAGTTTTCTTTTAATAATTTTTCCATCTGTATGATTTTATATATACAACTGGGTCTCATTTTATGCGGATTTATTTAATACCATTTTGAAGTTATGCGATTCATGTTTTTCTTAACATCTTTGTATGTGGTTTTCTTTTATGCGATAAAAATTATTAGATCAGAAGTCGAGCTCCGATAATGTGCTATTACTTTAAATATTATAATTTCTTGCACTCATGTCATATTTAAAGTAATAGCACATTATCGGAGTTCAACTTCCATATAATAATTTTAATATTTTCAGTGCTATATAATAATACTGTAATAGATTTTATGCAATAAAGAAGTTTAGAATTCACTTAAAATCAGGATTTCCCATTTTATATACACATTAAATTTTACAAGATTATAATGTAAATATGTTCAAATGTTATAGATGCCTATACTATGCATATTGTTGTTTTTGTATTATAAATCACATTCTATTTTTGCTTTTTTAAAAAAGAGTACATAATCAATTAATCATTTAGTGTCCGCAAGTAATAAATTTTACAAGATTATAATGTAAATCTGTTCAAACATTATAGATCCTAAACTATGCATATTGTTGTTTTTGCATTTTAAATCACATTCTATTTTTGCTATTTAAAAAAAAAGTACATAATCATTTAGTGTCCGCAAGTTTATTTTTAAAAGATGAGTAACAGCGTTGGGCACAATTAAATTTGACAATTAAAAATTAAAATCTGATTTTTAATTGTAATTAACAATTTAAAAATTACATAAAGTGATCGTGAAACAATGAAATTTGATTTTGAAATGGAATTGAAAATTAAAAAATTAAAGACAAAAATAACAATTTAATTTTTGTTAGTTTTAATTAAATTTTGCCCAACAGCAGTGAGTAGATGTCTTTTTATTATCATAAGTCTAAGTTCTTATTTTTATTTTAAACTTTTAATTTATCCTAATGGAGAGGAAAAAACACTAAAGAAAGTGAATTTCTTTGGAAATAAAAATTTCAATTTTAGATTGCTTAGTGAAATGGAAAGGATCAACAGCAATTGGAAAATGTTTTAGTTTGAGTGAATCCACTATAAGAGTAATTTATTGGGATTTAGATATAAAGGTCATAGAGTTGGCAAAGATTATGTTGTGGAAATGAGATGGAGCAGAATATAAAAAAACTTAGACTGGGGAATGTAAAATAAAGTAGCTATCAGGTTTCTCTGGGCATAATTGCTGAGAGATTCTTGACTTCATTTAAGGAGAAGCTACAGTACATCACATCATCACATGATGAATCTGATGTCTCAAATAGCTATAATTATTAAAATACCGTACATGTATGAAAAAAATATAAATTGCACATAAAAATATATTGTTTTGAATAAAATTAAATACTGTAGTTAATAAAAAAAGTTTGTCTTCTATCAATTTTTTTCAAATTTGAAATTTTTATTAGTCATATTTTATTTCCTTATTTTTTTTTTACACGAATTTTAAAGTAATTTTACATTGTTGCTTTGCTTTTATGCGATTTTTGAAAAATTACAGTACCTATCCTCCATTTTTTAAGGTAAGTTAAGTATTTTTGTGCAATTTCTTTTTTGTGTGTTTTCTGAGGAACCTATCTACTGCATAAAATGAGACCCAGGTGTATGTGAGTTTAGGTGACTTTTAATTTTCAATTTTTAAAAACAAATTTTTATTTGCAAACATTTTATTTTTAATTTCTAATTTTATTTATTAGAATGTAACAGCATGTGTGCCCGTTACAATAATGATCATCTTATATTAAACCCTCCACATAGCTTAGAGAAATCCCCCAAATTAGGATGTAGTAATCAAACTCCCAAACTTGAGCCAAAATCAAACTAAAAAGATACTTAAGGGAATATTCCTTACCTCAACAGACCATATTAAGATTGGGAAACAAAAATATAAATCAAATTCCCAAACCGAGAAATCACCAATGGGAAGATAAAGCTCCTAATTTTGCCTTACAAAGCTGCCCTATGATAGTGATTATGTTTGAGAATGTATTGATCAAAGCCCTATTAGATTCTGGTAGCCAATTCTCAGTTATATCAAATAAGTTTTATCAAGAAATATTAATTAAGATATTACATCTAAGATTAGTTCAGGTTACCATGGCTAATAGTAGAAAGGCAAAACTAACACAAACAGATTTGGATTTCATATCAAAATTGGCCAAACAATACTCTGTCATGTATTTTTAATTTTGAATGGTTTAATACCCGATGTCATTCTGGGAGCAGATTTCCTACATCTAAACACATTTATCATTCATTTCTCTAATAAAACAGGATAAGCAATGAGGTCTTGGAAATGGCACTGCTTCCAAGATATTATTTACTTAAAGTTTATTGCATAATATCTTCCATCTTAGAGACACTCATAGATGATAAAATTATAGAATTCAATTTACTTGGAAATGAAGATGCGATAAAATTATGATGTGTTGTTTAGAAATTCAACTCAGTCTTTCCAGACATACCAGGACTAATAGAAGGCTTTCAGCAAAGAATTAAATTAATACATGACCAACCATTTTAATCCAGATCATATCCTATTTTATTCCAGTATCATGCAGAAATATCCAAACAGATTAATAAAATGTTGGATTGGGGAATTATTTCCAAATGCTTTTCACCCTACTGCAATCAAATTGTAACTGTGAAGAAGAAAGATGGGTCAATGACATTTTGTTTAGATGTCCTCAACTAAATAAAATGACTGTTCCTGACTGGAATATACCACCTCTCATACATGAATTACTTGTAAAATTTGGAAATAAAAAGATGTTTTTCACATTTGATCTCACTTCTAGATATTGGCAGATTGAACTTTATCCAGAAGATTGCCAATATACTGCATTCCAATATGAAGGTTTACTTATCAATTTAATAGGATGCCCTTTGGATTGATAAATAGTGTTGCTGGTTTGATAAGCTGCTTAGATAAAATTCAGTCTCCTGAGCTTAAACAGATCATTTTCATCTATGAGGAGGATGTGATAATTGCACCTACCACAATTGAAAAACATCTTCAACATTTAACTGTATTTTTTTGAAGAGTGCCAAAGAAAAGGGATTAAAATCAATTTCAAAAATACACCCTAGTTTGTAACCAGGTAGTCTTCTTAAGTCACATCATTGGTTGCAATGGGATAAGACCTCATCTAGATAAGATCAGTATCATTTAAATCTTCTCTAAACCCACCAGCAAAAAACAAATTTGGTCATTCTTAGGCTTATGTAATTTTTATAATCATTTTTATCAGAAGTTTTCTGAATATATGGAACCATTATTGAGGCTCATTAGGAAAGATGAGCAATGAGATTGGACCCATGAACAGAATGAGGCATCTAGAAATATTAACGCAGGGTTCTTAGAGCAAACTATGTTAGCTTTCCCTGATTTTAATAAATCATTCATTATTCAAACTGATAGTAGTGATTATGGATTAAAGGTAATGCTATCCCAAATCCAGAAGGATGGCCAACCTGGAGTCCTTTACTTTATTAGGCATCATTTGAAGCATATAAAAATAAACTAGATAGTCACAGAGAATGAAGCATTAGCAATAGTGTGGGCCTTTTAGACATTTCGACAGATACTTCTCGAATCAGAGTTTATAGTGATCACAGACCACAAGAGCCTCGAATTTCTGAATTATAGCTATTTGATAAATACATGGTTAGTCAGATGGAGTCTATTGTTACAGAAATTCAACTATACAGAACAATACTGTAAAAGATCTGAGAATATTGTGGCTGATGTGCTGAGTCAAAATCCATGTAAGTCAGAATAAAACCATCTATCAACAGAAAATGCCTACATTACAAATATTAATATGATGATTAATAATAATGATTTAGAAAAATTACATGAAATAAAATTTAATGATTTTATCTTAAACCCCATCATAAGAGTCTTAAGAGGAGAAGTTTTGAATGCACCAAAAGATCTTAATCATTATAAGTTAGAAAATCTGGTCTTCAGAAAACTAATAAGATATAAATGAGTGGAGGGTAATAATACCTAAAATTTTATGTATTCCATTCATAAAGTATATCTACTGTTTATATGAACATTTCAGTGTCCACAAAACAGAATACATGTTGAAAAATTGGTTTTACTGTCCAAAAATGTATAAAGATATCTTAAAATCACTTCATGATTGTATTATATGCTTAAGACCAAACCAGAAAATCAAGATTTCAGTAATACATTAAAACCTATTATCCCTGAAAGACCAACTGAGGTCTTAGCAATAAACTATTATTGATCATTGCCTCCATTTAATAAACAAAAGTACTTATTAGTCATTTATGATCTCTTTTCCAAATACCTTTCAGACTATCTAATACCTCAAGCTAATACTAGACATACTGTCAGAATATTAGATACTCTCCATTTCATAATGATATGAAAACTTAAAATCATATTAACAGACCATGGTATACCTTTCCTATCTAAAAATTGGAAAAAGTGAGTAGTAAAATTACAAATAAAACATGCTCACATTCATTAAAAATTCACAATCAAACCCTTGTAAATGTGTAATATGAGAGCTTGGTCATTTGTTTAGAACTTATTTGGAGGATGAGCATAGAGGTGGGGAAAACACTGAATATGTAATAAATTATATTAATGAGTTAAAATGAATCTACTCAGTTTACACCTATTAAATTACATTTCAATAAAGCAATTCCAGATTTATTTAAAAATTACCACCCTCCAATTAAACCCAACCAGACTGATATAAATTATGATATACAAAAAGCATATCAAAGATTAATAAATAAATCAAAGCTTAGAAGTAAAAACAAAAAAATAGCTACAAATTCAAAATAGGAGACATGGATTTTATAAAGACCCATAACCTTAGTAGGCAACTCTAAAACAAATGTCATAAATTCTATAATCCATATAAAGGATTGTTTAATATAATAAGACAAACAGGTCCAAATTCATTCTGGATATATATAGAAGCCATATTTTGGTCATAGAAGTCATATTTTTGTCAACCAGAAAATTTAGATAACAATCATATGCAGATTATATAATGAGAAATAGAAAGGAGTCAATACTAAATAAAAACCTAGGGATAATCATTAAAATAATAAGAACACCCAGGATAATATATATACAGATAATGCTTGAAAACATATACACTAAGTGTTGAAATTTTCTTATCAATTAGAAAATTTTAACTCTATGAGGAAAGGGATTTGTAAGGGTAACTTACAATTTTATTAAGTTCACTTGTTTATGTGCAATATCATACCATAAGTCTGACTATAGTTAGATGTGTTCACTCATTCCTTAAGGGAATGCAGACCATTACACTACATTATACTTTAATTATATTTTTTCTCTTCTTTTTTTCTTTTATTTTACATTGAGATTAGGATAATTTGAATGGATTTTTATTTTTCATTTTGTTTACTTCCTGTGTTGTATTTTAAAATCTCTTTATTCTATTTATTAAACTGTACAGCACTTTTTCATTAAAAAATATTATTTTTGAGTATCCTTAACATATTTTTAAATATTTCATGAAACATTATATTTACCTATCTGTTACAAATGCCATCCCACCACATGTCCTTGAACATTCTGTTCTAATGAATGTCCATATGAGCAATTATCTAATTACTAATCTAAAATGACCTCAATTATCAGATAAAATAAAATAAAAATAATTAAGTAACAGTTAATAATTTAGTGAAAGATGTGAGAGTGCATAAAACAGCCAACAGTAAAATAATTTTATTATAGTACAATAATTGAAAATATATGTGTGTGTATGTATAGTTAAAAGTAAAGATAAATAGTATCATCAAAATTTAAAAAATATATAGGTAGAATAAAAAAAATAAGTAATTACAGGCATATATATAAAAGTAGATGACACAAAACAGAAATGGTAAAAATCAGAAATAAGCAGGCAAATAATGTTAGTATGGATTGTGATGTGGAAGTTCAGATTAACATACCAATTGAATGAAAAATAAATTAAAAAAATATCGAAGATTAGTTAAAAGAAAAGATAGTATATCAATAGTTATTAAAAAAATAAAAAGGGTAATTATCATTTAATAATAAAGGAATCTAAATGCTTGTGAGAACAAGAGCAAAAATGGAATCTCAAGATAAATTTAAAAATGTTCCCAGTAAGGAGCAAGAGCAAAATAAAACTGAAAAACAACAAGTATCAAATAAGCAAAAAACAATGACATCATGATAATGATGAGTAAAATGTTCAAAAAACTTAAAAAACAAAATGAGATAGTTAAAAAACTTCAACAACAAAATAAAAGGATCACCAAAGATCTTAAACCCAAAATAAAGAACAGTCAAAAAACTTAAAAGCCAAAATAAGAAGATAGCAGAAGAGTTTAAAAGCCGAAATAAGAAGACTGCTGAAGAGCTGAAAAATCAAAATGATGAAACAAACATAAAATTAAAAAACAAAACTCAAATGCTTGAAAAATTAGAGCATCAGATTAAATTAGGTTATGAAAAAAATGAAAAGAAATTATGAAAGAAATAAGTGGAATTTTTATATTGGACTATTTCCATCATCTAATATGTATTATTATCATCAACCATTATCAATACATTGCAGGATGAAGGTCTCTCCAAGTTCAATCCATCTTCTCCAATCTTTAGCTTCTCTTCTCCACATCACCCCTGCACACTTTTTTTCTTCCATCCATCTCACATGTGGTCTCTTTCTGAGTCTTTTACAGTTTCAGAATCCAGTTTAAGATTTCAATTGTCCATCTATTATCATCTCTTCTAGCAATATGTCCAGCCCAACTCCAATCTTTTAATTTTTTCAATGTCAGTAATACCTGTTTGTTCTCTTACCCATTCATTGCATTTTCGATATCTTTTTGTTACTCCCAACATGCATCTCTCCATACTTCTTTGGGTGTTCTGAAGTTTCTGTATTGCTCTTCATATTAAGTGTCCAAGTCTCAGATCCATAAGTAAGAACTGGTAAAACACACTTGTTAAAAACCTTTCTTTTCAAACACATAGGCATATTTCCTTTTAGTATCAAGTTATTTCTACCAAAAGCATTCCAACCAAGTTTAATTCTATGATTAATTTCATCCATTATGTTTTCATCTGTATTAATAATCTGATCATGGTATTTGTAGCTGTTAACTTTTTCTAACTCATCATAATCAATCTTTATTTACACAATTTGTGAAAAATCCATTACTTTAGTCTTTTTAACATTTATCTTTAGTCCTACTTCCCCACTTTCATTTCATATGTATATGATGTGCTATTACTAATAGTTGAATGGATTTGGAATATTTAAATAAAGTCACATTTTTTTAAAAAATATGCACATTAGATGATGGAAATAGTCCAATATAAAAATACAACTAGACCACCATCATCACAAACCTTCAGGAAAAAACAAAATAGGTGAAAGTGTATATAAAGCAAGTAGAAAATCAAATTGAGATAGCATATCAAGAAATTGAGAAAATTAAATTGGAAGCAGCAAGAAAAAATAGAACTGTTACTAGAAGCTGTAGCAGAGAATAAGTTAGAAAATATTTGGACACATTAATAGTTAGTGGATAATATCATTAAAATCAATTTTAATAACTGCTTAGTGAGATTGGTAGACAAGTGAGAAAAAAGCCAATTTAGACTAACAATAACAAGCAGGAGAGTATCTGTAAATACACACATACAGACTAATAGCCCTGCAATAGTCAACTAATTTCTCAAAATATGGTTATTTTCAGAATACATAGGTGAAGCTCCCACTGAACACATTAATAGCCTAGAAAGATACCCTATGTTGAATTAGCTAAGTGAAGAGGCCAAAGTCTTGATTGCATGAAGCCATCTTTAATGTGCTTCTCAAGCTTAGTGGGATTTGCTTTTTTAGAAATCTATAACCTTTGGATACAAACAAATGCTATTAGCCAGCTACTGGAGTGAAGAATACCAGAATATTAGACACCAGGTGTCACAAGAAAAATGAAAACCTAGTGAACCTTTCACTCCATTCTTCTATTGACAGGTGGCTAAATTAAGAGTATTGATGGCCAGTTCACTATCTGAACAACATACTATTAGGATAGTGCAACAATTTTTATAACATAGAGAAAATCTTCATTGGCCCTGAGAGGAAGATGGTACTGCAAATGGCTGAATTATTTAGTGCTTTTGATAACACTAGATCTATCTACCAAAAAAGACTGGGGATTTAAACCCCAACCTAAAGAGCCAAACATAAATGCCATCAAATTTGGCCACAGAAAAAACACTTGGAGCAGATCCAGAAAGAGTTGATTTTCTAGTAGCCCTGAAAGAAGAAGAAAAATTGGTGAACTGGAAGTGGCTTGGGTCTCACTCATGCAGACAATATGAAAAAGACAGTGGTGATTCACAATCCCCTAGCACAAGCAGCTATTCTAAAAGGTATCAAAATAAAAAAAAACAGATAAAAATAGTCTAGTAATAAGACAGATTTGCAAATTAGACCTTATGGATAATGACACTGGATTTTGTTAAAGAAAATATGTTTAAAGTTAGAATGTTTTTTTATAATAATGATCAATAAAATATTTTTAGCAACTGAATTAGAAAAATAAAAAATAATAGAAGTTGGATCATTCTTGATAAAGAGTAAAAAAAAAAAAGAAAGAAAAAACTTTGAAGGCAAAAAAATGTGTCAATCCCTAAATTTATGACTAACCCAGATCATATGTCTGCATTTTGGATATAGTGGGGTGTGACCAAATAAAAAAATTTAAACTAAAAGCATTTAATGTTGAAATATTAAAAAAAAGAAATAATAACATAACCATATAAATATTAGACATGAATGAAAATACCATTTGTTATGGTACACATTGAGTGATGATGAGTCAGAAAATAACAGATTGAGGAATGTGTGTGTATATAAGTCTATATAGAGATTTTCAGATTGTATTTTGTGTTTGATTGGTTTTTTCTTTGCAGAAACATTGATCTATAGAAGGGTCTGTGCATGTAATCTTGTTATAATGATGATGATGCACCAATAGAGTAAAATATTTGTTCAGTAAGGATGTAGCTGGAAGAAAATTTTTTATCCAATTATTAAAAACATGTAATCTGAATGCATGGTAGAAATAGTCCTGACATTCACAGATAAATGTTCAAAGTCCACATTTTGCACTCATACTGCACAAAAATTGGACTCATGCTGTGGTCATGACTTCCACAAGAAATTAAATGTGGTTT
Source organism: Epiperipatus broadwayi (assembly GCA_028023455.1). Lineage (NCBI taxonomy): Eukaryota > Metazoa > Onychophora > Udeonychophora > Euonychophora > Peripatidae > Epiperipatus > Epiperipatus broadwayi. The sequence goes on from JAQFVV010006700.1 coordinate 350,980, forward strand.
AACACAGAATTGATCTGAGTGTGATATGCAAAGTTATTAAACTGGATGCCTCTTAAATTATTCATTATTAATTTCACTCATGAAATTTATTTATTGAGTAATTATAATTTTATTTTTAAAAATGCATTTAGAATTAAAATTGGCTAAGGAACCAAATCAAATAAGATAACACAAACCAAAAATTTAAAGTAAGAATCTGCAGTAAAATGGGGAGATTGAAAGGACGAACTGGGAGGACTGTATGAGTATAATTTTATTACGTATTATTAGTTTCTAATATTTAACCTAAAAAAAAATTAATCATATGCACCTGGGTCTCGTTTTACGCGATAGATAGGTTCCTCAGAAAACACGTGCAAACGAAATCATGCAAAAATAGACGTAACTTACATTGAAAAGGGGGGGATGCAGTCTGTGATTTTTTAAAATTCGCGTAAAAGCAAAGCACCAATGTAAAATTACTTTAAAATTCGCGCAAAAAAAAAAATAAGGAAATAAAATATGACTAATAAAAAATTTCAAATTTGAAAAAAATTGATACAAGACAAACTTCTTTTAACTATAATATTTCATTTTATTCAAAATAATATATTTTTATGCATAATTTACAGTACGGTAATTTACATTTTTTTTATACACGTTTTAATTATTATCGCTATTTGCTGAAACACATGTTCGTTTGCACTCTCATGTTGTGTTAGTGGTATTCTGTTGACAACGTAATTAGTAATTAATCTTTGAGATGATGATTTTATTAATTGTTTATGAACTTAGACTTATGATAATAAAAAGACATTTATTCACCACTGCTGGGAAAAATTTAATTAAAACTAACAACTAAAAATTAAATTCTTATTTTTGTCTTTAATTTTCAATTCTGTTTAGAAATCAAATTTCACATGATATTATTTCAAGTCACTGTAAGTAATTTTTAAATTGTTAATTACAATTAAAAATCAGATTTTAATTTTTAATTGTCAAATTTAATTGACCTTTTAAAAATAAACTTGTGGACACTAAATGATTAATAATTGATTACGTTCTTTTTTAAAGAGCAAAAACAGAATGTGATATAAAATGCAAAATTAACACGCACTATGTTTGAACAAATTTACATTATAATCTTGTAAAATTTAATGTGTGTATACCTAAAATGTGGAAATCATGAGTTTAATTTCATTATTGCATAAAATCTTACTATTATAAAGCACTGAAAATATTGAAATTACTAAGTTGAAAGTCGAATTTCAGTAATGTGCTATTACTTTCAATATAACGTAAGTGCGCAAAATTTATTATTTAAAGTAAGAGCGCAATATCGGATTTTGTCTTCCGGTGAAACACGAATCGCGTAACTTCAAAATTGTGTTAAATAAGTCCACGTAAAAAGAGACCCAGGTGTATATCAGTTTAAAGTTAATCTATGTTAAGGTTTTTTTTTCTTTTTTTTTTTGAGTACATAAGTTAATATCAAATAATTTTGTATGTGCCTTATTCTCAATAGTAATTTGTTGCTTTACATTTTTTTATGAAGGGAGTGAGAGATATTGTTAAGTGAAATGTTTTTTAATCGGATCAGATATTATTATCAAATACTTAGGCTTAGTGATATGTTTTATAAAGATTGTGTGAATGTTGTGATAAAATATCATTATTATTTGATAAAAGTATAGAAAGATGGTTTTAAAAGTTAATACCCATTTCTTCTTCTTCCTTTTAAAAGTTAATACCCATTTTTTTCTTCCTCTTCTTCTTCTTCCTCTTCTTCTTCTTCCGCTTCCTCTTCCTATTCGTTTTCTTCTTCTTGTTATTGTTGTTATAAAGTTAAAGTGAGTTAGATACAAGCTAATTAAGGCTTGAAAAAAATGTTAGCTAATGTTTTAGTATACTATTTTGTGAGAGGAGTGTATATGTGAAATTTTACTTGTACAAATTGGTGTTAGACCCTTGTACACGTGGATGGACAAAGAATCCCCACTAAGCTAGTGTAGTCATAGTTTAGCTCACTTATTAAGATGTTGATTCCATTTTTATACAGTATCTAAATGCAGTGGAGTTTCCTACTTGGTTATTTTCTACACCGTAAGATGATTTCTTTATTGATGGCCAGAGGGTGTTAGGTATACCCATGTCTTCCTGTATGACTAGGGATAAATCCTAGCATACATTCAACCTTAGTGAAAAGGTATTTTCTTATCTTAGGTCACTGCTACCCTCATATTAATGTTGACATTCCTTATGGGTGTATGAATTTCAGATACAGTAAACTATTAGGTTTAAATGTTGGTTACAGGGTCGTAAAATTGATTTGATGTCAGGATGAGTGCGGGTGGTATATGTGTGATTATTATACTGAAACATTGCTTTATTTAACTGTTTTAACTCTTACTGACTGGAGTTTACACTTGCCATGGAATAAAAAAAAAATTATACTATTTGCTTTAAGAAAATTTTTAATATTAAAATATAAAAAGTTAACTTTCTCTATATATTTTATACATTCAAATAAATGATTTGTCCTATGATTAGAGAGATTACTTATGAAGATAACTCTCCATACGATAAAGAGCTAATAATTTACATTAATTATTTCTCGTAATATGCCTTAACTCTATGCTTTAAAATGGAGATATTTTAAGTATATCTTGTCTTCTCGCAATCAAGTTACCTTTCAAGTGTTAAGAAATTGGTACTTAGCTTAGTCATAATTATACATGCATAAATCTATATCCATATTCTTATGATAATAATAATAATAATATGTCAGTGATCTTACCATTCTGGCGAAGTTCTCAGCTGGCTGTGAATATACTTTCTAGATAATTATAAATACGCATCACTTACTATATTCTCAGGTCTTATTTAACTCTTAAGTTTAATGTTGACTTCATTATTATTCTTGGCTCTTATTAATTCATTAACACTTTAATAACTAAAGAAAAATCCTCAAGAAGTTTATCTAGGAAGGTGTTTGAATACAGCAGATGGGGAAAGGATTTTATGCCTACCCACTACATCCACTATCACCCAATAACCATCCTGCAATTCATAATCTATACTTTAAATATACTAAATGATTGCCGGAATATTGGTAATTTAAATCTTGTAGTGCTACATAAGCTTAGAAAATTCACCATTTAAATAAATTTTATCTGGTGTGATTTAATAAAATAATGCTCCAAATATAAATAACAGTCTATTGATGCATGATTGGATTTGAAATTTCTAGATTGTAGTAAACCACAAAACATTGAGACTACATAAGATTTTATTCTAAAACAGCAATTTTTATTATCAAATATAAATTAATACAATAATATTTACATTATTTACATAATTCTCATGGCTTCCCCTGTTCTTCAACCATATGGTAAAAAAATTCACACAATAAATAGGTGATTTCGCTATGTTACAAAATAACTAATATTTATAATATGTTATTTCCACAATTTAATGTAAGCTTAATTATTAGAGCTTTAGTGCAAGTGGACATTGGCCATGTTAAAGTCAGCCAAAGTCAAATACAGAGGTAATCATGGGGAAGAGTGTTTATCTCCAATAATCCATAGCAGCTTGTTCGATTTCCAGACCTTATTGTTCTAAAACCCTGAGAAAAAATTATCATAGGAGATAAATGAGTTAGTACGATGAAAAAATGAGAGAAAAAGAGATAGTAGTACAAGGGACTTATGAATGTGAGGATTGCGCAGGGATGGATCAGGAGGGTGGAGATGGGGATGGAACTGTTTATAATCTGAAACAAAATTTTAATTGTGACATTAATGGTAATGAGTGTGGAGTATGCTGAGAGTATAAATTGTAATGGGATTGGAGCTTAAAGTTTTTCTCTTTAATAAATACGAATTTCCAAGAATATTAGTATTATTTTTTTTAATGCGCTTTCAGTGTTTTCTCCATTTATTGATTATTTATTAACCCCTTTATTAGATATTGTTATTATACATTATTAAATAAATTATTGAAATAAGGCTTAGCCTAAATATTTTCATTGAAATTGCAAATTGGCACCCTGATAAATATTCTTATTGATATTCTATCCCATCGCCATCGATCCTGAGGGAGGCCATGTGAAAGGTGGTGTTGGCAGTGGTGTAAACAATGTAACGGTCAGATTCATATGCTTCGTTAACATAGTGCAGAATTCAACCACCACACTGAAAAGCAGCACAGGTAGCTACAGAGTTCAAACATGGTTTATCGGTTTCACAATACACTCTACGAAACAACACAACTGATGCCACAGTAGTAAACATTTCTTTAGGCACGGAGATCAGGGAAATGCGAGAGACTCAGACTTTATTTTCAAGTTAGCTATATATAATATTAATATTAGACATTTATATTTTAACTAATCAAGGAGATAGTACATTGAATGGGTGTTGAATAAATAAATATATAATGGCAGACATATGGTTTGAAATTATTTAATCAGAATATTTTATACTAAAACAATTTAATTAAACATTGGATTATATTAAAATATCAGTAGTGGTATTATTATTCTGATACTGTTATTTTCTAAGCCATACAATTATTTGGCTGATGTAATCTAGCTACCTGAATTCTTGAGCAAGTATTTCAAGAACATGCCTTTGGGGATTTAATATCTTTGCAATGCACGCATCTAAATTAGGATTGATAATAGAAGCTGCAGACATATATTTTATTTAATTAAATAAGGTATTTATAAATGATTAATTATGGGCAGGCATTTATTTGAGAGTGATTTTATGTCATTAATGCAGAGACAAAGTCATACATGGAATAATAAAACTAATAATAAGAAACGTGCTAAATTTAGAACTGCGATGCGAGTGTGGCAGTACATTAAAACTGCGAAGCCAATGGATGAGTTTAAGACAACGGGCTGGTGTTTGCCATAGGCAAGATGTCACATAAGCATAATCAGGTGCAAAGGGTTCGTGCTGCACTTACTTCCTGACTGTGTGACAGATGACAAGCCCTATGGGAACATTCATTATGTCCACTTGTGTAGGACTGGGATTCATTAAATCCTGTAAGATTCGGGATATCCAAGGCTCATAATAAGTTGTCACATCTCTAAACATAATACATGTATAATTCACATAATATTTTGTTAAGATTTAAAATAAATTTATAACTCAGTCCTACATTACCAACATTTAATAAATAATGAATTTGGCTCTCAAAGAAATGCACTTAATGGATTTATTATTTAAAACTAAATATAAGTGTAAAAAAACAATAGGTAAGTTGGGTGGGTATTAAGCACTAATATGTCCGCCATGTGCTACGTAGTAGACCTCTACATTTACAATAAATGAAGCACTAAATGCATGTCAATTTATATGAAACTAACAAAATAATTTAATAGAAGTAAGTATTAATTATAAGATTTGTAAGACACGCATCCAATGTTTCAGGCAATCATGTATTTGTATTTTAGAGAATTATGGAGATTTTCGAGCTGACCAGCCAACATGAGTATATAAAAGAAATATATTTGTAGGTTTCTGTACAAGATGATAACCATTTAGATTAAGATTTATTTTAAAAATTTGGCGAGGTCCAATTGGAAATCTTATAGGCATGCTATCATTAGATAATAAGAAAATGTAAAATTAAAAATACGTACCCAAGGAATAGAGTTAGGTAAGCTAGATTATTAAAAGATATTTACATAATAGATTAATCATGAAATTAATAATTATACAATTTATATATATAAGCTATAACTTGACTAATATTTAGAGTACCCTAGATGGCCTTGGGTACAGGTACCTGTTTTGTAAGTCTTTCAGATTTCATGGTCAGTAGCAGATTGTTCATGAGTTCAAACAGTAGCAGTTTTCTTGAGCACTTAGGTTATTGATTCATTTCAATAGCAGCAGCAGCTTTCCAATTGTTTGGGCAGTAGAACCTCTTGGTTTAATTGGTGAAGGGCACATGTGGAAGTTCAGATATATGATTGACTATCTCCTGGGGGAGAATAGTCTTGGTGCTTCCTACTCGATCATCTTGTAGTGGATGAATTAATTTTAAGATTTGGATTCTCTCAACCAACCATGAACACAGCCAAAGTCTAACTAAAAAGTTCTTAGAAATCCAGGATGTCCTCTTTTTCTTTATCTTATCTTTTTAATTTCGTTCTAGTTTATTTTTAGTTCCATTCATTTGCCCCGAGGAGAATCAATTCATTAACAAGATTTTTTAGAATTTTAATTAATTCAGAAAGCTACAGTTCTATTGTTTAGGTTTATTTCACTTTTTAACATTTTTGTAATTAAAGCTTTTAGGGAATTTTCTAATTAATTAATCTATCATATCTCTCACCGACCATGACTTGCCAAATTTCAAGTACAAAGGGATTTATAATTAATTTTTACTTTTCTTTGAATTAAAATCTATTTTCAAAATTATTTAAAATATGATTTTTAAAACAGCAATATATTACAAAAGTTTATACTTTGAAATAAATAGCTAAAATTATATCAACAGTATATAATTAAGAGAGAAATGTAAAATTATATCACGTTTTATTTATTATTATTTAAATTTGTTATCGAAGTATGTGTGTGCTTACGGTGAATTTTACAGATTTTTATATATTTTTAATATTGCTACACACACAATTCGATACCAAAAAGTTTAAAATTAGGTAGAATAAAGGTGGTGGGTGAGACATGATAGAAAAAGGTGAAACTTAAGATTCGAATGCAAATCTTACTGTTTCAACAATGTCGTATTTTTAAAGACTAGAAGTGGTGTAACACAAAAACAAATAAGCTAGAATGTGATTTACAAATACCACATAAGTTTACTAAAACACTCATATATAAGCACTGGAGATGTATGGTATAATAATTTATGAACATATTTAAAGTGTCATAAACCTATAAATAAAATTCATTTTTATAATACATAATTTATTTAACATATATGTGTCAATGCATGGAAATGTGTGTGCATACTGGCATTTATAAAAAAATTAAATCTAATAAATCATTATATTTTCTCAATACACAATTAACAATATATATATAAGCACTCCAATGTGCTGTATAATAATTAAAAAATTAACATGTTCAAATTGTCATAGACTTATAAAAATTACTTTGTTTTAATATATAAATGCACATGTATATGTGTATATAGAAAAAAAGATACTAGAAATCAAAATTATTAATTAATTCATTATCCCTAATGGTAAAAAAAAAATTTCTTTTACTTTTTAAAATATATATATACTTGTTTGAGGTCCATAAAAGCTTTTCTTTTTTTTTTTTTTTTGGTTACTCTTAATTATTTGCAAACATCTTTCAAAATACTCCAGAAAGTTATTTTGTTTGACAATCTAGAAAGATTTTTGGAGTTTTTTTTTTCATTTCAAAATAAAATTATTTATAAATCAATTCTTTGTTTTCTTTAAACTTGATTTACTTTTAAATTAAAGATTTTAACAATCATCATTTTCAATCAATTATTTAAAATATTGTTTTCAATATATAAAACACTCTCTACTCACAAACTGTCCTTTATATATATATATATCTGATGTAGTACCTATATTTGTGCTTTTCTGCACATAGATAAAACAGTATATATATAAACTATTTCAACAAGCTGATGGAATCTCTCAGTAAACTAGTCCCTTCTAAACAATAGACTGGCTTATTGTCAGCTTCAGGAAAGATATAATTTGGTAATTGTTGACCTACAGTGAGCTCCCTTTAATCTATGCCATCTAATAGACAAATATATAAGGGGCTATAAACAACATAAAAGCTGGACTTTGCTTCCACATAAATCCAAACTCTTACATTGAACTAGAAGCAGCAGCTGGACTTACACCTTCAGTTATATCTTCATAGCAATGCTATACAACTATAAAGCAAAACTCCCCCTAATCTTTTTTCAACCTTTTTATAATCAGGGTGGAATAAAAATACAGTAATTAAACATATTTTTTTATCTTGATTGAAAAAAGTTAAGGACCATTTTCAATTAAATTTAATTCTTTCAAAAACAACTTTGTAGAATTTTTATCAAAATATGTTATACAAGCATTAATTTAAAAAAATTGCTAATTAAAAGTCTAATTTTATAATTCCCAGTATATCTATTGTAATGTAAAAACATGCTTGTTTTAATTTCAGGATCAGAATTAATAAAATATTAATTAGATCTTTTTAAATGTTTAATTTGTAATAATAAAAATTTAAATTCAAAATTATTTAATCATTAATTATGATTCCAGTGTAATATAGAAAATATCTACAAAAAAAATTTGTTTATTTCTACTTTTCCTTTTTATAATATATATATATTGCACACACTAATATGTTTTATGCTATAAAACAACCATCTCACATCACTCCTTCATGGGGGAAACGAAAAGAGAAATGAAATACCAACCTAACAATATTTTACATAATGTACATGCATAATTAACACAAAATTCATCTCAAACTGTGTACTCATTAATTTTCTAGAGATTTGACAGGCATCTGACTGCTAACAGAATCTGCAATTCTGAAATAATAAAGAGGTCGGCTACTAGACTATAAGTACACAATGCACCATGAACACCGAGAAGACTACCTCAATTTAGACACTAAGATACCACAACCCAAAATAAAAATGCAAAATCTTTCTTAAAGTTTTGCTCCTTTGCATCATAATGGCTGTAAAATAGAAAACTATATGTTGTTTCTTAGAATTGTAGGGGTTGCAACATATAGAACTATGACTTGCTCTTTTTCTTGGAGACTTAGAGACTGGGAATTATGGCAGGACTGTGAACTGCATCATGATGGTCAATAAGAAATCAGATAGGGCATCGGATCAATGCCTGAGATAGAACTCCTCAGAGTTACATGAAAATATTGTATTATCAAGCCAATGACAAAACCCTCCATTCATCATTAAACTGAAAGAACAGCTTAACAAATTTCAATAGTCAAACATCCAATTCAATCTCCAAAATCATAGACTTTCTATTCAACTTAAATATGAACTTTTTAGATATACATTAAAACTTTTATAATTATCATTACTCTTATCATATAATTCACAGTAATTTTTAAATTAATTCTGCATAAAATGTATACTTTTTTGTCAGATATGGTTATATTTCAGATCAAGTTGAGTGGCAATTTTGTAGTAATGGCCTCCAGTACTTGATCATCATAAGGTCTATAATTGGATAGCCATTTATAATGATATGAAGTTAGTGGTTTTACAAGTTGGACAGCAATTGTAACTGTATGGAACATAGGGATTAATTGGAAAGAATCTGAGGTTACAATGTCTTACAATTGGGTAGTGAATTATAACAGTATACCACATTTGAGCTGGATTATGAGATCATTGGAAACCATCATCATCTACAAATAAACAAAACATTAAATTAAATATAAAAGGAATGAGCATAAGAGGTCTGTGCAGAACTAACTATAAGTTAACCAGCATTACACAAAAGTAATAATCATTTATTATGAATGATCAACAATAAAAAAAATAAATCAACAGTCAATCTTGTAACTGTATTTGAAAGTGGTACCAGGATAATTGTTTAGCCACTATCAAACTTAGGGGAGGTATACAAACAATAATTATCTGGATGCACATACTTAGGTGCTTGTCCATCAAAATATGATGTCTGAGATACTAAATCATGCTGATCATCCTCAATGCTCTCCACTTAGTACCATTAATGTACCACTCAATAATAAACTTAATTTCTAAATAAATAATTAAAATGAAATGTAGTGTATGGATTTTAAAGGATATTCCCTTTGCAGCATCCAGCATTATGATCTGCATGTCCATAACACTAAGCATAAACCCTTTTTATATAAGACTTATGCATGAATTCACATCAGAAAGCAAAAACTCTAGAATTGTTACTATAATCAAGAGATATAATACAAACATAATCTAATATTTTAGGGTTAAGTAAATTCACTGGAATAATTTAAACAATGAAATATAAATGTATTAATAACAATAAAATTAAATTAATGTTTATAGAGTAAATATGGCTATACATAAAAATTAAGCCTTCTGATTTTGAGTGATACAAAAACAAATAAGTTATCACATTATGATTTACAAATGCTTCATAATAGGTTTACATAATGCATATAAGCACACAGATTTGCAATATAATAATTCATGAACATATTTGAATTGTCATAAATCTACAAATGAAATTCCTTTTTATAACACAATTATTGACTGATTTAACATATGTGCATTGTGTGAACACTGGAAGTTATAAAAAATATACCATATATTTTCTCAGTACACAGGTAATTCAATGTCAAAAAATAAAATGTACATATATATAAGCACTAAAATTTTAATAAGAAATTGGTGGTCGAGAGGTCAGCGTGACTGCCTTACAAGCAGTTGCCTGGGTTGCGGGTTCACGTCCCGGCCAATGCTATGACATTTGAAAAAAAAACTATGAATTAAATATGCTAGATAGAAAGTTATAAAAAGCTGCATTCAATCTCTAAGTCATATGTTTTACATGCATGATTTGTAGAATTATATGCAGCAAGGATTTTATGATCTTGCCATCACATTGTTATTATCTTATTGAACACTCTTATATTAAATTTTTGTAATGCCTTTATATTACATTGAAAACATAAATAAACATGTAGAAAAGAGAAAAACAAAATAGAAAGTAACAAGACTAAAAAAGGATATTTATTATGAGGATTGTTAATCAGGAGAATGTGAAACTTATTATATAATTCACTGTAGAATGAAAACCATAATCAAGAGACAAAAAAGATTAAACCTAGCTATGGAATCTCACATTTATCCAAGCATATTTCACTGGTTATAAGTCTTTCTCTATTTCGATATAAGTTCATGCCCCAATATTCAAATAAATGAAGAATAAATTTTAAGAAATTTAAGATCACATTTAGGCATTAATGGACAGAATTTTCAGACAAAACACACTCTGCCTTTAAGGATGAAATGCTAAATCTGGAAGTGGAAAAAGTATAGTCTATTGGCTACCACAGACTTAGAAGCAGAAATGAGGTAAGTGACAATTAATAGCAGCTAAAGCATTAACTATATATAAAGACATCACTTATTGAAATGTTTAAATCTCAAGTTGTTTACATTATTAGCACTTAGAGAATAAAGCATTGATAGGAATGAATTATGAAATAGAACATGATTGCTTGGGTGTACACTTATAATGATACTAAAAAAGAATGTGTTGATATCATAGATGTAGTTGATAGTGAGTCAGATGAAACTGGGATTGAATATGAAAAAATTATTAATGACAAATATGAGGAAAAATGATAATAACTAGAAAAATCCAAGTGGATGACACAAAATATACAAATAATTGCAAACAAGAAAAAAGAAGATAGAATTAAACAAAAAATTTTTTTCAGAAAGCTGACTAAAATCCTACAAAGACTGGTTAGAAAAGATTAGAAACTACTATTAAAATAAAATAACACTGGAAGACCAAGAAAATGTTTCTCGAGAGATTTGCACTATCAAAATGAAGTTCTAATCTTGAAAAAACACCAATCTATAAATTATAACAAAAGTAACAAGAATCAAACATTCAGTGAAGCCACAATATCTGCTATATTATTGTTCCCAACTCCTCGAATGTATATTATACATCACATATAATAATTCAGATTTTGTTGATAAGCTTTTATAACAGTAGAATACGTTGTGTTGCAGCATTTTTCAACACACAAATATATAATACAAATGCATATATATATATAGTATGCATATATAAGTTAGTATTGTAGTATAAACAAAAATTTTAAAAAATAAATAATGTAATTATTAATAATAAGTTGAGAGGGCACATGTACATACCTATTTACTTGTGTGTATTCACATTCACTGAAAAAATAAAAGTAACGGGAAAAAATGTACTGTACTATATCATTATTTTTTTTAAATAAAATGAATAACAAAATTCAAATTTTCATTGCAATTTTCTTTCCTAATTTTTTGCCTATGGAAATATAACAGTGACTATTATCAGAAGACCATACTTTCCATAGTTGTTTTGATGTTTGTACTGACTTTATGATTGTTCTTAGATTTCATAAACCTTTTAGCATTAGACTTAAAAAATATTTTATTACATAAGTACTGTACCTTGCATTTGGAAAAAATGACAAAGAGAAGGGTTAGGGAAGATGTGACTTCAATATAAGATAAAAAATAGTTACTAATCAATATGATCATGTATAGTGCTCTGAGATGGGAAAATGACTGCTTTAATATCATAAAATTTATTATATTTATAAATTTTAATGTTTTATGTACATTTTTGGACAGCATACAAATGTACTGTATATTGATACAGAATATATTGTAGTTTCAATATAGTTAAAAATAATATGCAAAAAAAACTATACTACAAAATTAGCCACATAGAAAGAGTAATGAAAAAGTGATTTTAGATTAATATAAAGATTCTAGCCAAAACATTAAACCACAGGAATTGATAGCATTTTATCATAAATTGTATAGCCTTGTATGGTTTAATGCAGTCAAGTGATGAGCTGAAGACTTAAGGTTCCTAGATCATAGCTCAATCCTATTTCTTCTGCTGCTCAAATATATGATTTCCCAAATGAGGAATCATTCAAGAAGATTAATAAAAGTGCTATGCCATTTCATCTGAAAACCATTCAATGGTTTGCCAAAGAAAGAAGTCAATGCAGCATTCAAACTATCATAATGTCTCTTAAACCACATGCAAGTAAAATTATGCGGGATATCATTCAACAGAGATTACAATGTTTACTTACCAAAATTTCTTAGATGTATAAGTTTGATTTTAGGAAAAATCAGTGAATTAAAAAACTTTCTATCAGTATGGATAATTGAAAAAATAAAAATATCTGAAAATTATTAATTATCTAATTCTTTTTCAAGGTATTTGAATCCAGTGACCATGCCAAATTACAGAATGTTATTGGCAAAGTTAGTATGCCAGAAAATCTCATTGTTCTTATGAAAAATCTGTTTATGAGATGAAGTTACTATTAAAAAAGGCTAAATTGAGACAAACTGACTTCATGGTGAGAAAAAGATTTGATAAAGAATGTATTTGTTATTACATTTTATCTTGTATGATGAGTTTGCATTGAATTGAAGCTAGGTTGTATATAGAAAAGGTGAGTATTATGTATATGATATGATATTTATGACTGAGAATGGAAAAAATCTGAAGACTTATTAATATTAAAAACAGAAGTAATCAATGAGATTATGATTAAATATGAATACAAATTTTATGAAGACAGAGAGGAATAACTGCTACCTTTAAAATTAATGATGAAGGGATAAAAATTATTAAGCGATTTGTCATAGATTGATATATCAACTAATAAAAAACCTGGAAAAGATTTATAGAGATAAGACCATATATTTAAAAACAATCATAAGCTTGAAACCATGGTCTGGAGATGAGAATGTCCTGGATAGAGATTTTAAATATTTTCTCATACCGCACTTGTTTATTACGAGCTTGTTTGAGCTATTGGTACACTCTCTGTAGGCATTTTTGTAACTACAAGCTCTTTAAAAATAATGTCATGTTATATGTGACTTGCTTTTTTAATTATTACAATCATACATTGTTCAAATTGTTTTTCTTCTTAATCTATGAATATGAAAGTTGTGCATTGAGAATTCATTAAAAAATGAATTCTTCATATGATTTGTTTAGGATACAAATAACTAGATCAAAATTTATTCATTTGAATTTATGAGATGATGCCTATAATGGATATATTTAACCCTTGGAATATTAATAATGAAAGAATGAGACCAGCATTAACATTGATCGATTCCATCATCATATCAATATACTGTTGATGAGTCTGATAAATCATATTATTCTTAATAAATAACATTCATATGATCCTTAGGAATTGATAAAATCTATGTATGATAATGAAAAATTAAAATAAATAATCCCATGATTATTTGGTCACTTCAGATTTTGTTTTTACTTTATTTAGCTGAGAAGCCACTTTAATTTTTAGTTCTTGAATCCTCCATTCGGTTACTGCACTAATCAACACAGACAACAAATAAACAATGACAAGCTGTAGAGTAATATTAATATTCTGTTAAATAATTAATATTTTTTTTATGCATCAAATACTTTTTAATTTTTTTAGTATGGTTTTGTACAATAAATACAGTTGATGCAAACTTATAAATAGATAGTATTATCTTTTATATAACTATATTAAGTTTGAGTCAATTTTCATTTATTTGCACTAATTACATAATGGGAGTGATGTTTGTACTACGCATTTTCATTCTTTAATCATATCAAACACTTTTGATTCTGATCCCCCTTTGTCTTTCTCTCTAAATTTATTTTTTTTCTTTCTGCTGAAGTTAGAATGGCCGTATTCGTTTACTCGTTACTATTGTTGATGATGATGAAGTATTAAAAAATTAGTCATGAAGTAATTAAATGATTATTCGTTCTTTAAAAAATTTAGTTATTCCTTCCTCTTGCATCATTTTCCACAGCGACATTCTTTCCTTAATTAGTGAATGAAAAGCAAACTTCATTCTTCAGCTGTTGCAAAGGAATTTTTTGATGGTAGCAGGTTTATGAAATATTTTGTATGTATGAATTGTTCAAAACAGGAATAGACAGTTCTTTGTTGAAGTTTCATTTCAACTACGAAAAAGATTAATAAGCGAGTTTTTTTTTTAAAAAAAAGTACAATAAATATTCCAAAAAATAAAATAAAAATCTGAAGAATGTTAACCATCTACAAAAAACTAAAATTTGATTTAAAAAATAACATTTCAGCTTATTTTATAAAGAATAAATTATTACTAATTTAACAATATTATTTTCTGATTATTTTTATTTATAAAATTATTGCAATTTAACCTACAAGTGCTAAATTTCTTTCATTCACACTTTAGATAAATACTATGATTATTAATAATCATTTATTAAGTTAAAAATTAAGGTATAATTTTTAGCCCAGATTAATATATCTATTTAATGAATATTACTAATTGGTATATTTAATCCAAACCTCTCTTATTTTTTTCCCCGTGTACAATATCTTGATTAATTATTAATTTAAACTTCTATTCCACCACTAACACACATACTTGAATAAGAAAACATGAAAAATATCATGACTCCCAAGATTTGTTTCTCTTTTTACAGTTTAGCCAGAAATACATATTTTTCAGATATTTATGTGTTTAAATTATGTTTAGCAGAATATAATATAATAATCCAAATTTGTTAATAATGCCATTCATTATTAACAGTGGCCTGCATGGTTCTGTCACTTCCACTGATCAAACTTCTATATATTCCTGATCAATAAGGGTTATCCAGTTATTCAAAGCAAATTTGTTGTATATATGACTTTTATTCTATCAAATCTATTGTATGGAAATGAGACATAAATTCCCTGATATCATAACATAAAAGCATTAAAAAATTTCATTTAATAATATTCTATAATAATATTCAAAAATCTTGTGGTAATATTATATAAATAATGGCTATGTTGAATGGATAAGAAATAATAGTCTTAAAAAGTATTTTATAATAAACTTGATATGTGTAATTATTATAAGAGAGGCGGACCCCATTTATATTATATAGTTTATCTCAAACATTTTTAGAGTTTTTGAGATAAACTGTATAACATAAATGGGGTCTGCTTTTCTTATGGTAATTATGTATCTCAAATTCATTATAAAACACTTTTTAAGAAGTCTATTGTTCCTTATTCATTTCCCATGCTTAATTGAAATAGTGATTATTTTTATAATGTTATCGATTAAATTTTCTTAATATTATTATAGAATATACTATGTTCTGAGAGTCCCTAAGACTAATCAGATAATGATATAAATAAAGAATATTCTTAGAAATATATATATAACAATGTTTATTTAACAATAATAACAAGATAAAAACAGCATAAGAATGTAATAATCCATAAATATATTTATGCTTTTAAATCAAATATCTCTTGAAACACAATGAGCATATTTTGGATGTTATTAATTTTTACCCATTTAAATGTCTAATATGGATAATATACAATTTCCTTATACAAATAAACTATTAAAACTTCACAATGTATGTGCTTGTATTGGTACACACAATTTATACTTTACTATCACTATCTCTGCTTCTAACTTCTCTCTTACAGTTTGGTGAATCTTCAGTTAATGACCCTTTGTTGGTAATAACTTTCTATACTTGAACAAGTACTTCTTCTCACTTGCCACTATTTAATTTTAGACTGATCACTTAATCTACTAGTCATTTATGAATGATCATTCTTACTGATCACTTACCACTTTAATCCTACACTCATTTGTCTGCATGGGGGGGGGTGTATATTCTGATATGTATGCAAATCCCTTTATTGGCATACAAACTCTTATTTCAATTAAATCTGTAATTGGGACAATCTTTTTATAGATTGTTCTAGAGTAGTTTTCTACAAAAGGGCATGTCTTAGAAGTTAAGCAATCTGTGCCTATTTACAAAAATAAACAATCTATTTACACACACAGACATTCCACTCCTCTTACTGCTCTAGAAATATTGTCTTAATTTATTACTATATCTTTAAACTTGACTGGTGATTTATGTTTATGTGGAGTTTTGGGAATAACTTTTCTATTGATGTAATTACACCTCTTTCCTCTGGTAGAAACATAGCTTTCTTGTCAATTAATTTATCTTAATCCAAATCACTAATTAAATCCTCCAATAGAGCTTTTTTTCTACTTTCTCTAACACTTTATTTCAATGAATTTCCAGCTAAGTATCCTCATAACAATAAAGGTAATTAATAGGTCTTTTTATTTTCTTCTCTTTCTGTAATTTTACTATTCTTATATGCTTCAATAACACTTTCACTATTATTCCAGCCATCCATTTACTTTTTAGTAGATTATATATCCA
Source organism: Epiperipatus broadwayi (assembly GCA_028023455.1). Lineage (NCBI taxonomy): Eukaryota > Metazoa > Onychophora > Udeonychophora > Euonychophora > Peripatidae > Epiperipatus > Epiperipatus broadwayi. Next base: position 367,985 of record JAQFVV010006700.1, read on the forward strand.
CATGTTTTTTCCTATGTGGAATTTGTCTCAGTTTTGAACTTTAGCTTATTTACAAATAGATGTTCATAGTTTTGTTAATTGAGTCCAAGGGGCCATAGACTATTTCCACACCCATTTGGATATAATCCTTTAAAGTTTATTAACTTTTTATTTGCCTTTATATAAATATCAACCAGTCAGAACAAATTTCTTCCTAGCAATGGACTGAAATATTTTTTTACCATGTAAGGCATGAGCCATTTCACTGTCGAATTTATTTTTACAGGTACTTTCACTTTTCTTTGAATATCTATTTTATTGCTGTTGATATCTATAGCTGTCATATCTGTATTTTGAAGTGTAATCCTCTTTTTATACTTTACATTAATTTTAATCCATCAGCAACAAACCAATTTCACTATCCACTTATTATTACTATTTATCCACAAATATCTACATTCAATAATGTGGTTCATTTTTTATCATTCAACATTCTTACATTAATATTCTTATATTTCAACCTTCCCCCAGATTTGTAGTGTATTTTGTTTGTTATTAGCTTTGTTTTCTTTTAAATGTTAGATGACTGCTAAATGATCTTTTTTATCACAGTTTCTTCATTTTTATTTTGGTATTTACATTTATTTCTTAGATGTCTGGGTTTATTGCAACAATAGCATTTTTGTCTTTCTAATACTACAATGATTTGAAATATTTTTCCTTGCTTTTTGTTTCATAAATGAGATTTTCCACAACTGTTGTGGCTTTGTTACTTGGACATGTTATTTTGTACAGCTTTTTGTGTGACACATTTCTCCATAGCCCATTTATAACTTAGGTCATGGTGGCTCAGCAATAGTTTTCTAAAATTCTCATCTGCCATACCATATAACAGTTGTTCTAATTGTGAATCATTATTTTAGGATCAAACTTACAGTCTTTAGCTAATCTACTTGAAGATAAATCACAATCCATGTATTTTTAATATGGTAACTGCTTTTTATTTCTCAATCTTAGCTGCACTACCCATTTGTTTATACAGAAATTCCTCTGATCATTTGGGATCCATTAAGCTATTCATAAGCTGCATGATATCTTAGCCTGAAAAATAGAGAAATGTTGTTACTCTGAGATGCTTATTTTCTACTTCATTAAAGAATATAAAGTATTGTTCATAGTTTTTCTATGAATCTACATTGTTTATATCAAATTCACAAATCGTAGTATTTAATGCCATCATTTTCTGTTATGTTCTGCAAGTTCTATTCTGCTCATGACTACACCATCTATGATCTGGGGTCCCTAAGACCATTTATCTAGTGATTTAAACAAACAATGTGCATTAGAAATATAAATATGTAATGTTTATTTAATAACAATAATAATGAGGTGGAAACATAAAAAATATAATAATCCATAAATATTTGTGCCTTCAAATCAAATGTTTCTTGAAACACAAATGAACATATTTTAACAAATGCAAATGGTCTTTTGACATGATTAACTTTTTGCCATTTAAATCTCTAATACAGAATACAATTTCTCTCTTGTAGTTTGATTAATATTCTGTTAATTACCCTTTTCTGGGAATAACGATTTCTATACATGAACAAGTACTTCTCACTCACTGCTATTCCATTTTAAACTGATCACTGCTTATCAGTCTATAATGCAATTATTACTGATCATGTTTGACTGATCTCTTACAACTTTAATTCCACTCTAGTCCATTTGCATAGGAAATTTATTTACACTCTCTAATTTGTAAGCAAATGCCTTTATTTGCATACAAATTCTATTTCAATTTGGATGATCTCATTAGATTTTCAAGAGTAATTTTTTTACAAAAGCGAATGTTTTAGAAGTGAAGAAATCTAAGGATATTTACAAAAATAAACAATCTTTATTTACATATACATTTTTATATGCGAAGACATTCCAGAATATCATTAAATGAAAATTTTTAATGCTTTTAAAAAATATTATGATATCAGGAAATCCATGTCTCACAACCCTACAAAAGATTTAGCAGAATAAAAGCCATATATTAAATTAATTTATTTTAAATATCTTAGCTGATTTAAAATTAATTCAATTCACTATTGTTATTCAAGAAAAATATTTATATAAAATTTTAAATATGCAGTAAGAAGTTGCTATTTTCTTACAGCAAAAAGTTGATTGAATTATGGTAGCAAATAGAGCAGCTCAATTGTTTATACTGACAATTCTTGGAGTGCATTGCTTTGGTTAAGTGATATTCAACAGTTGTCCTGAGAACATTAACATCATTAAGAGTATGTTACAAATAGAACTAAAATGCTGCAACTGGAGTTCTTGTAATTTTATCACTGCATAGAATGGACATGTTTATAGTCGTCTTTAAAAACTTGTTACATTTTAAATTTTTAAGTGATTAATTTCTAAAATCATGGGAGGATAAACCCAAAATGTCTGGCCATTCCAGGGGATATAGCAAAATGTAAGACAAAACAAAAACCACAGGTCAGCTATAAAAAAAATTCCGTTGTTAAAATCTAGAATGTCATCTATTTATTTGTGATGAATACAAACCCCATTGTGTGTATATGGATATCATATTTCTGATCTATGAATTTCAAAAGATCGATTAACTCAACTTACGTGTAATATTAAGCAATTTAAATTTCACTTTCCTAATTTTGAAAGAAAAAGCTAGCATTTATTGTTCACTTAGATATAACCGAATTTTGTCAGTGAAAAAAAAACTTTTTTTTTCAAATGTCAAAGTGTTGACCGAGAAGCGAACCCAGGCCAGCTGCTTGGAACGCAGCTATGCTAACCACTAGGCCACCAAAGCTCTTTTTATACATTATTACCCATAAAAAGGAAAATAAAACCACTGATGTGTGATTTTGCATCATGTAAGTACCTGTTGTTTAAAAGCTTGGATTCATTTATATGCTTAAAAGAAAATATAGGAAATTTAAACATGAAAGAATTGGATACAAATCTGAGATAGTTATTATTCATGCTTGTCTTCTCTACTTAAAGGAAAGTCATCCCTATGCATTAGGATCAAAAACCAGGAACCAGAAGCTCAATGGACTAGTGGGTGAAAATGGATAGACTATCACTATTTCTATGTGTGTATATATATATTGTTAAAAGAAAAGGAGGGTTTACGTTTGTTCATATTTTATTTTAAATTAAATCGTATATATATATGCATTATTACAGAATTCACATAATAAAAAGGTCGGAGAGATTCATTTTTGTTTTTATTATTTAAGCTCTTACTGATGAAATAGATTAATACAACCTAATGTTTTCAAGCATTTAAAATTTTAATATATATGCCAGATTTAACTCGGGGATATTCGTACAGAGAAAGGATTTCCCTACAATAGAGTGTTTTTTTTATGCTAGTTTAATTATTTAGAAATTACATTAATGAATAAATAGAGATCAATTTTTATTTGATTACATTTTTTTTTTTTTATCATTGTATATTCTATCTAAAGTCTCGGGAAGACATTTAAAATCTCTCCTTCAGTTTTTATACAGCGTATTGTTATGCAACACATCTTTGAGTTTCATATATACATATTTTATTATGATTCTTATTGATTCTATACAGTAATAGACTATCAATTATGTATGATAAATTAGAAATTATTTATATATTAAAGAAATATAGTATTGTATTTTTTTAAACTAGCTACAATTTTAGTCTATTGCATATATCATTTGTTTTTGTTCTTTTATATATTTTATTATTACTATTATAAATTTTTGATTATTAACCAATAAATTTAGAGTTGATTAAAATCCAGAGAATCTGTCTAATTATTTCTTTAGAATATGCAAGGCAATTTTTGGTACTTAAAGTTTGATCCAGGATCAAACCCATCTTGGTAAGTGTAATAGATTTAGGTACATGCTTATTTTCTTACATATTAACATTACTATTAGGTCCAATTAGATATAGATGTTATATTTATCATTACATTGAAATATTTGTTTACTTATATAAATCAATATTACTGGTAGAAATAATTTTATTAGTTCTTGATTGATTATTAATGAGCTTATCTTATACGAAAATCTTAATAGATTTTGTTCTATTATTAGTCAGAATGATTTGTCTTAATTACTTTTAAACTTCTGTGAAGTGTAGATCCTAAATTTTATTAATTACTATAACTTAATAATATCTTTGGCTTGGATAACTGCCAATAATGGTCTTATATAGTTTAATTGTTATAAGTCCATTTTTATAATCGATTGACTGGAGATTCAAGTAGATGAATAATATCAGAGATTGTAATTCAGTAAATATCCAATAGAAACCTACAGTATATTATATATATGGTATGAGTCAGTATTTCCAAATGCAAGATTATCTAATAGGTTTATTGATAATGAATTCTTATAGAGTGTTTCATTTTAAAACATAACTTGAGCAATAATTGCATATCAATATAATGTAAAGTGAGAACAAAATATTAATATTACATTTAGCATTTTATGAAATTAGATATGAAACTGAGTAAGGGTTTATTTTAATTAAACATTATAAATATTGTGTAGGTTTAGAAAATGTTCTCAAAATGTTACTATAATTATTTAGGAACTACTTTATTTAAATGGAATATCATTAAATTTTAACTAGATTTATATTACTATAACAATATTAGATTAGTAAAGTATGTCAGGACTTTATTGATTTGAATTTGGTTTCATCCAATAATAAATAAAATAGATATCTTAATCATACATCATTGTTTAGGGCAATGATATATGATTTCACTGCTTATTGCAGTTTACTTTGGAATAGTGAATAGATTTGGTGTTGTCTGAAGTGTTGATTTCATTTGCTTTATTTTGTTTTAAGTACTATCTGAATAAATTAGGTTTTACTAAAAAAAATTTCATTAGTATTTTATTATTGTGTAGTAGACAATCTAAATAATTATGTATTGGAAATATTATAATTGAACTAGATAATTTTACACAGGTTCTAACAGAGTTACTATTTGTTGATGTATGTTTTGATCTGTTATAAATAATATAAATCTTTATGACCTTTTACTTCCATATAGGGTCAGTGATAAGTGATTGTCTCAAAAAAATCTATAGGTCAATTTTTATTTTGTGACAAATGTTGACTGAACAAATGTATAAAGTGGCAGTGAGATAGATAATCCATTATTATTGTGACAAAGTAGCTACCCGATACTAGCTGCTGATGATCATGTACAAGTGGCAATTGTTAAAAAATGCCAAATCAACTATGGGGCTTTTATAAAATGGAATTCCACATTTAGGCTAGATTTATATCAGTATGAATAATGTCTCAATTCTGGGATATACTAAAGTTTTTATACTATCTTTCCATATTATAATCAGTATTCCATTACAATATGGCAACCAATAATTGGGTTATGTTTTATTCAGATTATATTGATCATTTTCCCAGCTTAATCATTTTTATCACATTACAATATATATATTAATTCTAATATTCTGACGGTTAAATGATGAGTTCATAATATTATTTCCAGAAACTTCCATATAATAAAAACATAATAGCTAAATAGCTGACATTTCAGCACAATAACAAGTACTTTCCTCAGAGCTTCTTCTTTCTCAAATTATAATAATATGTGTGGTGAGATTTAAATTTTTTTTTTGTTATTTTCTTCTTATTCTCACATTCTATTGGTTGAGAAGTTTTAAAAAATATGTTATTCTCCAATAGATTTTTCAAATATTATTAATTTTCTTTAATTCACACTTTTCATTTATGCTCTCGGGCCTTTTAAAAATCTCAGTAGCTCCCCTTAGCAATCTCTAGTCATATTGTTCAATTTTTGCCACAGTATGTGTTTAATTAAAATTGACATCATGGTTTGTTAATTTAATGTGTGAATAAATGGCTGGTGAATTAAATTTTTCTCTAACTGTCAGAATGTGTTCTTCCTTTTTTATGTTTATTCTATGATTGGTCTGTCCAATGTATATATATATTGTTGTGGTATAAATGAGAGTAATGGGAATAACATCATTTTATACCCAAATTGAGGTCCATCCTATCATGTAAAAAAAAAAAAATGAAATACAAGAAGTCTCTTTGATAGGTCTTATGAATTGAGGAAACAAAATTAATGGTATATGATTTCCAAGAAATAGAGGCTTTAAAATCTAATTAAAATTCAAAATATATAAATAAAATATATATATATATTGAAGCAAAGTAGACAAAAAATTTTATTTATATGTTCTGTTCTAAATCCCTAATTCATACCAATACAATTTAAATAGAATAAAATAATAAAGATTGCTAGCTCTTGTGTATGTCCTACAAATTAAAAGGTTAGCATTCAAATAATATCAACCAAATAAAATCAATGTATAATATTTATATTACTCACTAGTTGAAGCTTGTTTATCGTATTTCTTTGAATATAAATTCTGGTTATTATACTTGAATTATTAAAGTAAATTTACAATAAATAACAATAATAGAGAAATAAAATTAAGTATAAACTATAAAAATGAAGTTAAATGTGTTGTAATTGTGTTGCATGTTTATACCAATAAGTGGTGAAATAAAATACTTATTAACAAAATCAAAGGAAAACATACATTTGAATTAAACTTACACAATAAAATTTAATTTGTTATAATTTATTGACCTTAATGATTTTAAGAAAATCTAAACAAGTTGTCAGATAATGCCTTTTTAATTATTATTGAGAAGTTCTAAATTATTGTAATTTTTCTGTGATTAAGGATATATATAAATAATAAACTTCAAATAAAATTAAATGACTTGTATGTAATGATAAAATATTTGTTATTCAAAGTCCTATTGTGCTTTAGATTCCTTTCATGGAATTTAAATCCATTAAAATATCCAATGGATATAAAGTAGCAGTCAAACAACACAAAAATAATGCTAGAACTTTATTCCATTGAATTGCCAAATATTAATTTTTAGCAGAGCATTTAGCCATATTAATCCCTTTTAAATGATTATTACTAAATCACATATTATTTTGTGTATTCCTAGAGTTTGAAATTTATAATATATATATTATACAGATATCCTATCGTACATACTGTAAATAATTTTGTTTAAAAAAAAAAAAAATTATTAAAATAAATTATCAATCAGTTTGAAAATTCGAAATAAATTTAGAAAGGTTTAAAGAATTTTCATTTTAAAAAGGGCAAAGGAAATCTCCAAAAGTCTAAAGAGTTTTTTTTTATTAATTAAACAAAACGCAGAAAGCAAAAGTCAAAAGAATTCTTTTTATTATTGTTGTTAGTTTAAAGAAAATATTGTTCATAAAAGTTATAAATAATTGATTAGAAAAAAAAAAGAAAGTTAAAGGTGACAGTTTAAAAATATAGAATGTTTATAGAGTTAAAAGCACTCTCTCTCATTCAAATTTTTAAAAAAAAGGTAATCATAAATTTAAACAATGAGTACTTTTAGAAATATATATTGCAAGAGTAAACAAAGAAATGACAAATGATAAATGCGTGTATATGTGCGTGTTAAAATGATATTTAAAAACACATGAAAATAAATTCAGCAATAACTACTGATTGAAAATAACACGTTTGCAATGCTATTTAATTAAGAAAGAATCTATAAACAACAACGTAATTAAACTCTTATCAACTGAAATCGAAAGCAGTGGATAATGGATTTTTGCTGATGGCTATGAAAACAGACTACAAAAAATGACAACAGGTCGTTACATAAATAGACCTAAATTTTCACATGCCAGTCAGTTTTGGATCAGTCATTTAGTCTGGTCAGTTCAATCGATGAGTTCAATTCGTCAATCAGTCATGCATTGTTAACAGCTTCATTGGAACATAGGATGAACTTCAAACCTTGTCCAAATACCAGTACTCTGCCTGAGATGAAATAATAGCTGCCCAATAAGTGAGAGCCACCAGAATGTCTATTGTCTTAATAATAGTGCCACAAAATAAATAACCATCCTCAACCTTAATAAAAGAAGTAACCAGGCTTGTCAATCAACAGAAATCCTCCGCAGCAGCATAAATCCAGCCGGCTGGTAATAAAACAAGTCAGAAACACACTGGAAACACAGGAAGCAAACAACCAAAATCTCCACGCTCCAAAAATCTAGATATTTAATAACTTTCTTATTTCCATTTATAATATCAGTATAGTCATTGCTGTCCATAAAGCCTCCAGAGTCAGTAATAAATGAACTCTATAGCATACATAAAAGAACTATTGATGTGTGTGTTGATTTGAGTGCCTTATATTTAATATTTATCATATTATTTAATACTTTTGCCATTTAATGTTGTTAGATTATATTTTCATGTGTATTTAAAATGTGTGTGCATGGTCATATATAAACACCATAAATGTTTGTGTTAATTAAAAATATCTAAAAGTAGTTTAAAACTTTAATAATTAGTGTTTAATTAAAATAAATTGTCTTTTAAACTTAATATCTGTCGGTCAATTCTTTTTACCATTAATTAAAACAATTTTGTTCTTGTATTACTTTGCTGAGCTAGTCATGGGATATTTTGAGCAGTGGATTATGGGCCTACTGTCCAAATACATTAGTTCTAGAAACTAGCTAATGCCCAGGGTTTACTCTGAAACAAATAAATTGCTTGGATAGTGGAGGTTTGAATCTAGCAGTCGGGGTGGGCCACGGTCTGGAAATGTGATTGGGTTATACCTCGGTCTGATCATGGATATTGTTGACAGCTCTGCTATCAATAATATTCTCCTCTTTGCTCGAAGGGCCAATCCGTTCATGTAATAGTTATTATATAAAATCATAATAATAAGGGTTAAACCCAGTTAAAGCTACAAACAGAGTATTCCAAATCATCCTCCGAACAGATCCAGTTCAATATATAAAGTATCACTATCAATAAGTGTTAACTTCCATGCGTGGTTTATCCAATATTTCTGTTATTATAATTTTCATTTTAAAGTATTTATTTTATTTCTTTAAAGATAATTAATTTGTAAGCACTGCATGGTATAAATATGATATAGATTTAAAGTACAGATGTTATCAACATTTTATAATTTAAAATGATTCCAGTAGATGGTGTTGAAAACATAATAATATGATATAGAAGATCAAATCTTTTAAACATCTTAATAAAATACTTGTTTCATTTTAGTAAATTTTTATTATTCAGATCCTTGTTAAATTATTAATTTATTCATCAGCACTTACATAAAATTTCAGGCATATTTACCTTAACTTTAAAGAAGCATTTTAGAAATTCCTTATAAAAACGTTTTAGAATACTATGGCAATCGTACTTCCATTGTTATTTCAAAAGCTTCTAAATTTACATTTTGTTTGTTGTTCTGAAAGTAGATGTTGAAGCTTTTTTACTTAGTTATCCATCTTATATAGTTTTACAGTAAACATCTTTAAAAATATGTATATTGCAATTTTGTAAAAAAAAAATATTTTCCAAGAAAACAGTTTTCATTGAAGTAAGAAATACATATAGACAAATGAAAATAATAATAATGAGTTTTCAAGTGGATGCATGGCTATTTATATTATCTCCTCATTTGATGTAGCTAATATTCAAAATAATTATTATGCATATGATCAAATTCATTTCTTTAATATTGTTGAGTTAACATTGAGTTACCTAAACAAGTCAGTGTTTTACACATTCTTAGACTATACAATAACAAACAAAATTATGATAATGTGTTTTAAATGCCTTATCTTCAAATTAATTATGACAAATAATACATTTTAAACATGAAACATCATTCTTATTATATTTGTAACTTTTAAAGTCAATATATGCATATATACTCACATACATAAGAATGTAATCTGCTATTTTGATTAAAATCTATTGTTGCTTAAATGTATAAATAAATATATTGTTGTTTTATTAAAAGCAAAATCATATATGCATCTTCCTTTTAAATTTATAAATAACTTTAATTTTGATGAATAAATGAAAACAAACTGCAAATTGTTTTATATTTTAAAATGTTTATAGTAGACCAAAACCAGACAAAATATTCTAAATCTCATCAAAGACAATGCATTCATAAAAAAAGTTATTGATTTAAAATTAGATATGGTAAAATGAAATTAAAGAAGACATCAATTTTCAATTTTAATAATTATTAACCCTATATAAAATAAATAAATGACCAAAAAATTTTTTTTATAAATAAACATATCAAATGCAATAACTGATCAAATGATCCATAACATTGGATGCCAAAATTGCATTTGTATAAAATATAATCAACTATTATTAAATAAATGGCCCAACAATTTCAGAGGCCAAAATTGTAACAATATCAAGTTATATAAAATTAAATAAATGATTTTTTCAAGTCCCAATTGGGATGCAAAATTGTACCAGTATAAAGCAATCAACTATATAAATAGTTATGACAATAATATAAAGTGACTGCTTCTCTATTTTGACCATGTATGAGAACACCAAATTGTACTAACATAATATATTTAAGCTGTAATTATCTATAGTAAGATCAACCCTTTCCTCTCCATGTATGTTTTATTAATCTAAGTGTCATCCATTGACATTACAAAAAAATTTCTCTAACTGAAACATGATCACTATTAACCATTTTTTACTGAAGTGGATGTTTGGTTGTTTTTTCTTTTTGCTATTGCAGCATTGATCTTTTTAATTTTTATTTTCAACTCTTCAGATATTGAAATCTATTTTATAAATTCCACTACACATTCATAATTAACTTGAATTTCTAAATTTTTCATTTCTTCTATATTATGGAATTTATCATCTAGATTTTGCATTTCTTTAAAAATATTTTCATTTTTCAACAATATTTCATTCATATCTTTCAGCTTTTTATTAATGCTTTGTTGATCGTCTTCAATCTTTTCTTCATTCTATTGTATTTTTTCCAAACCCAGAAGCTTCATACTAAGCTTTATAGATTTTCTTTAAATTGTACTTTCTCTTAAGCATTCTATTTTTTTTTCTTGCTCTATTGTATTTTACTTTATCTCTGCATATACTTCTTTTACTCTTTTCTCACTCTGTGATAAGTCCCCATCTAATTCTTTTATAGTCTCTTTTCTTCTGGTTCTTCCAGTGTATCCTATTTTATTTCTAAGTCTTTCTAACATTTTATTTTGATTTTCAAACATTATGGCATCCTTTTATTTTGATTTTTAAGTTTTTAATATTTTTGTTTTTTTATTTTCAAACATTTTCATCATGATTGTCATGATATTGTTGTTTCTTTCTCTGAGACTTCTGCTTGTCCTTTTTTTATTCTCATTGGGAATATTTTCTATTTTTTCTGAAACCTGCATGTTTGCTCTTGATCTTATAATCATAGAGCTGTTTATAATATTTATCTACATTATTTCCTCATTAATAATATTATTTCATTAATAACTATTTTCTATTTCACTTATTATTTATTTATTTAATTTGTATACTTGTTTGTCCTTCTACTCCATAATTCTATCTTTTATATTATCCTCCTGATTATTTCTTTACCTATCATTGCTGTTTTGCAACTACCCCTATCTATATTTTTTTCACCAGTTGCGTACTTATGTGTACATCTAATTTTTAACTTTATTCATACTTATATTTAACATTATTTAAAATCAACTATTATTCTGCCAAAATCAACCCTAGTTATTATTTTAACTCTGTTCTCATATTTTTCACCAAATTATTATTCATTAATTTTTTTTTCAATATTAGATAGCCACATTGGGAGACAAATATAAAACTACAGGAAAAAGGAGTTTGAACCAGTTGTACATGGTCAGTCAAATATAACAATTTCATTTATATTCAAGATAACAAATGACAAGAGGAAAATGTAATTTAATACTATTTACTTTATAAAATTTTTCTAATATCAGACCAGGTACTAATTTTATGTTAATATCATAGACCACAGCTACATTTCAACTATTACCCACACTTATTTAACTAATAGACAAATCCTCCATGAACATATACATTTATGTTAGATTCATATCTAGGCATCATCTTGAATAACAGAAATAATCATGGAAGCAGTGTGAATTCCCTTCAGCATTACTGTTGCCTAACCATGATTAGCTCTGTTGAATAAGAATCCTATCTCATTGACTATCATAGTCTAATCCTGTCAAAATAAATGTTATATAAACAACCTATTTAATATATGGTGAAAGTGTTTGCTAATCTGAATTATGAGACATTAAGAGAAAAGAGATTGAACCAGATTATCAAATAACAAAAACAAACATTTTTTAGACAGTAATAAAATTCACTACTTTATTATAACTCTCTACAAACTTTTTAAACATAAAGTTTGGTTAACCTATTTACTTATTAATATTAATAATAAAAATCAATAATTAAAAAAAAACCTATTACAACAACTATTTGAACTTAAATTGCAAAACAGGCATGGAATTAAAATTCTTTTGTGATCACATCTTTGAATATCTTTTTAATTAGCTCAACATTTTTCAGTTGTCTTTTAGTTTGTTTGTTTTTTCATTTTGTTAAATTTGCAATCATATTGTTTATTCCTGGAGATTTAGTTTTCTTTTTACTATCTTTTATCTTGCCTCTTACTGATGTAAATTTAGATCAGGATCCATCTGATAGCTATATCCCCACATGTATGACACTTTTCTCAATAAGAAAATGCTTCCATTTGATAGATTTTTGGAAAACAAAACATATAGCACAGAGAAAAAATATCTTTGCAATGGCAGATTAAATTAGGTCTTACATTTCAGATTCTTGGTGAATTCTCTCCAGATAACTAACTGTGACTTCAACATAACATACACATGGGTGAGTTAACAATGCATCTCCAGTAAAATTTTGCAAGCCTATTGACTTTAATAAAACCATCATCAGCCAGCAGTCACAACAAATGTATTTCAGAGTCTATAAATCTGAATGAAGGAAAACAGAAATAAAATATTTAATGATCTTTTTATGATAAAAACTTGACCATTGTCTAAGGTATATCTGTGCCTACTTAACTTTTCTCATTTTTAAAATTTTCATTAGTTTAATCAAAGCATGTAAACTGCCTAATCTGATTAAATTTCAAATTTATAACCATATAATCTGATTAGTTTTCTTTAAATAACTATTTTGTACAAAATTTTTGCTTACTGCTTTAATTCTTTTCAAATAATTGTAAACTATTTCATAAAAACTAACTAAACAAAAGTTAATTAAATTTTTTTAAAAAAAAAAAAGAATTATTTGACCCAAGAAAAAATATAACGAACCATTGTTTCAATTGCTTTTAAAAAAATATTTTCTCTTGGTTTTTTTTTTATCTTTATGAATAAAATCTTTCTTACTAAAAAAAAAAATAGTAGAGTTTAAATGTTTATCTCCTTAATTAAACTTGAAAAAAAATTTTTTTTCTCAACTTAGTTTGTCTAACCCTTCCCACCCACCCCCCCTTATTTTAAAATTGCCTCTTAAAAAATTATTAATTCTCTTTTTTGTTGTTGTTGTTTTTAAAAAGAAATTATTGTTTTAAATTAATTGCATTTAGACACTCATTTTATTTTATACATGTAGAGCATGCTATACAATACATAAAGGTGTTTTATGAGTGGATATTTAAAACTCAAGAAATAGCGTAATTAGATAAAATAAATGAGTTACCGGATTTATATGTACATATTTACAACTCAAGAAATAGCATAATTAGATATAAAATAAATGATAAGCATTACCAGATTGGAAAGTGATAAATTAAAAAATAAAGAGCAATTATAATTAGTTATATTCTAGAACATTCCACATTCCGTGGAAATTTATAAAAACTCGAAGGTAAGGAAAATCAAGGTCTTTTTACATACTATACCGGTCAAGTTTGTATAGTCAGTTAACAAGACTGGAAGACTAAGTAAGTACCTTCAACCAGCCAATGCAGAGTTACCCCTGCTCCTAGGTTTAAACCCCTTCCTGAGTTTTCTAGCCTCAACCACATAACCAACATTCTTGATGACACACAAATTAACCTTTTAGTATACCACAACTTAGATCAGGGATCGAACATGGGTTTCTATCTCATGGTTTTGCATGGCTCTCCACTTACAACTCAACGCCACTCTTAGATTTAACTCCACTATTAATTCTCATAAGTTTATAAATATTGGTCTATATTAGGTTACATAACAATTATTACAGATATATATATAAAATGATGTGTGCCTATAAAATTTGAGACAGGACAACTAGCAATTTACATTAAAGGTTATGATTTTATTTACATTAAATAATTTATGTGATTAACTATTAATATTTGATGGCAGTGGTTTTTTGGTTATTATGTGGGTAAGAGTGGTGACAGTTACATATGTAGACAATGCCTTATTAAAGATTCAATGTTACAGTTTTCCAGTTCATTCTAACTAGATTTACTTGCATATATTTTTGAGTGACTTGTGAGTAGGTTTAAACCTAGGTGGCTGGAGATAACTAACTTGGGTTTAAGATAGCTAATTAGGAATGTATTAGGATAGTTGTACCATCAGTAATCTCCGATACCAATGCATTATCACAAATTCTAGATCTGTTTATGTTCTGAGGCAGTGATTCTAATTGGAATTGATGTACTAGGTTGCAGAGATGTATCTGCTTCTAACCATAGATACATCTAGTTCTGGAGAGAAATGATAGAGCCTAGAAAGTGCTAAAATCCAGGATTTGGGGTCATAGGAATTCACATGATCACCATCTCTATACTAGCACATAATTTGTTGTAAACAAAGGCAAAACTCCCCGTATAGTAGTGCCACCCTGTGCCAAACAGAGTAATAAATGGATGCCAGAAGGCTTGTGCATAAAATCCCTATCTAGTGCATACTCATCCAATATCCCCAGACTAGTTTCTGGCTTGTGGCCATCATCAGTGAGGAGCCTTGGATCTGAGAGCACTGCACCTAGATCTTAGGATCTAATGCAACCCTCCAGCAGCCACCTTTTAACTCTACTTTACTACAAAACTATGAGAATGAAATTGAAAACATTGTTAATATCTGCAATCTAAGCTCAATAGCTTATATAGTCATATGGGTCTGACCTCAATTCAGCACCCATACATTTTGGTGTCTTTGGCTCTTAAACAACCATAGCCACCACTATCCTATTAGGCAGGATTGGTATTAAACCATCAAACATCACATGATCACTATCTCTATACTAGCACATAATTTGTTGTAAACAAAGGCAAAACTCCCCATACAGTAGTGCCACCCTGTGCCAAACAGAGTAATCAATGGATGCCAGAAGGCTTGTGCATAAAATCCCTATCTAGTGCATACTCATCCAATATCCCCTGACTAGTTTCTGGCTTGTGGCCATCATCAGTGAGGAGCCTTGCATCTGAGAGCACTGCACCTAGATCTTAGGATCTAATGCAACCCTCCAGCAGCCACCTTTTAACTCTACTTTACTACAAAACTATGAGAATGAAATTGAAAACATTGTTAATATCTTCAATCTAAGCTCAATAGCTTATATAGTCATATGGGTCTGAACTCAATTCAGCACTCATACATTTTGGTGTCTTTGGCTCTTAAACAACCATAGCCACCACTATCCTATTAGGCAGGATTGGTATTAAACCATCAAACATCACATGATCACCATCTCTATACTAGCACATAATTTGTTGTAAACAAAGGCAAAACTCCCCATATGGTTGTGCCACCCTGTGCCAATCATGCCTAATAGGATAGTGGTGGCTATGGTTGTTTAAGAGCCAAAGACACCAAAATATATGGGTGCTGAATTGAGTTCAGACCCATATGACTATATAAGCTATTGAGCTTAGATTGAAGATATTAACAATGTTTTCAATTTCATTCTCAATAGTTTTATAGTAAAGTAGAAGGGTGGCTTCTGGAGGGTTGCATTAGATCCTAAGATCTAGGTGCAGTGCTCTCAGATCCAAGGCTCCTCAATGATGATGGCCACAAGCCAGAATCTAGTCTGGGGATATTAGATGAGTAGGCACTAGATAGGGATTTTATGCACAAGCCTTCTGGCATCCATTGATTACTCTGTTTGGCACAGGGTGGCACTACTGTATGGGGAGTTTTACCTTTGTCATAGGAATTCTCCAGTACCTGCAGGACCCAGACAGAGTTACATCCGAAGATCAAGCTCCCAAGCACCTGGCTGACGGTCTGCCCTTATGCCATTTGACTGAAGATGTGAAAGAGAACTATGCATTATAAATGTATAAATTTAATTAAACCTTAGTCTTGGGATTATCATCTAGCAACATATATATATATTATGCCTTCTCACTACGTTGTGTAACTACGTACACCTTGAGCCCACCACATTACGCCACAATCTACCCTTTCACCTTATGTGTAATTACGTGTATATGTGTACTCCACTTCCCCAAAATAAATATAACTTAGTGAAAATTGCCTCACCGGATTCTAGCTCTAATAATTAATGAGATATTCAACTAAATGCTTTACTAGCTCAGGTTTCTTAAAGTTAACTTAGGTTCTGTTTTAGACTAACTCAAATAACTATTCTATAATTCATGAGATTAGAAGTGGAAATAAGGGTGACTAAGTAGATTACTTTGAGATAATATCCCATAGGATACCACCTCAATGGCATAAGAACACTATCTCCCTTATACTACTATTACATATAATAACTACATAGTATTCTTATGACTTCTGCAACTTCTAATCACTAAGACTCATTTAACAATTAAAGTATTAATCTTTTATCTATAATAACAATAATAGTAATTATCTAGCTCAAATGAAATAATCTCAGGTTCTTAAATTTATTCAAGGTTAAATTAAAATAAAGTAGCAAAATATGATAAGGGATTTTGTGTCATAATTTACTACTCTGAAATTAGATTAATAATAAAACAATAATAATAATAATAATCACAATCTTCATTGTTTAATCTAACTAGTACAGCTTTTCTTTTATCGCAAATTTATAACCGTAATAAATTAGTTAATAATTCAATATCCTCCCTTTTTTTTATCTTTACGTAATAAAATAAATTAGTAAGTGGCAGTGTTTAGATAATCTGATAAATGAAGCAAGTGGCAACTAATAGCATATAATTTAGCAAAATATTATGACAATGGATTTATGACCAATAATGCAATGCAATTTTATAATTATTCAATTACAAAAAACATCAATAAATATTTAAGATCAAATATACTTCTCTATTTATATTTTGTGCAAAACAATTATATACTTAGTTTAATGATGGTAAACATATCCTGTGAATTCATGCAATGATGTAGAGAAAACAAAACTCAGACACAAGTTTTAATAAACAAATTTTAGAATTTTATTAACAACAATCAAAATTAAGATAAAACAAACAAATCTATTTACATTTATTTACAAGGGATATCCTCCTTTCTTTTAACACTACAATAGTTGAATTATACTTTTTTAGATTTCTTTTATAGTTAATTTAAATTATTATACCTTTTATAAGTTATTTATTTATTTCTCATTAGGTTTATTATATTACTTATTTTAACTATTTTATGGGTAATACTATTCTTTACCTTCTAATATTAAAGTTACCGTATTATAAATTATATATGTGGATAAACATCATTTATAAACATTATAAATTTACAATCAATATGGTTTTTCCTCTTAAAAAAATTACATTTTCTTGTAACTCTATATAAGTCACTCTGCATATTGTTCAAATATTATTACTACTTATAATGTTTGTTCTCTAATGCTCGTAAACTCTAATACATTCATTCCATAAGCCATACTCATGTATAATGCCATAACATGAGTTTAATTATCTCCTGTTTCAGTTTCACATGTATTATAATTATCGAATGTTATTATATTCTTTAAATATGCAATACTTATATTTTTAAATATAATCAAACAATAAGAAAACGTTAAATCATTTTTAATATTTTTGTATATTTCTCTTTGGATATATTTTTATAAAATTATAGTTCATTTCTTAAAAATTAAAATAATTCTCTGACTCCTTCCTTTCTTAGGATATCTGCATCTCTCTTTCAATAATCATAATCTACTCTTTGTTAATACTTAACTATTCTTATTTCAAATAACAGCATGACATACATTCTAAAAAATATCTATTGTTTCTTTTCAATAGACTTATCAAATAACGATGTAGTTGCAAGAAATACAGATAGAGATAGCGAAAGATGTATAGGATATTGGGAAGATAGATAGATAACTTATCAAAACATATGCTTCAAAATGTATGGAACAGTGTGAATAGGTCCGACATTCATTGTCTAATAACCTAGGCGATAAGCGTGATGTGGCAGCTATTTATTCAGCTTTACCAAACATCTAATAAGATTCACAAGAAAGATAAAAATACCACTGTCCATGACAACATGTGTAACAGTCGTAGGGCTTTGTTAACTACGCTGATTACCATCTAAAACTACTTATTATTTCATTCCCTGTAGCATCCTAGTTTTTTAATACATCCTCTTGGTTTCTGAATCTCCACGTACTACCAAGTCACTACCCAAACTATCTCTCAAGATTTTTACTGTATCCAACATCGATAAAACTAACTACCTTTTAAAACAATAAACAAAATTCACTAATATAAAAACATTTCCCTATTCCATAAGAACAATTTGTCTTGCTTTATTCCACTGTAGGTTCGACATCTACATTTTGTTAAAATACCACTTAACTATCCTAATCGGAAAAATTAACAGAAAATATGACATAACCATCGGTTATATTGAACTATATTAATAACACATAAAATGATTATCGTATGCATATTTTTAAAAAATCTAATTACATCTCAAAGTGTTTTAGAGTGTTGGTTTTCAAAATGCATTTTACAATAACTATAACAATAAAACTTTTGCATTACATTCATTCGATTCACAGCTGATCTAAATAAATAAAACATACATTATATCATTAATAACTATAAAATGTACCAAAATAATCTTTACCTTCCTATTAGAGTTCGTAGTAGGTTTCTTTCTCCTCGAGCATCGCAAACATACAAAATTTCCACACACATACAATTTTATTTGAACATTCAAAATCACAACATATTATTTTATATAATGTTATATTGCAAATTAATGTATTTGTTTCCCTATCGCTATCTAAAACTTAATGTTTAACTTAGATTAATAAAGAAATTAATTTAAATCATAATCACATATTTTTCTGGTGGTAAATCTTGGTTAATCCCATAATATTTATTATTTCTTCTTTTGTCCGAATGTTCTCCTTTCTGATTATTAAAGTTTTAAATAAATTAGTTCATTTAGTAAACTGTTTAGACGATCTTTAATTTCAATGTTTAATTCAAAATTATTAAAAACATTTTATTTAGTTATCCCACGAAGTTTTTAATGTTCGGGCGAATATTACCTCGGCGCGTTGATGCATCTTTATTTCTAGCAGAACTACAATTATCTAATAATTACAGTACCAATTGCGTTTTTCCATGGATCCAATATTTTATATTTATTTCTCTGTAAAATATTTTTTTCTTCTTTAGGCAAGTATTTTCCTTGGTAATTTCACTTTCATTCATTATTAATTTATATACAACATTTTCGATCTTTAACTATTTCTAGAGTATTTGCTCAGGTCATCTTAAAGAAAGCAATTCATAAAAATTCTTTTTGTCCATTTATTCTTATACAAATAATATTTATTTTTATTTTTCATTATATTCATTAACTTTGTGCACAATGTCCTTTCATTAATTTTATACGCACGAAAGCAGTTTTCATAGTAATACGCTATACAAACTATATCAACGAACGACATTAATATTTTTTGAATATTATAAAATTTATAACTTGGTTTTCAGAATCCATCCATTTTTTATTGAAAATTCAGATTATATTTTGATAGAATCCACTGGCAGGTTACTGTGGAGTTAGTGAAACATTATTATGAGAACTTTTTCAAAAATTTATTCTTAGATTCTCTTCGGAAGATTTTAAATTGTAATTTAGTTTCTTTCAAAGATATTTATTAAAGTTATAATAAAATTGACTAATAAATTGAAGAAAGAAAGAAATTTTAAAGAGCTTAAAATTTTACCTCTGCTCTGGAGTCAACACATTTTTGTTCTCCTCGTTTATACAATTAATTGGCGTGATTTTTGTTGTCTGCCAAGATCTATCTTTTTATTGGTCACTCCCTACTTTGGTTTGTAAACAATTTCTAAAGTTTTAAAATCGTGACGTAATAGACTTAAATATTAACCTATTATTATTTTTAAATTAATTATTATCTATTACAATTTAATTACTTTTAAAATAATTTTGAAACAATAATTAATAAAGATGTATAATCTTATTTTTTATTATAATGTGTGACAATTCCATCCAGTTCTATAATATACTATTTAAATATTTTAATTATTAGTATTAATTTAAACTAGTGCTTATACATAGAATATTCCAGACAGTCATGTAGACATTTCCGGTGTTTAGTCTATTTTTATCTGTCTTAATAAATTTGCTACTTATATTATTTAAAATGATTATATAAAATTTTGAAAAATAATTTAGAAAAATATAGGACTAGATGCAATCCTCACCATCACAATACTTATTATTAAATATATTACATTAACCCTTTATTGCCTAACCATAGTTTATAATTTTAAATACTATATAATATTAATTTTAAAATTTTTTAGTAATTGACCATTTATAACCATCATTGACCTATAGAAAAGGGCACAATATATATATATTGTAACCCTCTCCCAATATCTCACCTGCCTTTTCTAACAACAAATACCTGGGGGCACCAATTCTATTGATCATAAAATAAACTACTAATCTGATCTCACTTTAAAATCATTAATGAGGCTCTTAAAATGCCCTTCTATCTTAGCTTAGCTCAGTTGGGGCTTCAGAAGTCTATAGCGTGTAAAATGTATATTAGACATGGGAGGAAACATTATGATTAATAGGAACAAAGAATCTATTAGTTCTGAAATAAGTAAATTATTGGAATTGGTAAAGTTCTACCATTTAAATTGACAAGTTATAGTCTATACCTCACCTCCTCCCATCATCCACATGCACTGAACAACCTCTACTGTATGATAAAATTAAATTAGTAAAGTAAAAATGTAATGTTTATTAACTATACTGTATAGCAAGTTGGAACTAAATATAAAATAAAACATAACATTACTTAATTTTTAATGGTACAGTAATTTAAACTTAGTAACTGAATTAATGTCTAATCTAAATTAATAAGTGAATATCTCAGGGGATTAATTTATTGCATGGCTTAATTTTAAATCTATATTTTCCAACAATTACTAATTACTATTATAAGTGTAATAATACAAATGAAGCAATATCCTAAAAAAATAATGGTAGTTAGATAATGAAAGAAATAGGGCGCATTTTGATTTCAATTCATCATCTAAATAATAAAATTTTCAGAGAATCATTAAATAATCAAACATTTCATACAGTGCCTGGATCAAGGAAAGCAACATCACCAGATCTGAACATGTTCATCATTAAATTATGGAATAGTGCAATCATATCATATTAGATATGTAAATATGTGTGCATGTGTGGAAATATGGAATACGAATGCATGTCAAAGAAGAATTCTGAACACAACTTTAAATAAATAAAAACATTTATTTACAAGATAATTTTGACAAACATTTGGTTTTATAATTTACGTATATACATGTTTCGGATGTTTCTAACATAAGAGCAAACAACATAAAGATAACTTTCTATATTTTATTTTAACATATGCCCACTATCAGTGCATTCTGATGGACTTATTAAAAAAACATTATAATCCCAGTACTAAAATATTAACACAAAACTAAACTTCCTGATATTTTACTTGCAGAATTTGCTCAAGCTATCAGTCGTTTTCTGATAAACATATGACACAGAAAAATTATAATACTACGCTAAGATAATTAAATATAAAATTATTCTATATTTGGTATTTTATTTTCAATACACTCAAGCTATCCATCACTTCTGATATGCTCATGAAAAATGATACTCTATTAAACACTGGCATTAAATTTATAATAAAAACTAAAGTTCTTGGCATTTTACTTCAAATTCCCATCAAATAAAATGAGAAGGGTTTAGTTACACATTAATGATGGATTTCTCCATACCTTCCAAATTAATAATTTATGCATGTGTCTGAATTATGCTATCTGTCATAAAATACTTAATATAACTAAATCCAATCAGTTTACTTATGAAATTGGGATAAATATCATAATACGGATGATGATCATGGCCAACCAAGCTTTAATACTAATTCTGCTTCAGCTGTTCTGTGAGAAAAAATCAATTCTACCTTTATTTTTATTTTTTATCAGCAAATTATCTCACTCTTGGCTATGAATAAATGATGGAAAACATTCCATAGAGCACATGAGGGATAAAAGACTTTCATAACTCTAATCATTTAAATAACAATACACAGCAGCTCCCAAGGTTAACTTCTGAGACTTAAAACAAACTGGTATGGACATGGTCTCATCACCAAAATAAGGGAAATATACTACTTGGCTTCTCATACTATAATTCATAAAATACGACTACTTAATCTGGAGGATATAATCTACTCCTAACAAATACTTCAACAAGCTAAGGGAAAGCTTTCTCAATCTCAGACAATATACTATATAACATAAATAACTTCATTCTGCATAGCCACTAAATACATTTCAATCTAAGCATAATAAAGAAATAATAAATTCACACTTAAATAGATCTCTAATCTTTTTACTTCTCTTGGCACATTTTCATTGTTTGAAACTGATGGGCATTCAATTATTTTTACCTTCAATTTAAACATTATTATAGCTGGATTCAATAATAGACACGTATATATAAGCATAATAATACACAAACAATTTCAAATCCTAGTAGATAAAGAACTGTAATGATATCAATTAATAAACTGTAAAGGTAATAATAAGTAAATCTCTCATTTCTGACAAGTATAATATTTTAACTTGGAAATATACTAATTATTATTAAATAAGCAAGACAAAATAATTTCTAGCAAGCAAAGACAAAATAATTTTTTTTAGTGCATTTTGCATTAGCACAAAATTGAACTAAAAGTTTGGTTTAGGATAAACAACAAATCTTTAAATTCTGAGTTAAATAATTATTATGAGATAAAATTTATAACTTCTTGAAAACACAGTGATAAACAATAAATTGTATATAATGAGCTCTTTTCAAAAACAAGCTGTTCATCCCTTAACAGCGAATGGATATTTCTATTGCTGACATGTGCATATAAAAATACAAGCACACAATAAAACTAATAAAATAATACTAATTACCTAGTATAATATTTTTCCATATTATACTTTGTGAGACATTCTTGGTGAGAAACAAAAATAATAATAATAATAAAATCATAATACAATTTTTTTTAAATCTATCTAGCTATTAAATGCTAACAAAATAATAATCATTGAAGCTTTTCTTTTTTTGGTTGAAACGAAAGTTATTTCTAGACTGTAAATGACATCTCTTGGTCATGTACTAAATAATGATACTAATTGGTATACATATAAATATTAATAAACACACAAAAAATTCCTGCAGGGAGATAATATTAATTTGGATCCAATTTAGCAGCATTCAGAGTTTTAGCAATAGCTAATGAAACCACTGGCAATATTACATATGAAAATTCTTCATTATAGCAATAAACATTTATTAGGCATAAGTAGAGCAATAATTTATTATTTAATTCATTAGATATATCTAAGCCTTCGTTCTGAATTTTCAAAGGCCATTCATCAAGCAAGTCACGACTAAGTTTATAGAATCATTTAAATTCACATAAGTCTGTTGATAACATTTTTTTAAAAAAAAATTAAATGCAAATGAGAATAATAAAATGAAAGAAATTTGCCTCCAATTTTTATACTCTTCTATCCATTTATTCATCAGAATATTTAGAGATAAGTTAATAAATAATCCATTAAACTATACGTTACGCATTTGTTCCTTATTTTAGATACAAATGGTTAGGTGAATGTATTAACAATAATAATAAAGCAGGTTAGAATAAATTATCCACACACATCTTTCTGTTTAAACTTCATTCCTTTATAGTTAGCAAAAAATACTAATAAAGAGTCTCTGACATGTCCAATGAACAAGTTCAACAAAAATTTCCCAAAATAAAATTCATCCATTCCAATTACTTCTTTAATATTAGAATTAAGATTTAAATAAAATAGTTTTGAAATATAAACATGCATTTCCATTACTTCTTTAATATTAGAAATTAAACTTAAATGGTTTATAATATAGGCACACATATGCATTTCAAATGATGACTTTAGAATTTAAACTAGTTAATTAAAAAGTAAGGGATGTACCTTGTTACTGTCATTTTACGTTTTCATGTTCCAGAAAATTAATAATGATTTTTCACTTTCAAACATGGGTCATGAAAGAATCAGCTTGTAAAACAAAATTGTACTAATAAAAACTTTTATTGGGAGAGAAATGAGGAAATCAGAAAGCAATGTGAAGTTCAGTGAAGTTAAATAAATTCCCCCTTTTGTAAAAAGGTTTTTCCTTTTTTATATATCCCAGACCATTACCCAAGCATCTGTTCTTCCAATAATCCAAGGTTATTTGAAAGTTCAAAGGTCTCTAGAAATAAATTGCTCCACCCATTGGACTTAAATTTAATTAGCAAAAAAAATATGCAAGAAACTTTTTTGTCTTGAAAAAGAACGAAAAAAAATCATTTTGTCTTTTAAAAAAAAAATTAAACTGAACTAATAATAAAATGTTCTGTATTTCCAAAGTAACAAAATAAAACTAATGATAATTATTTTAGCAAATAAAATATTTAATAGTATAATTGTTGTTTAACAATCCACTGGTCAAGTGATCCATTAATTCACTTGAAATGTATCTAAGCTGGTTATTCAAGCTATTGGTTGTGAAAGTAAATATTTTGCTGTAAGACATGATATTTGGTGGTTTAATGAAATATATGAATAGAAAATGAAGTTGAAGGATGACACAAGCATACATGAACATTCACAAATACTATGTCACAAGTACTAAACTGATCTGACTGAAATGAGAGTTTCTATGATGATGAGTCAAACATATTGTACTGTTTACACTATGGATTAAAATATTACTAATAAACCAGAGAATTATCTAAACAAATATCAATACTGTTCTGCTGACAAATAAAACAAACTTGGATCAACTTAAACTAAACTGAGAACTTCTGTGACAAGCCCCCCCCCTTCCTATCATTAATTGCTCACTAAAGAAAAATATTATATCTCAAAACCTTCAAATTATATCTATAAGTGCTTTTAAACATATTTTTAGGTCATTAATAAAAAAAAATTTAATTTGAGGTTATTTCTTTTTTTTTTAGTAAAACGCTATAAGCTGTTATTGAAACAGTGCTACATAATTACAATCAATATTTCTGGTGCCAGTCCAGAAGGTTACAATATATAGAAAATTATATGGACTTAATTGGGTTTGTATGTTATTAAACAATTGTCTTAAATACTAAAATACACATTCCAGCCAACTATGACTAAATATGATCTATATATTAACCCACACACAAGTATCATTAATTTTATAGTGGTAAGATTCATTAACTTTAATTTACTAAGGGCTATATATTCAGAATGGGTGGACAATTAGTTTAGGCTGTGTTTAATTTCAGCGGCAATCCTTTCTATGGATACATATACTTTTTCAGTTTTAACAATGTTTATTGATGGTAGTGTTTACACATATATATTTGCTTTGATACTAATCTTTAATAATAATAACATATTCAAAATACCTGGATTACAAATAAACTACTTTGTTATTACCATCATTACTTTTTATGAGTGTTTATCCTCCGTATGACTGACTCTAGAGGTTATTTACAATCTTATTATTGGGAAATTTATCACTTCAGAGGCCGCTCAGTTATATATATATAAGTTTAAGGCACTTTCACATAAATAATTATTTATTTTATATACTATAAAATATCTGCTCACCATCTTTTTACATGATTATATATTATGCAGATTAGCATAATTAATCCTTGTTACAATGGAGAGTCGAGAGCACAACTCTGAATAATAATCGTATTTTTTTTAATCTTTTTTTTTCTTTAAATTTCTTGCTTAATAGTAATTTTTGGCATCTTCTTGACTCAGCCCATCCCAAGAGAGTTGGAGAATCAAGAAGAAGCATAAACAATATTTATAATTTAAATTTTGATTCTCTCCATCTTTCAAGGTAAAGAGTTAACGCAAATAATAACTAAATGTTTAATATTAAATTTAACAACTAAACCAGCAAACTGGATTTATAATTGTAATAAAGAAAATATATATATATAGATTATATAGGTTAAGATCAAGTAATATTGTCTTAATTAGGTTAAGTTACAGTTATTCATTAAACAAATATAACTTTTACTGGCATTCTGGAGAGCTTCTCTCGAGGTTGATGAGTGACTTCAGCACTTGATGCAGCATAAGGTGGGCAATGAGGACAATTTTTTTTTACATTCTTTTGCTTGTGGAACAGCTTGGGATGCCCACCTCTCCACTATGATGACCCAGAGAATCTGACACTGATCTACTCATGCATTTTAGTAGGTACTGTGCACATTGTTTTTATATTGAGTTAATGTGAAATGAAAGCTCTTTCTTCTCGAGTTAATATGCTCTACTCCAAGGTATCACTAATACTTCAATGAACAGTTCTCTCTTGAAATTTTAATAGAATAGCAAATTTTATTAATTAATAATAATCATAATACCAAACAATGCATCTCTCTTCTTATATACTTGTGCTTTTTGCCTGTGGTGGTTTTTTAAAATGGATGGTAGATTTAGATTTAAGTGCCTTCCATTAGCGTATACATTTTTACATACTTCCCTGTTGCCAATTTGATTTCTTGTACATTGCTTCTTATTCCTTCTCAACAATGTACTTACCATGTACAGGATGTGCATGTGTCAAACTGCAACTATTCTGATTATGCCAGGGGGATACAGCACTTTTTTTAATGTATTACGACCACTCTCCCATTGTTTATCCCTTTTAATATTTCTCTGCTTTTAGTAATTTTACTAACATTTCAATTTAGCCAAATTTTAGCATGAAAATTATTTTCTTTTTACTTAAGATTGTTTGGCCTTATTAAAGACTAAACTTATAACAATTTCTATCCCACAATTGCACACGCACATGTGCTTATTTCTAATGTATGTGGGTTTATTTATTAAATAAATCATTTATACACTGGGAGATAGGTTTAAACTTAACTAACTTGAAACAAGCATATCTACTGGTAGACATGCACCGCCTCAATACACTCGCATTATGAGAATTGCTCATGTTAGAGAAGATAATTGTAACTGAGGGTAATGAGGACTATGGAGTAACTCAACGAACTCCACCACTGAAAGAACCAAAATGGATCTAGGGACTATACAGGCCACATCAGCCTTATTATAATTTATGTATGCCTCATTGGCATTCGCAAGTAATATGTATAAACTAAATATATTAAGCTTATTAGTAAATCTTTAATATTAGTAACTTGTGCCTATTAAAGTCAGTATTTAGTCATAAAACTTTGTTTGCTAATTGCTTTTATTTCTGTTGTTCTGACCACCATACTTTGATTGTAGTATTCATAGTGGCTGTACACAGCAGAAGTTGGCACAGTCTTGACAGAATAGAAATTAACTTGTAATTTTATATCGTAATATAATTTATTGTGTAGTCAGGAATTGTGAGGGGAATTTTTTTTTTACTTACTAGTTTTTCAGATTAAGAGTTAAGATGATGACTGCTGTGCCACAAATGACAATAAACCAGTTTAATGTTTATAGTCCTGTTTGCTTAGCCAATTTATCTCAAACAGATTGAGAAACTTTTTTTATTAATGGAACTATCAGTGGCCCCATTAAAATTGTTATATTGTTATGTTGTGCTGAGAAACAGATGAGAGAAAGCACAAATAGGTTATGTAATTATGAAGAAACAAAGAAATTGGCATACAAAATAGTTGAAATACTAAATAATTATTTTAGTCCAAAGCCCTCTAAGCATGTAGCTTGGCTACATTTTAGAAATATATGGCAAAATAAAGGGGAAAGTATTTGAGACTATGATCAATCATTTAGAGAACTAGCTAAGAGTTGTAGTTATGGTGATGCATTAGAAGATGCTCTACTGGAACATTTACATTGGGGAATGGTGACATATATAGGCTAAGGTAGACTTATCATACGACAAAACAGGATATCAGTTATATAAGATGCATTTAAAATTGTCTAATTTAAAAACTAAACACAATTAATATTGAGTAGTTTAGGCATTGTGTATCTCAATTGTGCAAAAGGTATTGACTAGTGTGTTAGTGTTGTTTTTTATATTAAATCCAATATTCTTTTTTAATATGTAACACACCTACTAATGTTTAAAAAATAAATAAGGAAGCAAAAAATTCCAGGATTAAAATTATTAACCATGTTAGCTGATGATGAAGTTTCTGTGAAACTAAAGGCTTTAGTTTTGAAATATTTTGTTTCACTTTTTATTTTTTAAGAATTAGCAATAATTTATATAAATAATCTTAGATTCATTTTCAAATATTAGAAAACACAATATTTTATTCTCAGTATTAAATTTTTAAGATACTTGTAAATGATATCATCATTGATAGCTATTAATCCATATAAATGAAGTTATGTAACTAAGCTTTCATTTATTCTCCATGTGCTTCTATATCATGCAAGAAGCAAGTGTAATAAAACTGATGGTAAGTAATGGCAGACTTCTTATTGTAATCAAGTATTATTACTTGTTCGTAGTATCTAAAAAAAATAATCAAATTGTTTTTATTGCTTGGAAGATTATGTAACATTTGAAGACCAGAAATTAAGAATTGGGCTATGATTTGTAGACTTTTAGTTCTCAGTTCTCATGTTTGCTATTCTACCACTGCACTAAACCATGCAAATTATCATAATATCTTAGTGTTCAGTTACTTCAATTGGTTTTCAAACAGAGAACTTTACACATTCCATAACAATAATATATTTTGATACTAACATAATGACTTATCATTGTTTTAGAATTGAATAAAAAAAGATAGTATTACAATGATGAAAGCCATTAATAAGTAGGGCAAGAAGACTTACAAAAGTTATAATATAAATATATAAATTTATTAAGTGCTAGTAGATATCTAATAAGAATGTACAAAGCTAAAACCTTCTACAGAAGCACCTTAAAAATGCAATCATTATTACAACTGATTGGCTGTCACATAAGCATTTTTAAGGCACTTCTGTTGAAGGTTTTAGCCTTGTATATATGAACTTTAAGTAATAATAATACAAATGAATGTTTTTCTGTTCAGGTGTTCATAAGAGGTTTGAGCAGTGGACATGGTAATTGAAACTACCATCCATGGACTTTGAACTTCAGTCTGTCACATTACCATTGCATTTAACAATGCAGGCTTGTTTTAGAAAATATACTATTGCAAATATTGTTTAATGTTTCTGTTTAATGCAGTGGTCATGGATTCAAGAGCTAAAAATTTATGAACCAAAGGTTCAACTTACCATATTTGGTGATTGAAGATCATATGACCTATTATGCAATGAACTAATCAAATATTTTTTTTATTCTCTCTTTCCCTTTTAATTTATGAAAAAAAAAAAAAAAAGATTATTTATGAGAAAACTT
Organism: Epiperipatus broadwayi; assembly: GCA_028023455.1. Classification (NCBI taxonomy): domain Eukaryota; kingdom Metazoa; phylum Onychophora; class Udeonychophora; order Euonychophora; family Peripatidae; genus Epiperipatus; species Epiperipatus broadwayi. The sequence goes on from JAQFVV010006700.1 coordinate 397,816, forward strand.
TATTAAAGACTATCAAATATATATATACTCAATTAAAAGTTATCCTAGCATGCTTCTGTGGGCAAGGAACATACAGACATAATAATAATTTGAAGTGAATTTTGTCAATACATTTGCTAGACATATGTCCATTTAAATATGAACACGTAAAAAAAATTATTCATTTCAAAATCATTTCTAAGGAAAGATTTGGAAATATGCTTTGCTAAAAAAAGGTATTTAAATCACAGTTTGATTACTTGAGTTTTCTAAAAAAAACTTAAGAAAGTTTGAAAGACAATAATTGTCTTTCTTTAGAAAAGAAAAACAGTTTAGAATATTTTGATGAAAATAAATTTTTTGTCAGGAAAGAAAAACAGTTTAGAATATTTTGATGAAAATAATTTTTTTGTCACTCATCAGTTATCTAGATAAGTTGGTGATTAATAATATAGTAATTGTAAAATATGGCTCTTGTAAGAAGGGGAAGGGGGATATATATATCATGTTGGAAATAAGATATGTAATATAATAATATCATGTTAAAAATAAAAGTAATTTATATGTTGAAACAAGGATGAGGGGTTAACATTTATTTATTTTATTTCATTATTTTTGTTTTAATTCTTTTTAATTAGCATCACTCCTATGTAGGAATTATTAGAGAACAGTTTTGTGTTACAGGGATGGCGCCCCTACCTGTCATGATTTACTTAGAAAATTTTGAATTATTTCTAATTTTAATCATTCTTTTTTCAAGTAGATTGCTCATAGGCAATCTATCTAACCTTTCAAGGTTTATCAATATCTCCTTAACTAGAAAATAAAAAAAGATGAGAAAACGCCCAAACTCTCATCATCCAGCAATTAGCAAATCTAAGGAATAATGCATACTTCTTTACTATTCCTCTATAGGCAGTGTTGGTGAATCATTTACCCTGAAGCAGACTATTTAAAGACTGTTCTACTTTAACTTAACAATAATAATACATATTTTATTGGGGGGGGGGGAGAATGAAAGCATTTTTTAAAACATTCTTATAGTAATATATCACTTGTGTATTATCTAATGTTCCATTTAATGTAATTAAATTTTTTTCCATCTTAGTATAGTTTTATTAATGGAGATATTTTTAATTGGTATATCATTAAAACTATTGCATACATAAAATTTGTAATAAACTAATATATGTAACAATAAAAACATTAAAGTTTGTCAAATAAGGCTTCATAAGTAATTTAATGTTAAAATTGACTGCAATTTTTATTCTCCTTTGATACATGATTTTCACACATTACTTAAATAATTTTAAAAACTCTGCTTGATTGCTTTGGAGGTTATTCAAACACCTGAATTACTGTTAAGCACCATTGCTCTAATCAAGTTAATCAAAATGTTTTTTTTTTTTTAAAAAAAAAAAAAAACTTGAGTGAACCTTCAGCTCTCCAGTCTATCACTATCTATATGACATAAGGCTGAACATAATTAGAAAAAAAATTAATTGAAAAATATAGAATTAAGGAAACTCACTGAAACTTATTTCTTGTGCCAGATTTTTCAGTGTTTTACTTTCCAGAAATTTAAGATCATTGTGAATGTTTTTATACCAGTTGTGTTACTTGGTCAATTACTATGATAATGATGGAACAATTTTTATTTTGTCGTGTGAAAGTCGTGAGTTCGAATCTCACATGTATTACATATATAAATGCAGGTTTAAGCCTGTACAATGTATTTAAATGACTAAGTAAATTATCACCTGTTTTGTGATTAATTAGGAACTCATCATCTTATGTCAGTATTAAATTCTTCATAACCAGCCATGTGTCACTTCACATATGAGAGCCATATTTTATTTTATCACTTTATAAACTATAATATATTAATTTAATTTAAAAAGTGAAATTATAATAATTATGTGAGTCTGTATTTTGAATTTGTATTTGAATACTTGTATTGTCTAAATAGTTAACCTATTTTTTTTAAAAATGTCTCATTCAAAATTCTTATACCAATACTAAATAAGCATTAAATTAGTTACAAAATAAATAAAATAAATATATTCAATGTAGAACTAATAAAAAAAAAATTTTAAATGATAGTCATTTTATAAATTTATATGTATAAACTAATGTACACAAAGTTAATGAAATTTAAAGTAAATTTAACAACTTTGACATCTCATAAAATAACTTGATGCCAATATTTGTCTGAAGGTAACTTAATGCCAAGTTCTCAAGTATAGCTATTTCACCACTTACAACATTGATCATTCAGTTGGTTACGAGTCTATTGCTATATTTCAGTGCTGTATATAATGTCCATACTCATTAAATGCTGTTATGTATTCATCTTATGCTTACTCTTAATAATGGATTTATCCAAACTTTAGAACTCTCTAAATTGGATTCAGATTTTATTATGGCCCCAATAAAGCAATAATAATATAAACAATTACCCAATGGCATAAACAAGGAAATTAATTAGTAGATCAATATTAATCCATTTAAACTGAAAAGAGTCTGGCTTAAGCAATAATATAATGATTGTCCAAATATCTACAGCCAGTCCAGTGCAAATGTGTTAAAGAGATATTATGATAAATGACAAATTTTATAATGTTCTATCATTAAATGGTGCTCAATACATTCCATATAACTTAAATAGCATATTTAAATTAACAAATGTACAATGTTAAGGGCTTACTTTATTTATTAGCAGTGTTAACACATGATGATGATGATAACTTCTAATAGTGATTTTATTTTCAACATATTCTTTGCATAAATAATATTACTGTTTTTCTAATTTTAATATATCCTCCAGATATTCATCTATAACCTGTAAACAAACTTTTTTAATTATCATAATGGCTAAATTTTTTTCTTCTTCTTCCATATGTTGTTGTATATCATGGAAACTTTTTTTTTATCTATTTTAATAGCTGCAGTTTCTGTTGTTTCTAGTTCTTTTTGCGCATTTTTTACCCACATTTTGTCCAATGTTTTCTTGGTCACAACTCAAAGAAGCATCTTGCCATTTCATTATTTCTTGAATAGAACTTGCCAAGCCAATTCATTCAAAAAGATGACATAATGTTTCTCCTGTTTTGGGGTCCCTTGATTCATCTGTAATACTTTCAGAGAGAATTAGAAGTTTTTTCAGTACCATTGGAACTTTTCCTTGGGTTAGATTAAGCTTTATGAGAAAAGACATCTTGCCCTGATTTTATCTGTTTGCTACTCATTTTTAACTTTGAAATAAAACACTGATTGATAATCTAATTGAGATCAATTCTAAATCTGCTTTTTTTTTATTTTTGTTCATCACTTTGTCATTTTTGTTTCCATTAAATATGATAAATGTAGAATATAGTCAAATAATTATCTTAAACTATCTAGATTCCTTTGCAAGAAAAAAATTTGTAATAGTTTAAAGTGAAACAGTATTTATTGACTAGAATCCTGTTTTACCTACTAATTCCCATAGTAATGTTTATTCTCAGTTTAAACCCCTTGAAGACCACATGTATTTGTATATATGTATGTACATTTTTATATATTTGTGTACATTTGGGTATATTTATGTCTGTATGTGTATCATTATATAATGTGTATACCTAAGTGCAAACATTGTTGTATGTATGAGTGCACCTACATATATATGTGAATTAAGCTGCAACGCAATAGATTGTATAAGCATTGCAATGCAATTAAGTTATTTTATCTCCAATTTATTAAAATGAAAATATACAAATTTCTTTTATTTAATTTAAAACTCGCATATAATTTCAATTCTAGAGATGACTAGAATACATATATAACAGAATGTTTACACAATTTAAATCTGTTTTAAAAAATTGCCTGTTTCTTAGAAAGTCTCACACCACACGCACCTGGTTTAATTTGTTTGGGGACCAAGAACAGATTTTAAAATAAGTCTAAAATAAATTTTAAGACAAAGCAAAATCATTCAACCAGCACTATTCTAAAATCTTAATGCAGAAGTTTAAAAGTAATAAAATTATGTTAAATTTCAAGATTAAAAACTTAAAATTGTAAACAAGTTAATAGATTTTGCAAGGGTGGATCAAAAAGTTAATATAAAAAACCCAAAATTTTAGCGCTGAAAGTTCACTGTCTATTTTTATATGAAGAAGTTGCTGATAGGAGCTATTCCCATTTTGGCAATGGAAATGAATGGATAGAGTCCACCAACTTTGCTATCTTCTTTTGGAAGACTGGTCTTTAGGAATGGATGAGTTTGAGACCTGCAGCCCACCAAGAAGACCTCGAAGAGCTCACCTAGAGAAGTAACAGCTCCACTACAATGCTAGACAGCTCAGCCCAAAGAGGATTATTGGTAACATTTTTTCCCAAAGAACTCTTTAAAATAAATCTAAAATTAAAATTATTCTAAAAGTTTCTTAAGCTAGCTATATAATTGAATGTTCATAATTTATAACTTCTAAATGTTTCTAATAAATTAAACTAAACTCTATAATAATTTAATGTAACTTTAAATAATAATTATAAATGAATATTTATAATTTAATAATTTTTCTCAACATAATAACTGTGTTCAGTTATTATATCTATACTGACCTAATCTGTAGTCACCTATTCTCTTTATATTTTATTGTTTATTTCATTGATATTTATGAGAATGCCATAAATCCAAATGGAGATTGATAATATTAATAATGTTGAGGGATGATTAAAAGCTTGTATAATTGATTTATGCTGCTTCTTTAGCAAACATAAATCTCCATTTTGATATCTATTCTACATATGTATATTTAGTTATGCTACTATGTTTTAGCTTATCATTAAGGTTTTCATGTTAATGAAATATGTATAGTTAAATAATCACAAGACTGATATTATAAAAACATATAAGTAAATAATTAAACCCCAAATATGCTTTTTCCTTCTTTATTTTATTTTATTACTATCCAGATTTAATCTTTAAACTGTATTGCTTTAATGAAATCCTTTTTAGCATGTTTAAATTATGATAATAAGGTAGTTTCACAGAATGAAACTAAAGTATTTAGTGCATTAGTTTAATTTTAATATTAATATTATTTCAGTAAGTGTTAAGAATGTATCTTTACAAAGCATACATGTGCAATACACCTTGCTATATTTTTTGTAAAATGGGCTTATGGTTTGATGCCTCCCCATTATTCTAGTTTGGACAGCTACATTTAGAACTGGAATACGAGGGTCCAGAAACCAATAATTAAAGTTGATTCGATCTCCTGAACTAAGGTTCATATTTTAATAGCAAATCATATGGTCCAAGGGAACCTCTCACTTGGTACTGAATCCCATGACTAATTACACATTCCGGCTGCAAATCTTATTTAGTTAATGTAGTGCCTTAGTATCTGAAGCTCTGCTACATTCACAAGTTCATTTGCTCCACATTTTTATTCAATTCAGCATTGATCTAGCTTATATAACAATCTGCATAGAAAGCACATTTATTGCTCAGTATGTATAAGTTAGTCTAATAAATTATATGTTGTCAGTTACCATTCTTGTAAGATTTAACTCATAGCAAACCTCAAATAGATGTCATACCATATTCAAGCATGATTATAGACCATAGGTATTGAATTGTAATAAACCTTAAAATTAAATTATTAATGTGCATCCTCAAAGATGAGACTCTGTATTAACTCAGCTCATCATTGTATAACACTTGTAAGTGTAAATCTTAATGCACTTCTAATTTGTATTAATTAACTTATAATTTAATAATTAAAGATATTAAATTTGTAATAATGTTTAGTGTGTTATTCACAATCCATTTCCCAAATCTTATTTATATTTATTTTATTTTAGTGTTAATTATTAATATATGCAGCATCTCAGAAAGCCGTGTGTGTGTGTGTGTGTATTAGTTAATTGCTAATTTACCAATAATTCTCTGAGTCTCATACTTAATCCTGTGCTACTGCTGGCTTGCAAACTAAAGGGGACTGAGTGTAATCTCATACATGCCATACATAAGGTAGTAGATCAGAGAGTGTTGGTAAAGGAATTGAGGTGTGATTTGATTCGAGGTCTCAACCCCTCATCGAGATCAGCTTTGGGATAATTTGCCAAAACTCTGGATTTTTTGCATGAATGTGCAAATGTGACCATTACAAAAATAATATACAAATATTATTTTTGTTTACATAAACCTATGTAGAACAAACTATTTTGTATATTACATTTGTATACATGAATATATGTTTATCATATATATATATACAAACATTTTTGAATATTTTTTTATTCTTCTAATTATAAACCCAGCATATGGATTACTAATGACAATATATATCATTAAAATAAATTGTTTTTTTCTAAAAAACAAATTCACTTAATCACAGTGAAATGGAGGGGCTAGTTATATAATTAACACTATTTAAAAGAGAAACAAGCACAAGTATTATTAAGTCATGCTCATATCAGAAATAATGGTCTGAAATTACTTTGATACTAACGCATGTTGCTTATTATTTGAAAAAAGCCATCTGGCATGCATAAGTTTGGACAGGTGGTTCCTGAGGGAAAATAGTATTAGATTTTTCATGAGACAAGCCAACATGGCTGGAAGTGTTAAGTTTATTGGAACAAGTCATGACATTTTTACAAAAGCGGATTGTTTCTGGAAATAACTATGCATCTACAGACTTTCACCATAATGGGCAATGAACTCTTAACTATAGTAAATATATTATTACTTGAATAGAATATGTTTTGATCTTATTTTAGTTATATATCATTTATTATCTGGAAAGTATTATTTCTCAGAAATAAAATATCTACAGCCAGCAAATATAAAACCACATAGATGTTAAGACATTAAAAAATCAATGTGTGTTCCTATAGTAAGTAATATTTACTGAGACTATAACCTCGATAATATGCATGTAAAAATGCGATAGTAGGGACCTCTACAGGTGTTTTAAGCGTAAGCTTGTGGTTAAAACACCTGTAGAGGTCCCTACTATCGCATTTTTACATGCATATTATCGAGGTTATAGCCTCAGTAAATATTACTTACATAATCAATGTGCGTTTAATAAATTTATAGTTCCTATAGTATTAAATATTCAATTAATATAGTGAATTATTAAAAGCCAAGGTTTAAATCAATTATAATTTATGTATTCTTTCCTTTTTACCTGTGTACACCACTGGATTATATAATGGTTTAATTATTATTAATTAATTAATACTCAAGATACTGTAATTTATAGGTGATTTGAATTCTATAATGTTTGAATGTGTAAATAGTATAAGATTGTATCAGATTATTTCATACTTTAAAATCCATATAATCTAATGTGGTACTTAAATAGTTTGAGCTTTGTATAGTACATTAGTCTATTAGCTAAGAAATTAGTTTTACAAACGGTGAAACAATCAGGCCAACTATCTAGGAGAAAAAAATTAAGCCTGATCTGAATCAAGCATCCAAACTTAAAACTAGGACATAGATATGGTGAAAAATGCATTATTACTATATCATTAAATTCTTCTGCATGACTATATATATATACAATATTACAAAAAGGTACTCATCTGGAGATTAAATCTGAGCCAAGTAAAATGTGAAATTTTTTCAGATTCCCATCAATCTTAAGATTTTTCTGCCAAGTAGGCAGCTCATAGCCAATTTCATAATTGGTCAAGATATAAGTTTCTAGCTATTCTTAACTACAGATAAAACCAGAATGAAAAACTGCTCAAACTTTTATTCCTTCTCTTGGAGAAACTTTTGCTCTATGAGCTACTTAAAAGCTATTTTATCTATTTTTATCTTTACAAACATGTTCTAGGCTTTTAATTGACAAATAATGTAAGAAATGCAATACATCTAAACAGAATTGGTTTAGTGATTTTTGTTTCCTTATCAGCTACCAAAGTGTACCTATAAAAGCAGTAAAACACTAAAATATGATGAAATGTCATTTTTGAATATGTATAAAAGCATAAATTGGCTTTAAAATTTGTCATTTATTTAATTCAATTTAAAGATATAAATTAAACTTATAAATTGAATTGTGGCATCATATAATAAATAAGTATCGAACAATGATAGAAGTTTTAATTAGGAGGAATATTGTATCCTGAGTCAACTGAGGGTACTGTTTAAAACAAAATGAATTTTACAAATCATATTTTTATTTATTTGTATGAGAAGAGAGCATGTTGAATTGTAATTTTGAAGATTTCTTACATTGAGCATAATTAGTTCCATAAGCTTAATCATTCTAGCATATATTAAAATATGTATATTTAGATATCACATTCTAAAACAAAATTTCCAACCAACATAAGTTTTAAAAAAATATAATATTTCTTCATTCAACTTTTATACTAAACATGTAAATTTGAAAAGTATAAATTATCTTTCCTTAGTGAAAACTGTAACAAACTGAAATAATGTAATCTCTAAACACAGTGCAGGAAATATTTTATATTCAATCACTATACCATATGAAATTATATAAACACTAGAAGAATAATTAAAAAAGAATACAATATTGTATTTTTATTGCTACAAATGCAAAAAAAAACCCCAAACAAACAAATAAATGAAATAAATTGATAATTGAATCTTACAAAATTAAGCAAAGAAGTCTGATGCTCTTGTCAATTAGGAAAAGCTCTGAAATGTATTGTACACATATGTTCTATGTCAGTCAATAGTATTCATTGTAGCAATTTAATTTATTCTACAAATCTTAATTTATTGAGAAAATATATTTGCTCTGTGATTTTTTTTTCATTCTAGAAATATAAATTATAGCAATTTGCCTGGATGTTTAAAATAGTGAACATGTGTAGAGAAAGGTAGATAGCATTAAGTGAATGTAATTTATAAGAAATCTATATCTGGACTAAAATTAATATAATAACTGTCTAAAATAATTATTAATAATCATTAATATATTTATTGAAAGTTGATAATTATCACTGAGTGAGTACAGGAAGTGTAGTAAAGATAAATTGAATTGAAGCAATACATGTCTAAATATATAAAAATCAGATTCTTTGTCAAGCTTTTTCAAATTCATGTTCAACTACAAATTTATTATATGGCCATTAAATATATTATATTGATCTTTCCTAAAAAAAAGTTTTATAATTTTAAAAAATATAAACATGATTTTTCAATAATGATAAAACCAGTTATATTCTCTTTTCATCTAACTTTTTTGTGTATGTGAGTAGAAAGCATGTCATTAATACATTATCAATAGAATTGGTTAAAGATAAATTTATTTTTTATAATCATGATCTCTCTGTAATATATATTTTAACAACTATTTTATTTGATATATTTCACTCTATGCTTGAATGAATTAAATCATAGACTAACACATTGTTAATTATTTTATTTATTGTGTGGTTTAATTATGCAAAGAATCATATCTTTAATTAAGTATATGATTATAAATAATAGTTTAGAAAACATTTATATTTTGGTGAGACAACAATCATAAATTAATAATTATACAATATCACTTGTAAAAGTGAGTCACATTTTATTTGTAAGCTAAAATTAATCTGTCATTTTCATATTAAAATCTGAACATTTATTAGATTTGAAAGCCTTTAAGAATATCCAAAATATTTGGATAGTAACAACTGTTATATATTTTCAATATATACTTGTGTGTTTGAATGGGTTTTTTTTTTTTGGACATTTTAATGCCTATAATAGTATAAAAAGAAATTTTGATCAAACATTTTTGGAAATAATGTTATAAATTTAAATGGTTTGCTGTTGTTGAATTTTTACACAGCGTATGGATTAACTGTCATGAACACTTTGATAGAAAAATTGTTACAAAGACACTTTGATATAATCACACTCATAATAAAAGCATCTAATAGACTACATTATAATTTGAAGAATACAAAAGAAATTCATATTACAAGAGAACTTATAAGTACAGATTGTTAACCAGATCATAGACTGATAAACTTACAAATTAAAATGATAGTTGAATTTAAAAAGATATTATTTCATTCAATTTGATATTCATTCTTTAGAAGCATCTATTATTTGCACTGATTTTCAATAGCTATTAAATGATAAAATTACTAATATGGACTTTCAGGATTGTAATATTACTGAGGCATGAAATTCTCCTAAGTCTTAAGGAGCATGTTATGGATATAAGTAAATTTAATCTTGGATTCATTTAAAAAAAAAGAATCATGGATGGTTTTCTGACAATCTTATTCTTAGTGATTTGATTAGATGAGAGCATGGCAATTTTTTTTATTTAGTAAAATAATGAATTGAATGTATAGTTTTATGATCAATACAAAGATTTAATGGCAGAAGTTCAATAATTATAAGATTTAAATATGATTAGTAGATTAAGTACACGTTTGTTTTCTTTCTTATTTTCTTTAAAGAATGGGGAAAATGAGGCAGACAATCTTAGTCTAATAAATTATTGAAGCAAATAAATAAATTATAAAAAAATAATAGAAAACAAAAACCATTAATTTTATTAACTCTTTAGTGAGAACAGTTTAATAAAACCCAATGCAGATATGGTTATACAATAATAAAATATAAAAGCACAACATATCAGTGCAAACATACACACACACACCAATAATTTTATACATTTATTTATAATATCAATTTTATATATTTATAGTAATAGTAAAATATATGATTAATTAATGAAGTTATTATAAAAAAAACAATGATTAATAATAATAATAATAATAATAATCTTAAATCTGGCTAAATAATTTATTTTTGTTTTAAGATCTAATATTGTCTACATTTCCTAACAATCAATTTAAAATTTAAAAAAAAATCATGTGCAGTATAGAATGTGAAAGGGGAAAAAAATTATACAATTTGGATTATTTTTATTGTCTTATACGATTCAAAATATTTTTATTTTTTTGTTAATCATCAACTTGATTGCATATTAGAACATCAGCATTAAGGTGATGAAGGTAAACCTCCAAGCCATCTTTCATTTAAAAGGAACTGGAGGATAATCAAAATTTATCATAGATCTGTTTTGTTCAATTAAATTATAAATATCTAACCTTCAGTATAACAAAAAAAAAAAATTGGAAATTTAGATATAAATTTTACTTGTTAATTAGTAATTTGGATACTCATTTATCGAAAATTGGGCCTGAAGATTAAAAAACATCAAATAAAATTTGCACAATAAAAGAACTTAACAATAAGCCTAAAATATTTTGAAACTTTTTTATTTATTGTAATACTAATTTTTTTTAAAAAAAAAAAATATTGTTCAAATGGTTTATAAATAAATCAAGTAGATGTTTTCAAAATAATAATAATAAAGGAATAATGCAAATATAAAACTTCATAAATATATTGTATTTTAATTAGACTAATGTATATTTTAATTACATTAAAGAATTGCTGAATATTAATTTTATTACTAAAATATATATGATGTTGTAAATGGGGTAGAGACATTTCTATTAACAAAAGTTTTAAAAGTTTGACTTTGAATTTTACCTGATATCACAATGTAAAGATAATAACAATTATTAAACAATTATATTATAAAATTTAATATATTTAGGATAATCATTTATATATTTGATCTTTATAATTTATTTGCATTTTTTTTTTTGGTATAGGAATATATGTATCAGGGAGAATATTTTAATTTGCAATATAATTGTAAAAATATTTGAGAAATGAATATTTTAAAATTTATAACATTATCTTTATCCAACTTTATAAATAACATGTTTATAGGTAACATATTATACACAAGATACAACTTAAATGATTAATGATTAAAAAGTATGAATTACTATGCATGTCTTTGTAAGGGTTATAATATATTCTTCACTCGCATCAATTTATTTAATATAAACAATTATTTTATTTATTAATTTTAGGTCCAACTAATAAGAAACATGCATTAACTTTTTGACTGTTAAATACATTTTTTTATTAACATAAATATAATTAATTTAATATAAAAACATCAATAATAACAATAAATAATTCAATACTTAGTATATGTTTTAGTCATAATAATTTAACATGTTTTCTATTAATTTGGCCAAAAATTAATAAATAATTCTTTATATCAAATAAATTGATGTGGGTGAAGAGTATATCATAACCTTTATACATATATATGCACTTCAGAACAAAGACATGCATATTGATTTACACTTTTTAAACATTCATCACTTAGATTGTATCTTGTGTATAATATGCTATTTGTAAACATGTTATTTATAAAGTTGGGCAGAGATTTTGTTATAAATTTGAAATTATTTTTATATTTGTATCACAAATTAAAATATTTTTCCTGATATCTGTATTCTTATATCATAAATGCAAGAAAATTATAAAGACCAAATGAATAAACAAATATTTTAAATATATTAAATTTCATAAAATAATTGTTTATTAATTGATATTATCTTTATATTGTGATATTAGGTAATTCAATTGATGATAAACTTTTAAAAGGTTTGATAATAGAAATATGTCTAGTCCATTTCAAGGTCATATATACTTTATTTAATTAAAAGTAAAATTAATATTTAGCATTTCTTTAATAAATTAAAATATATTTAGTCTATTTAAAATATAATACATTTGTGACGTTTTATAATTGTATTATTCTTTTATTATTATTATTATTAGTTTGAAATCAACTTGATTTATTTATAAATCATTTGAATAATTCTTTTTTTCTTTTAAAAAAAGCCTAGCATTCGCAATAAATAAAATAGTCAAAACATTTTACCTTTATTGTTAAATTTTTTTATTGGGCACATTTTATTTTCTCCAATGATGTTCTTCAATCTTTAGGTCCAACTCTCTATAAATGAGTATCCAAATTACCAATTAACAAGTACAATTTATATCCAAACTTCCAAATATTATATAGTTATACCAGAGATAGAAAACAACTGGCTGTGGGGCAAATTCTGGCCCTTGGAAGCTCTCAATACAGCCTCCAGACAATTTCAAAAAAATGTATATAAAATGCCCCTGTATGAAACTTTTATTTAAATCTGCATGTAGTTCAAATATTGAATTAAGATAATAATTTTTTTTTATTGGAGGTGCAATATTCAACAAATTATCTATATTGTATGGCCTATCTGATTTCAGATTTAATCTATGATACTGAGAGCATTTTATTTGTTTTTATAGTGATTTGGTATTCACAAAAGTAAAATTAGAATATTACTTTGTTTAATTATTATTATTTCACCTTTTTTTTTTTTTTATCACAAAGGCTATACCAAACGCAAAAAAAAAAAATTGCATATTTCAAACAAAATGGCCATCACAAATTTTATTACAACAAAATTGTTGGGAAAAAAAATATCTAAATAAAAAATTGAAAAGGAGTTTCATCAAGTTGTTGACATGTCTCACAAAAAGTTCAAACAAGTCAGAAAATTCTGTGAAGGCAAATTATATATTTTTTAAAAAGCAGAGACTTCTAAACCATTTTCTGAAGGAGTGTTTATAAATGATTGCAATCCTAGCTGCTGTAGAATTAATTTATCCAGAACATAAAAATAAATTAGAGAATATAAATCGATCATAAAGTATACTTACAAGACAAATTGAAAAAAAATTGTCTTTAAATGAGCAACAGTCATTAATAATAATGATGGTACATTATTTTTAATTCACAAAAAAAATTATGACCCTCATTTAAAAACAGCAAGTTGAAATTGGCCTGCCAGTTGAAAAAATTGACCACCCCTAATGATTTGGGATAAATTAATTATATGCTTCATCAAATATTAAATGATAATTTGTATGGCCCACGAATGACATTTAAATAATATACAAGTGGCCCTTGACAAAAAAAATTTTTCCCCACTCCTGAGTTATACTGAAAGTTAGATATTTGTAATTTAGTTGAATAAGAAAGATCCCTGAAAAGTTTTGATTATCTTCCAATTCTTTTTAAATGTAACCAATGAAGAAAGAAGGGGCATTCTCACCTCCCTGATGTTTATAATTCTAATATGCCATAAGATTGACAACTAATAAATAAATAAAAATATTTTGAATCTCTTGTAAGAAAATAAACATAATCCAAATTGACTGCTATTTTTTTGTTACTCTATGTTCTGTAATTTGTTTGGCTTTTTAAAATTGATTGTTAGAAACCCTAAACAGTATTATTTAATATATCAATTTTATTTTAAGCAAACAATAATAATTGTCAAGCATTAGTGGTCAAGAGGTCAGTGACGGCTGCTTTACAAGCAGTTGTCCCGGGTTAGCGGGTTCACTTCCCGGCTGATGCTATGAGACATGAGGGGAAAAAAACAATAATAATTAAATAACTACATTTAAGATTATTATTATTATTTTTATAACTTCATTAATTAATCACAATTTATTATTATTTAAAAAGCATAAAATTGTTAATATAAATAAATGTATAAAATTATTTGTGTGTGTGTGTGTTTGTACTAATATATTACCATATACAATTACATTATTTCACAGTTATTTTAAACTTGTGTTGAGAATTAATGTTCTTATATTTTATTATTGTATAATCATGTTTGCATTGAATTTTGCTAAGTAGCTCTCACTAAAGAGAGTGAACGAACAGAATGATTTTATTAGTGATTTTGTTTTCTATTTTATTATTATTATTATTGCTTATTTACTTCAATAATATATTAAACTAAGATTGTCTGTCTCAACATATAAGGATATACTTGTGCTATTTTACAGTTTCATTTTCTTATGCTATCATTAATTCTTTTTGAATGCCATGTTACAGAATTCTGTATTTTTATTTTTTTAAAATGGGTTATTTTAATTATATGTATATCCCAGTTACACTTCCATGATATTATATTACTAGAAAATTTACTGCTGAATTGTTGGTTTTTTTATCCATATGTCTAGCTATTTTAAATAAAGTATCTGATGTTTTCTTTGAGATCTCATTCTGATTTGAACAATTTTCAAAGTTTTGTAATATTTAAAAATGATTTGTTATTGGTGTCAATTGTTACTACTGACTTTTTTGTTAGATTTTTGCCTCTCTAGTTTTACATTAAACATATCTAATAGAACTAATATAACGATTTTATTAATGTTATTTCTTATCTATTATTTTTTTTTGTAATTATTTATTTACTTCAATAATATATTAGGCTAAGGTTCTCAGTCTCATTAGATAAGTACAAAATACACACTTCTGCAAACATGCAAAAAAGAAAAATAATTAAATTACTGGAATTTAATACAAGTTGTGAAAATATATGAGAATAAAATTATTATAAAATATTGAATAAGTTTATAAATCATTTACTTTCTCATCAATAAAGATTTCTATTATTAAATTAATGCAAAACTGGCAAAAACTAAGACATTTTTTATAAGCGGCATCTCCTAATGAAGACAATTTGTATTTAAATTTTTAACTTACAATAAAATAAATCTTTCTCAAAAGCTGATAACAATTGAAATGTCGAGATATCACTTTTTGTATTTATATATTATATATGTAAATTTTAAGGGAGAAATAAAAATATGAATAATGTTAAATGTTCTTTTGGTTTGATTAAAAAAAAATGGTTTTGTATAAAAGTATATTAACTGTTTTTTGTTGTAAATTGTACAAAGAATCATAATAACAAAACCTTACATGTTTTAGTAAAGAAGAATTTTTAAAAATGTATTTTCAAAATTATTCACATGCACAAAAATTATTAAGTGATTAGTTGCCTAGGAGATTATGTGAATAAATACTAAATATTGAAGCTCATACAGGAACCTTTAATTCTTAAAACAGGCAAAACTCTCCATACAGTAGTGCCACTCAGTGCAAGCCAGACTAATCAATGGATGCCAGAAGGCTTGTGCATAAAATCCCTATCTAGTGCCTACTCATCCAAATCCTCAGACTAGTTTCTGGCTTATGGCACTACAGTATGGAGAGTTTTACCTGTTTTAATAACAGTTATGAGAAACCATAAGAAATGGTGATCATATGGTGTTTAGTGGTTTAATACCAATCCTGCTTAATAGGATAGTGCTGGCTATAGTTATTAAAGAATCAAAGACACCAAAATGTATGGGTATAAACTAATGAGCTTAGATTGAAAATATTATTGTGTTTTCAATTTTCTTCTCGTAGTTTTGTAGTTAAATAGAGATAAAAGGTGTTTGCTGGAGTGTTACATTAGATCCTAAGATCTAGATGCAGTGCTCTCAGATCCAAGGCTCCTCACTGATGAAGGCTACAAGCCAGAAACTAGTCTGGGGATATTGGATGAGTAGACACTAAATAGGGATTTTATGCACAAGCCTTCTGGCATCCATTGATCACTCTGGCTTGCACTAAGTGGCACTTCAGTATGGAGAGTTTTGCCTGTTTTAATAACAGTTATGAGCAAGCATAAGAAATGGTGATCATGTGATGTTTAGTGGTTTAACCTTTAATTCTCATGTCTGTCATTATTTTACTATCCTTATATGGTATTTTATTTGTGTATTTACATTGCTCAAAATTATACATTTCTGAAGAATATAATATGATATGATGTTATTAAGCAAATGTAATCTGATAGATGAGGTGTATAAGTCATCAAAATTGGCAAGCACATACATTCTACAAGAAATAGATATGAAAATATAATTATGAAATTATTTAATAGGTCATTCTCTATGTTAAATAGAATGAACAAAACATCATATAACTTTCTCTGTTATATTTATTATCTGCATTAGAAGCAATAATTCACTATATTCTATTTCATAACCATCTGTTGTAAGCTTGAATGATCAAGGTGTGTCACTCTAAATCCACAGATCAAGTTTATAAAGTGCAGATTTCCATGATAAAATCTTTCAATTTGAATATGGCAATGCTATTGACTCAAACTACAATAGTAATCACTGAGGTAAAGTAAATAGAGTGAATTATTATTTCTAATTAAATGGAACAACGCAGTAAATTCAGTGTTTTTATGCATGTTAAAAAGAAGAGATACTAATCTCACTGTCAACTCATTAGATGTTGGGTGTGTTTTAGAGAGAGTTGATCATAACAAGCCTATATTCCACTGATTGATCTCCATATGAAAATTGCAGCCCATGGGCAGCAGAATATAAGACAGTTGAATATAATTGACAACAGATAGGATTGCACTCAGATTGAATTCATTTCCAAACAAAAATGAAAAGATACTCTACAACATTGATTAGTAATGATCCTAATAAAAATTACTTTTAATAATTGGCTTGTGAAGATTGGCAGAGACTAGCAAGAGCTCCTGAAAGTTTTTATGTTGATTTCCAATGACTGCAACTTAACAACTAATTTCTGAGAATTGTGAAATAATAGTTGAGCCACCTCACATAATATTCAGTACTGAGTTACAATTTTGGCTAGACATTGATTATCATAGAATCTGTATCTGATGATGATCTCACACATCTGAAAATAAATGAGTTTCAAAATATAAGATAATTAAAAAATATAAAAGCATCACATAATAATGACAAATTAAGGACCAAATTCTTGCTGTTAAGTATATATCAATTTTACATGAATTAAGACTTATTTTTATTCATAAATTTGTTCAATGACTAAGATAAATGTTTTTATAATAATAATGATGATGATGATGATGGTAATAATAATATACTATGAATATGATTGTACTTCAGTTAGAAGGCAGTGCTATGAAAACATTGCATATCCTTAAAATATATTTATTTATAATGTAAAGCAAATATACATTTTAAAATAAAAATATTTATTGCTTTGCTCTCAATCATTACCTTTTATTATAAATCTTTAGACATAGAATCAATTTAGTTAACGTAAAAATATTGGACATACAATCACAATAAGTATATAATAACTTTGCTCCTAAGTTTCTGGCACAAAGGTTTGTGATTTATGCATAAGATCCTGGTTTATGTCTGGAGAAAAAATTAAAGGTCATGTTGTAGATTAGGAATAGGCCTCTTTTTCAGGATAAGGGCTACTTATAATTTTTTCCAAGTTTCATGATCTATTCCTTATATATTCCCTGCATGGTTTAAAATGTCTCAACATTTACTTTTTTAAAAAAAATGACATTTACATGAGATATATAACACATATTTTACATTCATTATTATACAGAAACCCTGTTTTTCCATTCTATATTAAAACTGTATGTCTTTCTTGGCAATTGTTTCAGACATTATACTCCTCTTTTAAAATTTAAAATACTAATTTTTCATGATAAATTAATTAAATCTATGCACCTGTTTTTGTTTTTTTTAAAAAAAAAACATAGTTATTGGCCTCATGCCTAACTGAATGTATTTAATGTTTCATGTTGCATCTTTGTATTGTGTGGTGAACATATTTGAGCCAATAAATTTGTAATCACTGTATGTATTATTGTGCATTTTGAATTGTGAAATGCCCATTCTCATCTGTAGTAGCTGTTCATATGAGAAAATATATTTCTTTTATGTATAGCCTTTTAACCTAGTGAAATGCAATATTGGTTATCATTGTTTATTTTAATTCAAGCAGTCACTTAAAATATCTTGGTGGTCCACCAGTAGACTGCAATCAACATATTGCCCATTCCTGTGGTAAAGGTTTTATGACTATTTGACAATTGTGTACAAAAATTAAATAAGTATTTTTCAAGATTAAACATTGTAATAACTGTCAGTTAAAAAAAAATTATATAAGTAACTCAGCTTCTCATTAAAATCCCAAAGTGTAATTTAGTTACAAGGAAAGAAAAACTATATTAAAGCATGTTGTGAAGATTTAAATAACAGTAATGACATGTAACCTCATTGGAAGAATTTGTGTTATAAAATAATTAATAAAGTATATTATTAATAAAGTATATATATATTAAAAACTATATAATAACTTTATAGGATTTGAACGTTTTCCAAAAATGTGGGGGTAAAACCCACAAATACTGTAAGCAGATTCCAGAGCATGTGCCAAAAAGAAAAGAGTAGTCAGCTTACAATGTGTGATATATGAAAGCAAAAATTTTTTTTTTTTTTTGGAATCGGCTTTCCATAATTAAATCAGATTTGGTAATCATCACATTATTTATCTTCGCCATGTGATTTTTAACTAAAATAGAAGTATTTTGTTTTTAATAAATTAACTTAATAATATTATTATAATGTTTTACTTTTTGTCTTCATTTTTCAATGTTCATAAGTTTACTGCATATTCCTTGTACGGGATGATGCCTACCCTGTAAATTCATATCATGCATACAAGATATAACATGATGTCAATATCACACATCAGAATAAGGCATCGATATAAATCCAATATCAAACTTCAAAAAAAAAGAATTAAAGTTATTTAATTTAACTTTAAATGAGAGAAATCCAACCAGTTAAAGTTGGTTATATTTCCCGATTTCTCCTTATCAAAACTCTATTACCATGGTAATTGTACAATGAAATTTTATGTGGTATATCTTTGAAAGGCTGAACTTAAACTTTGCCTTTATGCACTTTTGGGAAGAGAAACCACTTCCAGAAAGGATATCCCACTACCAACAAATCCACAAACAAACAAAAAAATTAGCATGTCAATAAATTTTCAATAATCGCGATAAAGTAATTTCACATGGGCTTTGCTCAGTCAACTTTTATCTCAGGAAGACAATGGATTGTAATGTTATAATTTTGTTAGAAATGAAACAACTGTGAATTAATAATTTAAAAGAAAAACATTTATTTTCCCCAAATAAATCCATTACCAATTGAACATATAAATAAATACTACTTTAATGAGGTAAATGAAACAATAAAAGAAAAATAAATATGTAAAACAATTCTTTTAATGCATTGTCTAAACCCCTCCATTGTCTAAACCCCTCCAACCTTTCCTTTTTTTCCCCCTTCTTTTAACACATTACAAATGTGCATTAATTATACATACAAAACATATACATAAATTAAAAAATAATAATAATAATCCACAAAAATGTAACTTTAAAAAAGACCAAATGCACATACACAAACAACAGCTTTAGATACATTTGTTTGGAGAACTGTTTTAAAGAAGAAAACCAAAATTACAATTTATATGGGAAACAAACAATATATATATAATTCGTAACAACAAAATATACTAACAATAAACGATTATATTATCTAGTTTCCCTTTGGATTCTTCCTATCAATCATCTCCAGGCAAAGTAACTTCTCAGAGTACTATAAGATGTGACAAGGTGGCAAGGATTTATCTTTACAGGAAAACAGACATCAAAGTGTTCATCATCAGCAGTTGATGATGGCACAGAGGAAGGCAGGTCAGAATACTGTGGCAGGATGTTTATTTCATTTGAATTTTAATCACCAATTTAGGCATTTTCATTTTTCTTTTACTCAGCTTTCTATAAATATTATTTTTTACTATCGTTGCCATAGCAAACTATGAATTAATAATATTACTCTCCAGTGACTTTAATTAGTAGCTGGGTTCAGCTCTGCCTCCCTTTTTACAAATTTCTTCACTGCTTAATGACCAGAATATTTCTCTTAATTCTGCAGACGGGTTCTCAAACATGGCCTTAATAAAACAGCCTTGGTAATCTACTGCAAACAGGGAACGTCAATAAGACAGTCTTCATATACCTGTAGTCCAACATTTTACAACCCTAGTACTTCATCACAGGAACCAGTGCAACATGCCAAAATGTAGCCAGAGAAGAAGAGAGCCATGCTGAACAGTTTATAACCCACCCATAACAATACAAATTGAATACCCCTCTTTCACTATTACATCCGTTAACTCCAATTTCTTGGATAATTGATCATAACACAATTGATATAGCTTTTAAACCTTTTATCTCTTACTTCTATCTTTACTTTCCCCCCTAGACCCTTTTAATTCATTAAGGAGTCTCATTTACATATAATTTTGATTTCAATACAATGAGAATAACTTTTTTCTCTCTCTCTTTTCTATCTGTTACAAAAGATTCAAAACAAAAACAATTTTGAGATAGAACAAATCTTTGGATTTTCTCCATGTATATTTGTATTAGATTGCTTTATTTATTTATTAAAAAAAAATAATGCACAGGTACATTTCTATATCTTTGTAAAATTTAAAATTGACCATACAATAATAACCTGCATTCCTTTTAATTTATTAACAGAAAAACAAATGATAAACATCAAAAACGTGCAGAGTATTTACAATTACTCTAACTATCCCCTTTTTATATTCTTGCACATAAACACCCAAATTATGAAACTTTGCATTTATAAAAAATAAAAAATTATAAACCATATTTCTACTAATCATTATTTTTCTACTGTGATATTTATAATACCACTGTGCATAGGCAAAAATATTTGTACAGACCACTGTTATTTAGTTAATTGTACAACCTTATATAAGATTCACTCCTGGTATATTGCTGTACTCTATATAACAAAATATAAATATATACCTATAAGTAAAGGTAATTTTAACCAGCGCCACCTTGTGCATGGCCACTCTAACAGTGCCTATCACAATACCCACCCCTTTTAATGAGGCATTAAAATGAGAGCAGTCATTTTATGTCTCATCTCTTGACTATCTTCTCAAAACAAACAACAAAGAAATTCTTATAATTTCTTCATCTGCAGGAATGTCAATAACATTACAGACATGACATTTAAACCTATATGATGCTAATCCCTGTTTCCTAAATATTGATGTACTAGGTTATGAGTACCCCCATTTCCCCAACTACCAAGCTAAAAATAACTGAAGCACAGTGTATCAGTATAAAAATATATTTATTCTGAATACTATGACCATTAATATAGAAAAAGCATAATTCACCTCCCCATCCTCATATAAAAAAAATTTTTTAGAAATTCATCCTTGCTCATTTCTTCTTGGAGTCTTCCAGGATATTATGCATTATAAGGGATAAGGGTCTCTCTCTTAACCAAGAGACCTGCACTATGCCAACTTCCTTTGCTGAAATGTGTGTTTGATATGGCATTAATCTCAGAGAGACTTTTCATCTCTGTAGATTTTGTGGGAAATCGGTAAATATCTTAGTGCAGAAACATAACTCACCATAATGTTACAGAAGTTCTAGACTACACAAAGATCTCCAATTGACATTCTGAACTCTAATCATCTCCAACAGTAGAGTGCAGAAAATATAACCAAACACCAACCTACACTTACAATATGCAGTAAACTATGAATCCATGTCACTAACCTTCAAATGACATGATTGACTTAATTTAGTCAAAATTGTAGTTGCTAAACATTTCTGTTGCCACCCTGGTCTAGGCAAAGGTAGCCTGGACCCTTTTTTCTCATACTTGCATAACCGATCATCATTTTTATTTCTTTTGGGGGTAACATATGGCTCTGGATTTTGACTCTTTGTGTCTTGCTTTCCTCTTCCAATGAGGTTGTTCATAGGTATTTCCATTCCTTTCCATTAATGCTTACACTCTCTAGATTTTTCGAGCAATCAGCCTTGCTGATTCATGTCCACTGCATTCAATAGCTCAACCACACAGTCATATTAGCAGTCAACAGCATCTGTTAGTTCCTAAAAGGCAAATTGTGATGAATTATCCATATAATCTGATCCTCCGACATATTACAAGCATTCAACATCATTAATTTGGCCACCTTCCTTCAAAAGAATTTGGAGTAGTTTTCACCTACATGAGTTTGAATTTTTCCTGTATTATTTGATATAGGATGATCTGGTGCTTCTCATTCCAGAAGTTTTTAACAGGACTTCTATATAAATTTTGAAACATTCTAGGATGGTTAAACAAAGATTCCCACCATGATTGCACATTCCCCTGCAAGTGACAACACATAACTTCCAATTTTCTTGGTTCAGACATTTTGTTCATCTGGAAATATTTTCTAAGCTACTTATTTGCTGTATTGGAGCCTT
The DNA here is from genome assembly GCA_028023455.1 of Epiperipatus broadwayi. Classification (NCBI taxonomy): domain Eukaryota; kingdom Metazoa; phylum Onychophora; class Udeonychophora; order Euonychophora; family Peripatidae; genus Epiperipatus; species Epiperipatus broadwayi. Next base: position 420,772 of record JAQFVV010006700.1, read on the forward strand.
CCCAGTTTGAAATATCCTAAATTTTTAGTAACTGGTTTACACTAGAATGATCTAAACTATCCTTTCCTATTTCTATTTTATCCTCTCAAAGACCATCATGGCTTTTGTTCATTTCTTTTTCTAAGATCTGATTGTTACCCACAAGAATCATTGTTTTACTTATAGCATCCTTCATTTCTTTGTATCCATGCACTCCCTTTTCTTCAGTTAAATCCAGATACTGCTTTCTCATGTGTTGTCAAGTCATTAACTTTCCTTTGCTTTATGAATCTCAGCCACACTTTCTTCATTCTTCCTTTCACATTCACTCACATGGATTCCTATCTTCTCCATCATTGTTATATGCTCTTTAATTAAGCTAATAATTTGTGGCCTAGTCAAATATTGTTTTCCTATATTACTAACCATCTGTTGAAAATTCTTCTGTAAATTCCCTATTTTACTAACATTTACATCACAGCTTTGTTGTTTTTCAACTATCTCTATAACCTTTTGGTCATACCTTGTTGCAGTTCCTCATATTTTTCCTCAATTTGTTGCTGCCTATCATTTACTTCTTTCACCATACTGTTTTTCCTTTGATGGAAGTTTTGCTATCTATCCTCATTTTTCTGCATTATCTTTTCCATCTTTTGAAATTTTGCTTCCATATGTATTGAATTTCACTTTTCATATCACTCAATATTTTGTGACATCTCATTGTGTCTAACCATATTTTGTTGTTTTCTATCACTTATATCTTGCATTAATTTTCTCATCATTTCCATCAATTCCTCATTGTCCCCTTTGAACTTTTTCTCTCTTTGTTGATTTCTATCAGTTTGTATCTTATTCTCCTGTCTTTCTGCCTGACTTTCCTCCACTGGTTCTACATTTAAGCTATCAACCTTTCCCATTACATTGTATTCTTGCTCCATTTTTTTCAAGCAAGATCTTATCATTTATGAAATACTTTGCCAATAAAACAAACTTAGATTGCTTTTTTTCAATTCGATTATTATACTCTTTTACAATTCTGAGTGAATTTTATTTTATTTGTGCTTTTGCTTTATTATTAATTAATGTATAAATAGTACACCACATACCCCTTTTTTCCCTCTACTCTATTCACCATGTACTTATCTCCTATTCTATATCACAGATGTTCTTTTTATTTTCTTGCCTATGTTCACCATTAAACAAAAAAAACTTTAATATACACATACTAAAAATAAAATTAAAAATTTACCAAAAAAATTTTCTCCCTTTCTTTTAGAATGACATAAAATAACACAAAACAACAAAATAACAACGAAAGTCTTCTGCCGGTTTTATATTTATATGTTGTCCATATTGAAGCAGATGACCTGATGCTCAGATCATGCTTCACAGCCCACTTACAGTCTCCTACCACAAAACCATGTTTAAACCCATCCTTACGCATGTATACATATTTACTAACATATACTTTTCCTTTGCTTAAGCATTTAAACATAACTGACGTAGATATTTGTATATCTTAATGCAAAATAATTTAATAAATAAATATTTAATATTGTTTTAATGTGTATGCGTGTATAATGGATAAATATATATATTTTCAGTGTGGGGAGACTGATAATAAATCGTATTAATAATTATATTATTCATGTATTTTAAAAGTCATATATAAAATGTATTATTTTTTATATTTAATTTACCAGTCAGAAAATGATGCAATTCTTTAAGAAGTTTCTTGAAAACAATTACCTGGAAAAGGCCATTAGTTAAAATTAAAAGATTACGATTTGTAATAGTAAAGTAAGATCCATTAGTGGAAATTTTATCCATGCCAACTTGTTTTAAAATCATAAGACTTATTTTAAAACAATCATTCGAGAAACTTGTAACAGGATTGCATTGTTTCAAAAGACTTACAAAACAAAAGATATCCGGGCAGTAGATTTCAACTTTGCTAAAGTGCTCAAATTGCCTCAAGTCCAGCAGTTAAGTGCTATACTACATCATCAAAAAAGGAGTATATATACTTCTGGATTTGAATCCAAAAGGGAGGAGATAACCATAAATTAACGATGGTCCACATAATCCATGCTAGTTTTAATCTTCATCCAATGTGCCATGAGTAGGGGAAACTTCACCTTCCCCTCTGTTCCAACATGCTTGTTCCCATAAGAAAAGCTCCGGATCCTGTGCCTATGAACTTTCAAATGTCTAATAATTAAATAAGTAAAATGCTACCTGTGATGCCTTATTCCAAACCTAGATCTAGTGTATTACTGCCTATGAACATTCCAAACATCAAGGATCGCTACTATTTATGAAAGATAAAATAACTTTAGCTGCTCTATGATTCTATTAAATTCACCCTTCTATAACAATAATCCTGAAGCTCTATTCTAATATCTTATGTAAATGTTTATATCTTATGTAATTTTATCAAATTACAACTCTATATAACTTAATCTATTCTATCATTGAGCCTCTATTCACTATGTTTTTTTTTTATTATTTTCATGCGGCAATCATATTTTATTTCATTATTATATTATGTATATTTGTTTTATTAAAATGCCAGTAATATTTTAAACTCGCTAGCATGTAATTCCTTTCTAGTTTCCCTACCCATCACTTACAGGGTAATTAAGAACATATTTTATTAAAAACAAGTCCTCTTCGACTTATGCAAATGCTCGCGAGTTTGGGAAAACAAAGTAATTATCCTATAAATTGTTGTAGGAAAACAGATCAACATCTGTTTTTCTAAAAATGTTTTTTTTTATCTTTTTAAAATGCACTAATCCCAACAGTAAATGTATTTCATATATGTAAAATCTAATTATTTCCACCACCCCATTTGTTTCCATTTAAACATATTTATTTCTAATAATAGCATTCTTTTGACTGAAATGTGTATTTATTATATGGTGTGGGAAGTTATAAATAATTTAAAGGGAAGGGGGAATTTTTATGTCTTAAAATTTATATAATTTAATTAATTTAATCATCCATGCCTGTTTAGTGATTAGATCATACCATTACGCAGGATATTCTATAATTTATGGGCATTAAATAATTAAAATAGTCTTTAAAGCTATATATTTCATTATCCCAAGTGTTGCATGCATATAGGCACATTCATTCCTATATTATATATATTTGTGCTTCTCTTTCTATGGAGGAATCGCAAAGTCGAACCCCATCATCTTTCTCAAAGTCCAAGAACCAGGCTTTAACCCCCCTGGGGACTCACTTGTTCATATGTGTGTGCTTTATATGCTGATCGCTCTGGAAAAACCAGCCCAATAAATGCATAGGCGATCGCTCTTCATTCCTGAACCAATTCTTCTAACGTCGCAGACTTATATCGGTCTACTTCTCAAAATGAATTCCATGAAGCACATGTTCATATCCATGACTGGATCATATCAAATGCACTGTCATGCACGCACCACCTTCTGTTATATTTCTAATAAACCCATGAACATCCATAAGCCGTAATGTTGTGATTTTTGCTAAACAGATATTTATGTCCACTATTTAAAATGTGCATCATTGCGATGACCTTATTATTATTAATATATATATTCATCAGCTATCCCACACATGTCTGTCACTTTAACTATATTTTGTACAAATGTAGTGCTTCATTATCAAATTATAATTATCTTTCAAGTCGGTTAAATGCTATTTTGTTCTTTCTGGGGGTGTAGTGGCACTTCAATATTATATTTCATAATAGTGCTAAATCATATATTCATCATTATAGTATATATTATTGGCATAACCGCAACTATAAATAAAGTCATCCATTAAATTTGATTCTTAATTTATCAACCAAACATAATATTATTTCTCTATGACTCACTGTTATGTAATATTTATGAGGCCAATGATCAATCAATGATAACATGCATTTACTTATGTTTTGTTAAAATAATAAACCTTAAATATATATATATATTATAACATTTCCGAATCATTGTGTTTTCTTTTATTTAAATTAATATTTTAATTAATAAAGTTATGCTCCTACTGACTAGATGATCTCTACTAATATATAATTAATAGGATAGATTACGATCTTTAATTGCTTCTAAATTGTGTTTCATGCTAAATATCCCACCATTAAACTTAAATTAGTCTTTTTGTGTCTCCGATGTGCGATGCCGGAAGAGAGAGATGAAATTAGATCGATATCATCGGGATTGTTGCTCATAAGTTGGTACATCTGGAAAATAGGCAAATAGGGCAGAATTCATGAGTGTTCCTGACTTATGTATCTTGCGCATGATTGGATTTAAGGTACTTTTGCCTAGATGCTAGATCTTGTTATGTGAGCATACAAAACCGACCGGTACAATATATATATATATACAAAAGATCTGTTTATTTAATTTAACTAAAATAGAAATATTTTGTTTTTAATAAATCAAGTTAATAATATTATGTTTTACTTTTTATCCTCATTTTTTCCAATGTGACTCATGATATTTATTATTTCTCAATTCATATGTTCACTGCCTATTACTAATGTTGAAAAACTGTCAGTTAGATGTGAGGATGTAATGTAAGAGTGATGTTGCTATAATAAGTCATTATTAAATAAATAACCATTACTGCAAGGTTCTATTGTAAACAAAAAAATGTTTAAGTTAAAATAAAGAAGTTAATGTTTCCAGATATATTTTTCAATTGAATCAAAAAATTAATAATATTGTAAATTCAAATTTACATGTGGATATATTGTGCCACAGATGTTAATAATATTGTGAATTCACATTTATATTAAAATTTATACATTCATAAATGTACATATAATTTTTGTTTGTGATTTTGTGAGTGTTTTGTTTAATAAAGAATCAAAATAGAGAATTTAAAATAATATACAGATATTATAAACATGCATATAAATTATTGTTTAAAGAAATAATAGTTTATTATTCAGAAATTAATTTTTTTTTGTCACATTTATAGAAAAGAAAGAAAAATATATACTTTTCTGTTTTGTTTTAATCAGTGATTAAAAACTAATTTTTGTAATTTTTTGTATTTATCAAATAAAGATGGAATTTAATTAAAAATTGGAAAGTAACAATTAATAAATTTTTACCTGTCTAGTATTTTTAGTTTACTGTTTAGAAAGCAGCAAGTATGGATTAGATCATTTATTTTCTATAACATTTTGCCATTCTATAATATTTTTATTGTTATTTTATAAACCTTTGCTATTAATTAAGTAAAAATACCAAAAAAAAACTTTTCTGGTAATTAAATTGATAAAAAAAAATATCAGTTGGATTTTCAAACATTCTTTTTAACATGACTATGAAAAGGAGGCTAATTGTATGTTGTGAATAATAATCTTTCATATTGTGGAGAGAGGAATAATCTTATTACAGAGTTTTCTTGTGGTGGGAAGAGAATTGTTTTCTTTGAGAAGAGCTGCCAGTTGCTTTTGTAAAACATTTTTAGTTAAGACAGAGTGATTTTTCATATAAGGTAAAAATACCTTGTGTTTAAGCTATCCATGATTTTTACAAATAAACTTAAACAAAAACACTTAGAATTGAAGTCATGCTAGAAGATTTTAGATCACTGGTGGCAGAACTGTGTGTGTAAAATTAATCACTGATGGCATTCATCAACTACTTGAAGCTTAAAGTATTTCACAGGTGCAATGCAGATTAATAAATGAATCAAAGAAATAGATGCATCATAGTACATTAGCCTTCCCCCTCACCACCATCATCATGTGATCCTGTTACTGCCTGTTAAAAACATAACTATCTATTGAAAAAGTGATGTGAAAAGAAGTTTAAAATAAAAATCATTGGGTCCTTTAAAACCTATTTTTTTATAGTGCACGTGAAGAAAATATTTGGAGCCCTAAGTCTGTTTTCAATAAAAAGAAAAGTAAAAGAATAAAAATGGAATGGAACTTACTTTTGTTTTGTTTTTTTCCTCTTCTAAGATAGACTATGTGAAAAGGAAAACTATAGATCCAGGAAGTAAGATTATTTTATTTTTTTATACTTTTATAAATATCAAATTTAATTTAACATAGATTTATATACATATAAGATTATATACATGTACTTATAGATTTATACTTTTAAATTTTAATCAAAATATGTTTGATCTCTTGGTGTTATTTAATGAGTTGTATTTTTGATATTTAAAATATTTAATCTCTTGATGTTTTTTCTTTAAATTGTCTTATCAAATAAGTGTGTCTGTATAATCACAGAAAAATGAGAAAGGGGTTTTTCATTTATATTATATGTATACAGAATTTATTTTTTTACATATTGCTATAATTGTTCTATTTAGAATATTGGTGGTGGGATCTAGCTTTATTAAGATAATATGTTTGGGATTAATAAATTATATTAAGTTATAACCTATTTTAGTGAGCATTTAGTTATCTTCACATTTCACTCCACACATTGAATTATAAATTCTAATTTTACTATCCATCCATTTAACCTGAGAATTCAAAGAGTATAGAGCAACTTTATATCTATTATTGGGTATACAATATTGGGAATTTTAAGTCTGTAGCAAAGTATTCTTTCTTACAAAGTGGCATGAAAGGGCAAGTTTGAATTAGGCCTTACAAAAATACTCTGCTTAGAATAGATTTTGCAAACCAATATAGAGATAAATATAGAAAGAAATCAGAAAATGTAGCTAATAACCATTAGTTTGATTTCTGTAGTAATAACACAGGATATTGATGTCAGAACACTTTTGGTTGTTTTGGCTAGAAATAATTCCATATGTAGTGTGCATGCTTGATATTATTTTGGATTTGTGGGTATACCACATGTGAGGCTGATAATAATCAAGATCATTTCAAGGGGAATTAAAGGATACATTTTATTGTATAATAATTTTATTATAATAAATAGCTGCCCTGATTATTACAAAGTGTTGACCAAAACACAGTCTAGTAAATCGGTCTTAAAAGGGTTCCTGGAACAATATATATACCACACTAATTCTTCTATGTGTTATCAATTTTTACTGCACTATTATTGTTAAAATTAGGTAGACAGATATTATTCTGTTTTTTACATTCATATTTTGTTCTATCATTAGATCTAATGTCTATGGTTTGCTGTAATATTAAATTGGAAGATGTCTCATCATCCATGAATTGTAGCCTAGTCTATTATTTCTGAAGCTTGAACTTCTTATGAACTCTCGACAATAAACTAGTCAATTTTTTATTATTATTATTCATTAGATCTAAAACCCTATGCTTTTTATCTCAGTGGAGTAAAGGTTCCTGGAGCAATTTCCAGTTATAGAAGAATATGATTACCATATTCAATCTGTCACATTGGTATTTAAATGTCACTTAATCTGCAAAACAATTGTTCATATGATTATTTTATTTCTTGGTTCTAAACAAAAATTGATGGTATCTATTTGGACTATCATATCACTAATTCAAGTATTGCATATAGGGAGGCTTTCCATCTTTTTATTATTATACATTAAAATGTAAAAAATGTATGTGAAAAAAATGCTATTACATTTGTTATGGTTTTATACAATAATATGCATCAAAAAAGGTTTTGTGACATAGCAGTTAGTTTATCTACTGACCATGTCATGATTTTGCCTCCGGAATAGGTCAAATGAATCTTGAAATTTTTTTTGAGGTCTCAAAAAGATTTATGATTTTTATTTATAGGTAGCTTAGTTATAGTCAGTCTAGTTTGATATCCAACATTGATTGGTAAATGGGTGAAAACTATTTTTATCTAGAGATTAATATAAAGTTGAAAAAATGTTCAAACTTTCATTTGCCAATTGTTGAACCTAGAGAGTAATAACTTCTTTATTGAAGACAGTTGGAGAAACTTTGTCCTGCAAGAGATTATTTAAAGGATGTTTTACTGAAAATATGTATATTGAAATAGATTGCCTATCTCAATTTATAATTAAGAAAGTAGAAATAGTTGGCAATCATAAGTTGGATTCATATTTTATAAATTAAATTTAGGTTTCTGTATATTATAGCACACACATGCATAGGTCAAGGTATGTGTTTTTAAAAGTAAATGAGTTTATGATACTTTGGTATTCCTGCTATGATGTATTACTCTGATGACATATTACTCTTAAGTTTGTGATATGTTTAATTAAACTAACAGTCCAAGAAATATTTAGACAAACAATCAATAAAATTTGTCGATAGGTCCCATGGAGGGGTTACTTTAAACATATCGCAAACTCAGAATAATATGTCACTGAGAATAATACATCATAGCAAATGTAATATGAAAGTTCAAATCTAAAAAAAATAATGGAGACATATATTCAGTATGGAAAAAGAAAAAAAGATATGATACTAAATAAAACAGGTACTTGTGAGTTGTACCTTTTTGGTACAACACTACATGTCATCAAATCCTAGCATACTATGGTGCTTTGCACCATCATATTCCATATGTAATAACAAACTTCAAATCTTAAAAAAAAAAACATGTACTTTCCAATGATGAAGAGATATATTCATTATTGAAAAAGGAGAAATATTAAAAAGAACCTGCAAACATGTTTTAAATGGCAAGTTGTAACAAAGTTTTAGATTTCTGTTATTTTTTTAAACTGAAAAAAAAATGATGAACTGTAAGTTTAACCTTATATTTTAAGTATCTTTTTTTAAAAAAAAAAAACCCCCACAAATATAACAACTTTTGCTGCTGTATTTTTAAATAATAATAAAAATATTTACAAATAATGGATACATTTACTGCAAATTTAATGTTACATTTTAATATGTTAAATATGCTAAAATGCAGGCAATGGTGAAGCTAAAGTACAAATTATAATATTAACTGGCTGAACACTTTTGAGAAGTTTTATCTTCTCATAATCATAGCAATTTTAGTGTTTAATAGCTGAAAAAAATAATACATACAGTAGATTCTTCTAAAGAATGAACATCAATTTTTTTGTGAATATAATCAGAATATTATCTATTTTTAATGCAACTATCATTTTAATCTTGAATAATAATCTATAATTTATCCAATAATCCATATTTGTAAATTCTTGCATAATGTGAATTTTTCTTGTAGTTTGACTATTAACTCTAATACAATCTATTAAATGCTATTGTTTTGATTGTGGATGCATCCATGTTACTTTATAATGGTTTGTCTGCCTAGAAAAGTGTTTGTGATATGTGTTGTACAAAAATTTGATAAAAACAAAAGATTTGAATTTGTAGCACCAATACTATTGTTCCCAATAACTTTTTGACTAAAATCTCTATTAAAGTCTCCAAGAATAAAAATTTGGTCTTTTATTTGTATTGCAGTAATAATTCTATCCAGTAAGGAATAAAAGTCTCATTCTCTATATTCTATGAATTTAAGATTGCAAGATAGGCATTAATAAAATGAGCACTAGTTCTATAATGAGCATTTCAACAATAGAAAATATTAAATTAAACTTTAAACTACATGCAACACAATGTAATTTCTTTTCATTGACTGACTTGACTTTCCAAAAAAAAAAAATTTTATATTCAATGATCTGTTCCATTAAATTTTCTTTTTGAAAATGAATTTCACTAAGAACAGCTCTATCAATTTTAAACCTTGATATCTTCTTAGCAACAAGTGCTGTTCTCCATTCTGATTTTGAAGAGTTTGTATCAAGTAAAATTTGCATATTCCATATACCTATGTTTAGAAAAAAATAGGTTTCTAATACTTACCTTTAGTTCTATCACTGTCTCCTGCTTTAGCACTACAACTGACATTATCATCATCATCATCATCATCATCATCATCATTATTATTATTATTATTATTATTATTATTATTATTATTATTATTATTATTATTATTATTTCTCTCACTATAATGAATAATCTATCAGGTGTGGCAACTTAATCAAACTATGTAAGACAGGCTATTTATAGAACTCTTCATGTCCATGGTAGGCAGGAGAATTCCTAATTATGATTATCTAAACATACAATTTTTGCTAGTGAAAATGCCTCTTATTGAAATGCAGTTCCAAAATGACTCATTAGAAATTATATTGCTTGAAGCAAAGATCACAATTAAGGACTATCAGCCTACTAAGTCTGTGCCCAGAACTAAAAACAAAAAGAGGAAGGGGGAGGAAATTGATCCAGAAATGTGTATTTAGTTAAAAGTTGAAAATATTGTTGCACAAATACATAATCCCGTTGTTACAGTAAAGGAAATATCTGATGGCATAAAAGGCTCATAACAACTGAGCACTGAAATCACTTAAGTAACAGAAAAAAGGGAGACAAAAATTGTTTGATTTGGAAACAATACTTATTCCTTGATGAACCAACATCCTATTCTTTGAGGCATCAGGAAATAATGAGCACTGCTTATTTGTTATTCAAATTTGACCTTTATATCTAAAGGACAACCAACTGGCTGTTATTTGTGGAGTATGTTGGTAACCTGAGCACAGTTTCTTATAATTATTTTAATGACACATATCATTTCTTTAGTAACATGCATCTTCTTAAAATTCCTGACTTTACATCAGTTTTTGACCGAATGAATGAATATTAAACATGTTTTGACTTTGTTTTAAAACATCTAGCAAATCAAATAACCCAGTAACTCAAATAATATAGCAATCATCAGTTTATAAGATTCTTTGCAGTTGTCATGAAATTTAAATAAGCCAATGTAAATTAAGCCTTAATGAAAGAGTTAAAGTTCATAAAAGTAGAATTAAAAATAGGTATCATAATTCGGCTTCTTGTATTCATGAACTAAATACAGATCATAAAATATTATTTGACAATTAGCTTATCTTTTATGAAAAACTAATCAGAAAGAAGAGTTAAAGAAACTTTGATAAACTTTCTTGAATCTGAGGTCATCAATCTCATGAAAACTTTATTTGATTTTAAAAGTGGGTAAATGAATTGTGACAAGATTACTTCTGTTTTTTGTATGTGTGTGTTTTTCATCTAACTGATTTTAACTTGAGATTGTCTGTTTGTTAAAACCCATAGTCATGAAACAATTTTATTGTAATTTTTTTTTTTTTGCTAGTATTTAATATTATATGATTTTCTATTTTAAAAACAATAGGTATACAAAAAATTGCCATGTGTAAGGGAATATAAAAAAACATATACGTAGGATAAATAGGTGTGTTGATTAAAGGGAATAATTTATAATATGGAATATATATATTATGTAGAAATTATGTGTTTATGTATAAATATTCATGTATTTATATTTACATTTATTATACATCTGAAGCAGATTGCTGGGGCAATTGAAATTGTTATGATTATAAAATAAATGTATAATGCGTTGTAAAAAAGTGAATAAAGAAAAGTGATTGAAATTGGATATTCATATTAAATATCAAATATATATTTATAACATTATTATGTAATATATTAAATAAATAATAATAATTAATGACTAAACTAGGTAATTCAAATATGTAATAATGTCTATGTTCTTATTCATGCCATGAGAATGTAAGGTCTTAAATTTATAAAATAAAACTTTCTTTTTGTTTTCTCACTCTTGTGGAAGAAATGTTCTATAATATGATCACTAGTAAATTATCAATTGAGTGATTTAGTAAATGGAAGTGTTTTAAAAACTAGTTTGTCTATGTTTTTATGTAAAATGTCAAATCTTTGATTAGTTATTCTAATATACAGGCTGCAATTCATCTATATAGCAATTCAAGAATCTATTACATTCTATTAAATATATTATGTTTATACTTTTAGAGTTGATATTGTTGGGAATATGCCGTTAAAAATCATTATTGGTATTACCTTGAACCACTTTTGTAACAATATGTTTGCATATTAAGCCAATAAACATCATATGACCACCATCTCTTATGCTTGTGTATAACTGTTGTTAAAACAGGCAAAACTCACTATACATATGCCACACACAGCAAGCTAGAGTAATCAATGGATTCCAGAAGGCTTGTGCATTAAATCCCCATCTAGTGCCTACTCATCCAATATCCCCAGACTAGTTTCTGGCTTGTGGCCTTCGTCAGTGAGGAGCCTTGGATCTGAGAGCACTGCATCTAAATCTTAGGATCTAATGCAAATCTCCAGCAACCACCTTTTATCTCCATTTAACTACAAAACTATGAGTCTTAAACTGAAAACACTTTAATGTTTCCAATTCAAGCCCATCAGCTTATATAGTTATATGGGTCTGACTACAAAACTATGAGTCTTAAACTGAAAACACTTTAATGTTTCCAATTCAAGCCCATCATCTTATATAGTTACATGGGTTTCAATTCAAGCCCATCAGCTTATATAGTTATATGGGTTCAGACCCATATAACTATATAAGCTGATGGGCTTGAATTGGAAACATTAAAGTGTTTTCAGTTTAAGACTCATAGTTTTGTAGTTAAATGGAGATAAAAGGTGTTTGTGGGAGATTTGCATTAGATCCTAAGATTTAGATGCAGTGCTCTCAGATCCAAGGCTCCTCACTGATGAAGGCCACAAGCCAGAAACTAGTCTGGGGAATTGGATGAGTAGGCACTAGATGGGGATTTAATGCACAAGCCTTCTGGCATCCATTGATTACTCTAGCTTGCTGTGTGTGGCATACATATAGTGAGTTTTGCCTGTTTGCATCTTACATAAATATGATTGTGAGGCATGAATTCTTGAAAGCACTCATCCTTAATTGAGCGATTAATATTTTTCAGATTATAGCTTCTGCAACTTGCATATTGTATGTGTTTCATAGATTATAAATAATTTTAATAAATTTACAATGAAACAGTAGCCATTTTCTTAATGTTGAAATTATATACAGTAATAAAATTTTTAAAGTTAATACATATAACAAAATGACTGACAGCCATAGTTATTTATATTTTCAAAGTAATTATTCCATGTTCTTAAAAGCTCACAGCCCCTATGGTCAGTTTTTAAGAACTAGAAGAATTTGCAATGAAAATTTTTTACACAAAATAACCAAGTTTTATATAACAAGTTTATAAATATGAAATATCCTAAGGCAATATTAAAATCTTCAGAAATTGATTTAAGAAAAAAAAGTACTGGTTCTTATTTTTAACAATGATTTATGTAATACTAATCACATATTGCAGAAACATTTTAACATATTAAATTCCACAATTATCTAAAATCTATTTTCTCAAGACTAGAGTAGTGTATAGAAGAGTCAAACATTTAAAGATAGATTTGTAAAAAGCAAATCTTACTACTAATTTTGTGTCAGAAAAAGATTGATTTTCATATAATAATAAAAGATGCCTTACATGCAAACATATTGTAGTTACAAATATAGTTCAAAGTAATACCATTAATAATTTTAAATAATATATTCCAGCTATGTTAACCATAAAAATGTAAATGTAATTGGACTGTGTGAATGTAAATAAAGATTATTTTAATTTGTAAGTACATGCAGATAGTACATGAATAAATTATCTCTTTCTTAAGCTAATCTAGAAAATCTTCATATGCTAATCACACATTTAAATGTATATTATGCAAAAGATAACAATTATGCATAAATGGATTATTGTATAAAAACCTCTGCTATGAAGTGTAAATGTGTGAATAATGTACTGTGAGGAAGTATAATAATTGTTTGATTTACAGTAGATTGCCTGCATGCATAACAGTGATATGATAATTGATATAGTTTATGATTCCTAATCCTAGCAAATGTATACATATATATATAATAAGTGTAATCATGCCCAAGACTAAATGGATTTATAAGTAATCATTAAAACCAGTCAGTACTTAGTTAATATCAATAACAACCAACAATCTCAAACTGTTATCAAAGCAACCTCTTTTTAACAATCCACCTTTATTGTTGAAAGAAAGTAGTCTTGACAACAGTTTGAGATTGTTGATTGTTATTGATACTCTTAAGTATGACTGGTTTTAATGATTATATATATATATATATATTGGCATTATATCCAAATGGATGCTTGAAGAACTTTCTTCAATTAAGATACAATGCAATAGATTATATTTATCTACTGAGTGTGTGTACAAATTGATACACACATTAAGAAGCATAATAATAGATTAGGGATTTCTGATGAAATTTCTAATTGCTTTCTACACTTTATTATTTTCCTATTTCATTATTGATATTGAATAAATTTATCTTATTACCATAAAGTTGTACTTAAATTTATTTTAAAAGTCTCAACTGGTATTAATATAGTAATAGTCTTAGTATATAGAAGTAAAATATTTCATGGAATATAGAAGGTACTTGAATTGTTATGTAGATGAATCAGCAAACAGTCCACATATTAGAATAATTAATCATAGATTTAACATTTTACATAAAAATGACATAAGCCCAGTTTCTAAAACACTTTTTGATTTTACCATATCATTCAATCAATGATTTAAGTGTGGTCATACTACAAGACATATTTTCCTTCACAAAAGTAAGAAAACAAAAATAAAGTTTTTTTATTTATAAGGAGCTTGCATATTTATGGTATGCAGGGATGCTATGTGCAGTTTCTGTGGAGCACAATGACACTTCATCAATTGGGGTGCCAAATCACAGTGATAATTAATAAAATTTATATGTAAATGAAAATGCTTAGATTTATGAATCATTCCAGTGTTAGAAACACATTTTGATTTATGAATGCTTAGATTTATGAATCACTGCATGGTTGGAAACACATTCTGATTGTAAATATTTTTTATTTAAATATTATTTTTTTTACTTAAATTGTTTGAAATATATTATTATATACTTTAACCTTGAAATGTATCGAATAGACAGGTGTCATTTTGTTGTGATAAGTAATAAAATTTATATATAAATGAAAATGTTTAGATTTCTGAATCAATCCATTGTTAGAAACACATTCTGATAGCAAATATTTTTTATTTAAATATAAAAGAATTACTTTTTTTACTCAGACTTCTGACAATTGTTCAAAATATACTAAATATATTATCTACCATTGTGCTAAATTGAACAGACTTGGCATAATTTCACTATGATAATTAATAAAATTTATATGTAAAAATTTTAATTTCTCCTTTATTTTTATTTAAACGTCATAATTTATATGAAAAAATGACACATTGCTATTAATAATTTATTTTAAAATAAACATTTAAAACATTAACTCATAATAATTATGCATAGTAAGTAATTTAATTTATCAATCGTATTTTATAAAAAAATTCTGCCATGCATTTGTATGGTTATATAGTTAGAGTAGATCATCAGAAGACTAAATGTGGTGTTGGGAAATTTAATCTGATGAAGTCATATGCTTTTTTTTAACACCGATATTGTCTTTTTTTACTTTTGATAGTAATCTTATCATTTTTTAAATACTGGTATAATTTTTTTTACATGTTTTACTAATCTGCTTTTATTGGATTTATACTGTAGTGGAATTTGTTAATTATCTAAAATTTGTAATTGATCCATAAAATTACTCAAACACATGATGGTCAAACTACAAGGAAAACAGAATTATTAAAAACAAGTTTTTAAAAAACATATTACTGCATACATTTCAATAACATGGTATTATTGTTTAATGTCCCTCTGATGATTATAACAGTGATACAATTTCACTTGTAACTAACCACTTGATTGGGAAAGTCCTTACAAAAATCTTTATCTATTCTAGTGGAAGAAACCAATTGTTTGATTTCTTTATTATAATCTATCATTAAACAAAAGAAAGTGCTAAGTGTTGTATAATGGCTTCTAAAAATTTATGAAATAAACACTATAAGTATGAAAATTTCTTCCTTAAATAAATGTAATATAAATCCTGAAAATTCCTAGGATACTTGACTATGTAGTGTGATTAACATGCATACAAAAAATTATTCTGTTATTGAGATTCCAAATAAAATCAAGTAAGAAACAAGAGTTATTTTGAACTAATTAATATACTGATTAGAGTCAACCTACTTAAAACTAATTGTTATTTATCACATTGTGGTCACTAAATTCAAGAGAGTTAATATGTAAATAAAAAAATAAATGTGTCAATAATTATAATTTTTTAATACTCTATTGTGTTTTTTGTTAAACAAATATTTTATAGAATTCATTTTGTTTTAATTAACTAATTTTACTTCAAGGGGGGGGGAGTATGTGCATCTTTTTCATATGATAAAAAATATTTAAATATTTAAAAAAATAAATTATCTTACTTGCAAATATAGATATATTGAAATTACACATATTGGTACTTGTAATGTATAAATAATTAATTATTTATTATAAATATGATTTTGAATCAATACTTGAAAAAACAAAATAAAATATATTTTTTTTACATTCTACATATTTTATTTTTCAAAATTCATTCAAAATCATATAATGCAAAAAAATATGTTTATTTTCATCAATATTTTATTATCAATCCACTAATAACATCATCCTAATTTTATTTTATTTTTTGCGAATTCTGATTCGATACATAAAAATTCTAATGAAGAGCTGGTTTTACATTAACATGATTAGAAAATTGTAAATCATTTAGGTAAATAACATAATTGAAAAATCTGTATTACCATATAATCAATGCTTTTACACTGCACATAGGCCAGCTCTGCTAAGGGTGCTGAAATGTAGCTTGCACAAAGGTGCCTGTTACTTACGTGGCAGCCCTGGTAGTATTAATCTAATATCTTAATGCTCTATTTTTCATTTATTAATTATTTTTTATTTAATATATTACACAATAATGTTTATATATTGTGCCCTTTTCTATAGGTCAGTAATAGTTTATAACAGTCAATTACTAAAAAATTTTAAATTTAGAATGTTCTTTTAATACATTAATTATATTAAGTCAATTATATCTTTAAAGTACAATTTGAAGCTAAAGAGAATACGTAGTATATAAAATCATTTAAAAAATGGTTATATAAAACTTTAAATATTGTTGCATATGGTTGTAAAAGCTGGCCATATTAAATAACACAGCTATAAATAATTAAAAGTATATTTAATAAATTTGATTTTAATAGTTTAAAACTTATAGTTAATAAATGCTATGTTTAAATTTATAATTATATTTAATAAGCAAAAATTAATATAGTATATTTTAAAATAAACTTTATGATGGTGAAAATTATATCTAGGTCTATATTTTCAAAATTATTCTTCCAAATTTTTTATAATTATTTTATATAATATAATAAGTGTATCAATTTTATTAGTCTAGGCAGAGAAATAGATTAAAAATCATCTGTCAAAGTTATAATCACGTGATTTTTAATGTATACTATCACGCACACGCTTGTTTGAAATAATAACAAAGTTTAAAATATTTTAAAAGTTATATTATAGAATTGGATAGAATTATTGCCTATCATAAAAGCAAATAATAATAAATATTAAGTTAACTGTCGTTATTGCATATTTAAATGATGTAATGTTTTAAATAGTAATATAATAAAGACGAATACAGATATATAAAAATTAAATATTTTATTTAAATAAAAATAGATATATTGAATAGATAAATGGGATAAGTTATTGTTATTTTAAAAGTTATTTTAAATGTTTAAATAGTTTTAATAAAATAATAATTTATTTAAAAGTAATACTTTAAATAATATTTTGGGTTCATTACATCATAATTTTTTATTTTCAGATATAATTCTGCTATAAATTGAAAATATGTAAATTTGTTTTCAAGTTGGGGTAAGAATTGACCAATAATAATAGGTATCCTTACAGATGATAAATATCGTTGTAATTAAGATATAGGGGGAGATTAATAAGGTATTGAAATGGAAGAGAGGTAAATTATAACTATCAAAAGATAGTATTTTTTAAATCTTTTATTTAGTCAATTTTTTTAGTACTTTCTTATAACTTTATCTGCAAAAAAAAAAAAAACTAATTGATAATTTTAAAAATATTTTTTTTTGCAAAAGAGAGTATAAACTAAAAATATTTTAATAATTTTGTTTAATATGATTTTCTAATTTTTAAAGTACTTACCAGTCGTATTTTATCTAAAAGTTTAACCTAAACTACGCAGTAAAAAATGGATATCCTACAAAATAAAATGGATAGAAACTGTAATACTGTAAAAATATTTGAAATATTTATTGATACAGATTTATTAATATTTCACCGAAGAACTATTCTGGTACATAAAAACCACAGCTCGGACATTATACGGAGTCTAATGAAAAAATTAGAGACGCATTATTATTTATAAGCTTATTCAAGATTTGTTTTTTTAAATGGTAATAAGATAATCATATATTGCATGAATTATTTTATATAGTATGATATTCAAAGGAATAAAATGTTATATCCTTTCTAAAGGTAACATTTTTTTAAAAAATATTTTCGAGTGCAGAGTTGAATAAAGAACCCAGGAGAATATGTTATAGAAGCATTTTGATATTAAAATATCCGTTCTTCGAATTATTTAAAATGTACTTGGAAAAAATTTGTTCAAAAGTATTTGAAGTTTTTATTTTAAAAGAGATTTATAAAAAAATACCAAACGAAAGTTTTACATGTATCAAGAAGGAAACATAGATAAAAAGTGAACACCTAGATGAATAGAAAATTGGATCCATGGAAATACAAATAGTACTTAAAAGTTTATCGAATATTTTAAAGTTAAATTAGATGGATTGATGCATCGGATACACAGAGAATATTGGTAGAGAAGATTAAGAAGCTTCACGGGATTAATTAATATTATCGTCCTAAAAATATTAAAACCAAGGATTATTTTCTAAATTTTACTAAATGGATTAATAATTATTTTTTATTTTAAACTTTAACGTGTTTAGAGGAGAATATTTAAAAAAACAAAAAAACTCTAGAGAAATAATAAGCATTTTGGACTTATCAGGAACTATCGTCAAGAAAATATGTAACTATAGTTTTGAGTCTTTTTATTTTGTTAACCTAGTTTACATCTAAATTTTTATACAAGATTAGGAAAAACATAAAAACATTAATTTATTAATATTAAAATTTTATAATATAACAATCTAATAATTTAGCTAAAAATATTTTAATATAAAGTGTATGGGTGTGATTTTTTTTTTATATCTGCAATGCTCAAGTGCACAAAGGAAGCCTACTGAACACGATGACTAGATAAAGGTTATTGGTAATAATAATAACTATTGATAATTTATAATGTATTTTTTTTTTTGTTTTCTTTAGATCATCCATAAATTGGAAGAATGAAGTGTAAAAGTTTTTTTAATTATATGTAACGCATTTTTATACAACATTTTAAAAAAAAACATTATGAGATAGGATTGATTTGAAAATATGCATACGACAATTTTTTGATTTTTTTTTTAGTAATATAATCCAACATAACAAATAATTATGTGATTCTTTTAAAGTTTTTATGATATGGGATATTCAAATATTGTCTAAGTAAATCGTATATGATTAAACATACAGAGCAATGAAGTAAACAGACTTTTCTTATGGGATCGTAAGATTGTTTAACTATTAATGAATTTTATTTATTGTTTTGTAAATGCAGATAGTTATTTTATCGATGTAAGATGTAGAAAAATCTTGAGAAATAATGTTGAGATAGTGGCTTGGAAGTACTATAGTTAGCAGGAAACCAAGATGATGTATATTTAAATAGGATATGATAAGGAATGGGAATAATATTTAATTTTTATGTGGTTATCAGCATAGTTAACATAGCCCTATGACTGATACATATTTTATTTGGGCAGTGTTTATATTACTTTAAATATTTGATGTTCTAATAAAGCTGAAGAAATAGCTTTAATATCATCCCTGTACTAGAGGATATTAGGCAGATAAATGTCCTACCTCTACGCACAGTGCCATGATTTTGAGATATGTTAAGAATAATACTCCAGCTTTCTTCCTTAATCCTATGCATCTGTTTTCGCTATCTTTATTTTATGTAACTGCATCGTTTAGTAAGATATGTTTAAGAGAAATGATAAATAATTTAGAACTTATGTTATGCTATCGTTTTTGGATAAGATTAGTTTATTTGCTGATAAGGAGCAGAATATTATAACTTAAAATTGAAAATCCAGAGTATCCTAGGGAAGGAAAAGAATCATAAAATATATTTTGAATTTTATTTCGGAAATGAAATATAAAATTTTTAAAATAAGGTATCTAAACAAAAATATTTTTAAAAGTGATAATAATTTTAAATGCTTTAGTATTTTTTTTTTAAGAGAAAAATAAGTATTGCATATTTTTTTAAAATACAATAGTACAAAGTAGATTATGTAAACAATATGCATAGTATATTTTTGTTTATTGATTAACAGAAATCTATTAATGATTAAACTGATATTAAACTAAAGTAAGGCTTAAAGAAGAATATATTATGATTAGTAAACATTGTGTGATAAATACTAAAATCTAGTACTGAATTTTGGATAATAGTTGGTGTAACATCTTTGACTTTGCAAGATGAATTTTTTTTTTTTTTTTAATATTTTGAGAAGTCCATACTCATTATAAAATTTTGTTTTTCTATAGAATGTTTGTTCTAAATATGAATTTTTTTTAAAAAAAATAAGATAGTTTAATAATATTAAGGATAAAATGCTGTCGCTAATAAAGTAGATAAATATACTTGTAATAAGTTAACCATGATGAGAAACCAAATAATAACTTTTTTTTTTAAATTTTGTCCTAAAGCTAAATAAAGACATGATTGAAATATAAATTATTTTTTTTATAACTCATAAATCAAACTGTAAAGTAAAAAAAAAAAGGTTAAGGATATCCACTGTAAATAATGTAAATAAATTGTTTAGTTATTTATTGTTAGTAATAAACTTTGTTAAATTTTGTTATTTAAAAAAATTTTGTGTCAGAGTTGTTTATTTCTCCACATCGCTGCATGAAAACATGATATATGCATAATAACTGAAACAAATATATAATTTTGCACAAAAGATAAATAAAGAATTATTTTAAGAATTTTAAATATTTTATTGGTATTCATTATAATTAAATAATCATAATCTTACATTATTTTATTGGTCATAAATCAGTTATCACAATATTATATTAAATTATATGCTATCAGTTACCACACATATTTTGTTTGTCAGATTATTAAAATGCTACCACGTATTTATTATATCATTACATGAAGAATATTATTATTGTTATTTATTATTATTAGTTTAAGTGTAGTAGATTATGACATAAAATCCCTTCTCATATTTTACTACCGTATTTTAAAATTAACTTAGAATAAATTTTATGAACCTGAGATTATTTTATCGAGCTAGATTATTATTAAATAGAAGATTAAGATTTAATTATTAGTTTAATCTTAGTGAGTAGAAGTTATTAAAGTCGTAAGAATACTATGATTTTGTTATTTGAAATAGTAATAAGGGGGGATAGTGTTCTTATGCCATTGAGGTAGTATCCTGTAGGATATGGGCACAATGTAATCTATCTATCTTGTCAACTGTATTTTCACTTCAAGTCTCATGAAAATATTAAATATTTATTTACGTTCATATCGGCCTTTCAAACCAATTGTGCAAACGCTTTGCGAGTGTTAAATAATAAATGAATGCCTTCTGATCAGTACAAGATATAGAATTTATGCAGGAATAAAAAGAATCCTCTTATTCCTACGACTTCAAATCTGAAGTACTTGCACAGAAGGTGTGATGATAGAACGGTCACTTTTTAAATAACTATATACAATGTCTGAATGAATGACGCGATGAAATTTTCTAGAATTTACTAAACGTCATTCCAACTGAAACTTAATCATATATATAAATAAGCATTTATTTTTATAGCGTAAGTACTTCAGATTTGCTCATATATAAATATTTGAGTCGTAGGAATAAGAGGATTCTTTTTATTCCTGCATAAATTCTATATCTTGTATTGATCAGAAGGCATTCATTTATTATTTAACACTCGCAAAGCGTTTGCACAATTGGTTTGAAAGGCCGATATGAATGTAAATTACAATTATATGCAGACGCTATAAAAATAAATGCTTATTTAAATATTTATTTAATTTTATTTTTATAAACTGAACCTTATTCGTATTGTAAATTTGAGCTAGTGAAACATTTTAATTTTAATGCTGAATATTTTATTTATTAATTATTAACTGAGATAGAACCCGTTTTATTTAGGATTTGATTATTATTGTGAATTAAGTGTTTCTTATTAAAACTATTGCAATTTTATGTGGTATATAATCTGATTGTTTAAAGAAAATATTATTATATTGTTTGTAAAACAATTGGCAAATAAAATTTTAAAATATGCATATGTGGCTAATGATTATTTAGTATTCACTATGACCATGTCAATTATTGAAATATTAAAAATATATTTTGAATTTGCTTTAATATGTGCAAATTATCTGTGAATCATGCATGTGGGAAATAATGTTGTGACACACATAATGTTAATCGTTATTGTTATTTAGGATTAGATTGTATAAGGTGTAAAGGAGGTATTATCTATAGTTTATTGTGGGTGATGGTTAAATGGGGATAAAAGAAACTGGTAAGGAACTATTTTTATGAAAAATTAATAGTAATATATTGTTGAAATATTGAGTTTTGAAAAAGCATATTTGTAAAAAAAAAAAAATGAATAATCAAGATAATAATTTAGAAAGTGAAATATCTGAGTTTATTGTCGATGAAAGTTGTGAGGAGAAATGAGAAATAGAAAACTTAATTGAAATGGAAACAGTTGTAGATAGTGTCCCCATTATAGATAGTAAAATGAAAGAAGAAGAGGAAGAAGTTATAGAAATTAAAACAATGGAAGAAAAGATAATAGTATCTAAAAAGGAGGAAGAGAACACCCAGAATCTTCAAATGATGTTAATGTTTAGAGAGATGTTAGATTCTTTGAAAAAGGAGATGAAAGAAGATAATAGAAAAAATAGAGAAGATAGTAATATAAAATTTGATGTTCTTAATGAAAATATGATTAAAAATAGAGAAGAGATGAATGAAAATATGAATAAAAATAGAGAAGAGATTAATGAAAATATGAATAAAAATATTGAGTCTCTTAATGAAAACCAAAATAAAACAAATATAATATTAGAATCTCTTAGTGAAAATGTGGACAAAAATAGTAATGAAATCAGAACTTGTGTAGAAAGTATGAATCAAAAACTTAATGAAACCTGTAAGACGGTAGAAGATTTTAAGGTGGAAGTACAAGATAAATTTAATAATTTGGATTTGAGATTTGATAGCAATGAAAAAGTCATTGGTTCTTTAAAGGAGGAAATAGAGCACATAGATTATAAGAATCAGGAATTGCTAAAAAATAAGTTTTCTGAATTTTCTGAGAATACTATAAAGGGTTTAAGCAAACAAATAGAAGAATCTATCAATCAGTGTCAGATAAACAATAGCAACTTAAATCAGAAGCTTAATAGTAATAAATCAGATGTTGATCATGAAATTGGTGAAATAAAAGATCATATAGAGGAAAATTTTAAAATTGTAAAGGAAGAGGTAGTGCAGACCAGAATAAATATGAAAGATGAAATGGAGAAAGAATTGGTAGAGAAGTTCAAGGATTTGATAGTATAAACTAGGAGAGATGTAAAAGAAGAAATAGAACAAGATTTGGTTGAGAAATTAAAAGATCTTGATATTCAGAAAGATGATGAACATAAGTATAGATCTAAAGTTGGAGAGAATATGAAGCGTTTACAGAAAGATGTAAAAGAACAGGCACAGCAGTTGGAAAAGAATAATAATGAGTGTAGAGAAATAGTAGATCAAAACTTGGATAAGTTTAAAAATGAACAGAAGTTATATGTAGAACAAGTGATTGGACAGATAAATTTCGAAGAAAAGTTGCAACAAGTGTATGAACAAATGGAGGAGATTAAGTCCATAAGTAATAAAACTGTAGAGTTAGGCAAAGAAAAAGTATTGAGTAGTAAATATGAAGACTATATAACTCCATCCCCAATAGATAGAATAGAATGTCTAAGAAAAGGTAAGAATAACCAATTAGAACATACTAATGTTAAAGAAATAGACAGCAGACCAGTTAGGGAAAATATTAGTTGTGACGGTGGTTCGAATAGCTCGATGGCATTATGCTTTATGATGGTCAAACCATTTAGAGGAGACTATACCAAAAACCCATCTGAGTTTCTGAATAGTTTGGATGAGCTATTTTTAATATGTATTCTAACAGAAAAGGAAAAATTAGCCATCTGTAGTAATCATTTAGGTGGCACTGCCAAAGACTGGTGGCAGTCACTCTTTGAAAGACCAAATACTTATGGCGACTTTAGATATTTAATTATAGGGAGTTTCTGGAATGCAGACAAACAAGATAGTATTAGGTTCCAGATAACTCAAGAAAAATATCATTCTAGCAAGGGCAGTTATACTAGTTTCTTTCGAAGCCAGGCTGTCCGATTGAAAACGCTTACTGCATGTCCATTATCTGAAGGGCAGATAGTCAGGATAGTACGCCATAATTTGCCCAGAAATGTGGAGCAATTATTAATTGCAGCAGACCATTACTTGATAGATGTGTCAGAGATATTAGACACACTTGAAATCACTGAAGCATCTTTATATAGTAGATTCAAAGCAAATAGGGAAAGAAATAATTATCCGTTATCAAATATTAACATTAACAATAATAGTCAAAGATTTCAAGAAGGTTTTAAGAGGAGATATAATTCTAGAGATAGAGATAGGGTATCTCCCTATGTTAAGAAAGCAGTTAGATTTGATAAATCTAGGAGTAGGGTAGAGGTACAAAATAATCAACCCTCTACTAGTGGTATTATTACAATTTTAAAAAGACCAAATGTTAAAACAAGTGAGAAAAAGTTAAACTGAAAAGGTCTTTGTGTATTAGTTCCTCTTTGCAAGGACCCGGTGCTAACAAAATGGGGAACGATCAGATGTGAATGCTAAATACTTTAGATTTAGACATTGACTTTTTAGAACCCTTTACTATAGGTGAACCACCTATAATGTATCAATGTCCGGTTGTAATTTTAAATATTGAAAATATAAAAGTTGAAGCATTGATTGACTCCGGAAGCCAAGCTTCCATATTATCAGAGTCAACTTATAAAAATCTGGTATGCATAAAAGGTGATATACCTTCATTGCCAGTAAAACAAATACAAGTAACTCTGGCAAATGGAAAGAGAACGAAATTAACAAATAAACAAGTTTGGATTACCTTCAAAATTAATAACACAGAGTTTTGGGCATGTTTTTCTTATTATGCATGGATTGATACATGAAGCCATAATAGGTGCTGACTTCATAATTTTAAATGATTGTCAAATAGATTTTTATAACAAAATTTTTACTTGTAAGAAGGAAAGGCTTAATTTTGAATATGGTGTGCATAACCTTTCCAATCAATTACTATGCATCCATAATACATTGATTGATGCTAGCATAAAGGCAAAAATTGAACATATTTATGCAATCGATTAAGTGAGAAATTATATCAATTAATGTATAGCTTTAAAGGCATTTTTTCTAAAATCCCTGGTATAATAGAGGGATATACCCATCGTATTAAATTGAAGTGTAATGATCCTTTCCATCAAAAGATGTACCCGATCCCTTACCAATATAAGGACGAGGTACAGAGTCAAATAGACATGATGCTAGAGTGGGAAATAATAAAAAAGTGCCCTTCTCCTTACGTAAACCCATTGGTTATTGTAAAGAAGAAGGATGGCAATATTAGGGTATGTTTGGATGCTCGCATGTTAAATACTATAACTGTGCCAGAGCGTGACATTCCTCCACCCGTACATGAGCTCCTAACTAAGTTTCATAAGAGGTCAATTTTCTCTACATTTGATTTAACAGCTAGTTATTGGCAAATACCGTTACATGAGAATGATCAGCAATACACAGCATTTCGTTTTCAAGGCCAGTCGTATGTTTTCAGATGGATGCCTTTTGGTCTCATTAATAGCGGTGCTGGCTTAATCAGATGTTTGGACATGATTTTTTCAAAGCAATTAAAGGAAAAAATCATCATGTATGTGGACGATATCGTCATTGCTTCTGACAGTTTAGAAGAGCATCTCCAACACTTAGAAATGTTTTTTAATGAATGCGCTATGAAAAATGTCAAAATTAATTTGGAAAAGTGTTCAATAGCAGCTAAAGAAATTACTTTTCTGGGACATTTAATAAATGAGCATGGCATCCAGCCCCATCCAGAAAAGATTGCAGCTATTCAACGCTTTCCCACACCAAAAACTGTAAAGCAACTGAAATCATTTTTTTGGGTTGTGTAATTACTACAACCGCTTTTATCAAAATTTTGCTGAGGACACTATACATTTATCCAAATTGCTAAAAAAGGCTGAGAGGTGGAAGTGGACCACTAATCATGATAGTGAATTTAATTTGATTAAAAATAAATTTTTAAAACACGTAATTTTAATATATCCTGATTTCAATAAAACATTTTATGTGCAAACAGATAGCAGTTACTATGGTCTGGGTGTAGTGTTATTTCAACTCGATGAGGATCAGGTACCTCATGTATTGTACTTCTTGAGCAGACATCTGAGAGGTGCTGAGTTGAACTACACTATAACTGAAAAGGAAACCCTAGCTGTTGTCTGGGCTTTTCAGAAATTAAGGCAATTTTTATTAGGTTCTAGTGTGATTGTATTGACCGACCATAGAAGCTTAGAGTTTTTAAATAAAAGCTACCTCAGTAATGAGAGACTTATTAGGTGGAGCTTATATCTCCAACAGTTCAATTATAGAGTACTCTATATTGAAGGGAGACAGAATATCCCTGCTGATATTCTTAGTCGCCACCCTATCTGTTTAATGTCACAAAATCCCAATAGTCAAAATATAATTGTAAGTAACCTGGATTTGGTTAGGGATGAATCTATAGCTGATGATTATAATAATCTCACTATGATTCAGAGTCAGGATATCAGATTAAATAGGATCATGACTATCTTAAATAATCATGATAATATAAACAGTAAAAATAAACGCGTTAAAATGATTTTTAGAAAGTATAAAATTTATCAAAATTTGCTTATGTATAATATAAATTCTAATCAGGGGGAATCATGGAGGATAGTTGTCCCTAACTCCATGATTGATAAACTGATCATGTACATTCATAGTAGCTATGGGCACTATGGTGCACCAAAAATTATGTATGTTTTAAAATCGATATTTTTTTGGAATAAAATGTATAAACGCGTAATTAAAAAGATTAAAACGTGTAATATATGTCTAAAATCTAAACATTGCAGTAAATCTTACGTGGGAATCATGCAGCCCATTATTCCAGATCGTCCTAATGAATTATTAGCGATCGATTTTTATGGGCCCCTTCCACCATTCAATCGTCAGAAATTTATACTTGTAACATATGATGTTTTTAGTAAGCTAGTCTCAGCCTATCCTGTACCTAAAACCAGCACTCATTATGTAATCAAATGCATGCTTGATTACCAATTCCCTTTAGTTGGAAAGCCAGAAATAATTCTTACTGATCATGCAACCGCTTTTATATCTGGTAGATGGAATGAGTGGATTTGAACTCAACACCTCAAACATATTATGAGCTCCATTAGAAACCCGCAGTCTAATCCCTGTGAACGTGTTATGCGGGAGCTCGGTAGATTATTCAGGGTTTATGTAGCCGATGATCATAAACAATGGGTTCATAAACTCTCTGAGGTTGTTAATTATATAAACAGTACTTGCAATGAATCCACAGGTTTTACACCTTTCCGTCTACACTATGGCAAACATGAAAATTTACTAATTCAAACACCTATACCTATGATAAGAGAGCCAATAGATGTAAATCAAGATATAAATCAAGCTAAAGTAAAGCTACATATTATGGGTGCTAAGAGAGTAAAAAAATCCCATAATAGACCACATCCATTCAAAGTTGATGATTTAGTTCTTGTTAGAACACCCCATGTTAGCAACCTTCAAAGAAATCAATTTAAGAAATTTCTTGAGTTATACGAGGGTCCATATAAGATTTTTAGCAAAGTAGGAGAAAATGCTTTCATGTTGACTACACCAGATGGTGAAAAAGGGACGTACAACGCTAGGAGTCTAATCCCATACCCATCAGAAGTGTAGAAAAAAATTTTTTTTAGTATTACTAGTTGAGATTCTGAGTGTAATGTCCAAATATTTTATAAGTTTGTATTAAAAACAGTATATTCTTTTGTATTTCAGTAGTACAAGATAGAATTTGGTTATAGCAAGTGATAAAGATATTAAGTATCAATGGATAGAGTAAATATTAAGATAGATGTTTAATTTAAAATTTTTGTTCGAAGGAGGAGGTTATGTGCCCTTTTCTATAGGTCAGTAATAATTTATAACAGTCAATTACTAAAAAATTTTAAATTTAGAATATGTTCTTTTAATACATTAATTATATTAAGTCAATTATATCTTTAAAGTACAATTTGAAGCTAAAGAGAATACGTAGTATATAAAATCATTTAAAAATAGTTATATAAAGCTTAAAATATTGTTGCATATGGTTGTAAAAGCTGGCCATATTAAATAACACAGCTATAAATAATTAAAAGTATATTTAATAAATTCGATTTTAATAGTTTAAAACTTATAGTTAATAAATGCTATGTTTAAATTTGTAATCATATTTAAATAGTCAAAATTAATATAGTATATTTTAAAATAAACTTTATGATGGTGAAAATTATATCTAGTTCTATATTTTCTAAATTATTCTTCCAAATTTTTTATAATTATTTTATATAATATAATAAGTGTATCAATTTTATTAGTCTAGGCAGAGAAATAGATTAAAAATCGTCTGTCAAAGTTATAATCACGTGATTTTTTAATGTATACTATCACACACACGCTTGTTTGAAATAATAACAAAGTTTAAAATATTTTAAAAGTTATATTATAGAATTGGATAGAATTATTGCCTATCATAAAAGCAAATAATAATAAATATTAAGTTAACTGTCGTTATTGCATATTTAAATGATGTAATGTTTTAAATAGTAATGTAATAAAGACGAATACAGATATATAAAAATTAAATATTTTATTTAAATAAAAATAGATAAATTGAATAGATAAATGGGATAAGTTATTAGATGTTATTTTAAAAGTTATTTTAAATGTTTAAATAGTTTTAATAAAATAATAATTTATTTAAAAGTAATACTTTAAATAATATTTTGGGTTCATTATGTCATAATTTTTTATTTTCAGATATAATTCTGCTATAAATTGAAAATATGTAAATTTGTTTTCAAGTTGGGGTAAGAATTGACCAATAATAATAGGTATCCTTACAGACGATAAATATCGTTGTAAATAAGATATAAGGGGAGATTAATAAGGTATTGAAATGGAAGAGAGGTAAATTATAACTATCAAAAGATAGTATTTTTTAAATCTTTTATTTAGTCAATTTTTTTAGTACTTTCTTATAACTTTATCTGCAAAAAAAAAAAAAACTAATTGATAATTTTAAAAATATTTTTTTTTTGCAAAAGAGAGTATAAACTAAAAATATTTTAATACTTTTGTTTAATATGATTTTCTAATTTTTAAAGTACTTACCAGTCGTATTTTATCTAAAAGTTTAACCTAAACTACGCAGTAAAAAATGGATATACTACAAAATAAAATGGATAGAAATTGTAATACTGTAAAAATATTTGAAATATTTATTGATACAGATTTATTAATATTTCACCGAAGAACTATTCTGGTACATAAAAACCACAGCTCGGACATTATACAGAGTCTAATGAAAAAATTAGAGACGCATTATTATTTATAAGCTTATTCAAGATTTGTTTTTTTAAATGGTAATAAGATAATCATATATTGCATGAATTATTTTATATAGTATGATATTCAAAGGAATAAAATGTTATATCCTTTCTAAAGGTAACATTTTTTTTTAAAATATTTTCGAGTGCAGAGTTGAATAAAGAACCCAGGAGAATATGTTATAGAAGTGTTTTGATATTAAAATATCCGTTCTTCGAATTATTTAAAATGTACTTGAAAAAGATTTGTTCAAAAGTATTTGAAGTTTTTATTTTAAAAGAGATTTATAAAAAAATACCAAACGAAAGTTTTAAATGTATCAGGAAGGAAACATAGATAAAAAGTGAACACATAGATGAATAAAAAAATGGATCCATGGAAATACAAATAGTACTTAAAAGTTTATCGAATATTTTAAAGTTAAATTAGATGGATTGATGCATCGGATACACAGAGAATATTGGTAGAGAAGATTAAGAAGCTTCACGGGATTAATTAATATTATCGTCCTAAAAATATTAAAACCAAGGATTATTTTCTAAATTTTACTAAATGGATTAATAATTATTTTTTATTTTAAACTTTAACGCGTTTAGAGGAGAATATTTAAAAAAACAAAAAAACTCTAGAGAAATAATAAGCATTTTGGACTTATCAGGAACTATCGTCAAGAAAATATGTAACTATAGTTTTGAGTCTTTTTATTTTGTTAACCTAGTTTAAATCTAAATTTTTATATAAGATTAGGAAAAACATAAAAACATTAATTTATTAATATTAAAATTTTATAATATAACAATCTAATAATTTAGCTAAAAATATTTTAATATAAAGTGTATGGGTGTGATTTTTTTTTTATATCTGCAATGCTCAAGTGGACAAAGGAAGCCTACTGAACACGATGACTAGATAACGGTTATTGGTAATAATAATAACTATTGATAATTTATAATGTATATTTTTTTTTTGTTTTCTTTAGATCATCCATAAATTGGAAGAATGAAGTGTAAAAGTTTTTTTAATTATATGTAACGCATTTTTATACAACATTTAAAAAAAAAACATTATGAGATAGGATTGATTTGAAAATATGCATACAATTTTTTGATTTTTTTTTTAGTAATATAATCCAACATAACAAATAATTATGTGATTCTTTTAAAGTTTTTATGATATGGGATATTCAAATATTGTCTAAGTAAATCGTATATGATTAAACATACAGAGCAATGAAGTAAGCAGACTTTTCTTATGGGATAGTAAGATTGTTTAACTATTAATGAATTTTATTTATTGTTTTGTAAATGCAGATAGTTATTTTATCGATGTAAGATGTAGAAAAATCTTGAGAAATAATGTTGAGATAGTGGCTTGGAAGTACTATAGTTAGCAGGAAACCAAGATGATGTATATTTAAATAGGATATGATAAGGAATGGGAATAATATTTAGTCTTTATGTGGTTATCAGCATAGTTAACATAGCCCTATGACTGATACATATTTTATTTGGACAGTGTTTATATTACTTTAAATATTTGATGTTCTAATAAAGCTGAAGAAATAGCTTTAACATCGTCCCTGTACCTCTTCGTACAGTGCCATGATTTTGAGATATGTTAAGAATAATACTCTAGCTTTCTTCCTTAATCCTATGCATCTATTTTCGCTATCTTTATTTCATGTAACTGCATCGTTTAGTAAGATATGTTTAAGAGAAATGATAAATAATTTAGAACTTATGTTATGCTATCGTTTTTTGGATAAGATTAGTTTATTTGCTTATAAGGAGCAGAATGTTATAACTTAAAATTGAAGATCCAAAGTATCCTAGGAAAAGAAAAGAATCAATAAAATATATTTTGAATTTTATTTCGGAAATGAAATATAAAATTTTTAAAATAGGGTATCTAAACAAAGATATTTTTAAAAGTGATAATAATTTTAAATGCTTTAGTATTATTTTTTTTTTAAGAGAAAAATAAGTATTGCATATTTTTTTTTAAAATACAATAGTACAAAGTAGATTATGTAAACAATATGCATAGTATATTTTTGTTTATTGATTAACAGAAATCTATTAATGATTAAACTTATATCATACTAAAGTAAGGCTTAAAGAAGAATATATTATGATTAGTAAACATTGTGTGATAAATACTAAAATCTAGTACTGAATTTTGGATAATAGTTTGTGTAACATCTTTGACTTTGCAAGATGAATTTTTTTTTTTTAATATTTTGAGAAATCCATACTCATTATAAAATTTTGTTTTCTATAGAATGTTTGTTCTAAATATGAATTTTTTTTAAAAAAAAAAAAGATAGTTTAATAATATTAAGGATAAAATGCTGTTGCTAATAAAGTAGATAAATATACTTGTAATAAGTTAACCATGATGAGAAACCAAATAATAACATTTTTTAAAAATTTTGTCCTAAAGCTAAATAAAGACATGATTGAAATATAAATTATTTTTTTTATAACTCGTAAATCAAACTGTAAAGTAAAAAAAAAAAGGTTAAGGATATCCACTGTAAATAATGTAAATAAATTGTTTAGTTATTTATTGTTAGTAATAAACTTTGTTAAATTTTGTTATTTAAAAAATTTTGTGTCAGAGTTGTTTATTTCTCCACATCGCTGCATGAAAACACGATATATGCATAATAACTGAAACAAATATATAATTTTGCACAAAAGATAAATAAAGAATTATTTTAAGAATTTTAAATATTTTATTGGTATTCATTATAATTAAATAATCATAATCTTACATTATTTTATTGGTCATAAATCAGTTATCACAATATTATATTAAATTATATGCTATCAGTTACCACACATATTTTGTTTGTCAGATTATTAAAATGCTACCACGTATTTATTATATCATTACATGAAGAATATTATTATTGTTATTTATTATTATTAGTTTAAGTGTAGTAGATTATGACATAAAATCCCTTCTCATATTTTACTACCGTATTTTAAAATTAACTTAGAATAAATTTTATGAACCCGAGATTATTTTATCGAGCTAGATTATTATTAAATAGAAGATTAAGATTTAATTATTAGTTTAATCTTAATGAGTAGAAGTTATTAAAGTCGTAAGAATACTATGATTTTGTTATTTGAAATAGTAATAAGGGGGGATAGTGTTCTTATGCCATTGAGGTAGTATCCTGTAGGATATGGGCACAATGTAATCTATCTATCTTGTCAACTGTATTTTCACTTCAAGTCTCATGAAAATATTAAATATTTATTTAATTTTATTTTTATAAACTGAACCTTATTTGTATTGTAAATTTGAGCTAGTGAAACATTTTAATTTTAATGCTGAATATTTTATTTATTATTAACTGAGATAGAACCCGTTTTATTTTATATT